>JANEYF010003657.1:2792500-3386401 GCA_029963845.1 Rhamnusium bicolor
AAGTATTTTAACTCTATTGATCTAAAATTTTTATACGATATCTAGGGGATATTGTGTAAACTTGACAGTAGGTATCATCCCCAGGAGATTTCAAAAAAAAAAAAAAAAAGATTGTTGGAAAAGTTTGACTCAAATAAATTTTGATAAAGAAAAGAGACAAAATAGTTATTCTAAATAATAAGAACAGAAGTCAACATTTTCATTTTTAGATGTATAAATATAACTTTTTATTTAAGCTAAGCTTGTATTTTCTTCTCTACTCCTAAATAATATTGTGAAATATATTTTCTACCGAAAAATTTAAATAATCATTACCATCCCCCCCAAAGCAAAACTCCAAAAAGCTAGAAGTAAAACAAGTACCCAAAAATAAGTGGGAAGAACATCTATACAGACAAGACAAATACAATAAATTAAATAAAAATTCTTGAAATATTTACGCCATAAATTGTTAAATGGCCAAACGCCAAAACTATATAATATATGTAAAATGTATAGTACTAAAAATACACATATATATGTATAAAACGTTAAATTCAAAAAATTAGATCACATATTACAGTGAAATATATGATTTTGAACACAACTTATAATATACAGGGTGGCTGGTTTATTACTGCACATCACTCGCACTGCCATACATAGCACTTGATATCTGATTATAAGCTACTTGTGTATTGATAGATCTAAATAAACCAAGTGAAAAAATATGATGAAAAAACCTCGATTATTTCTTTTCTAATATTTGGTTTATAATTTTGCTGAATAAGTGGCACCACTACCGGCATTTGCAACTAATAAACTAAGCATACATAACGACAGAAGTGAACTGCGCTCCAGTACAATAATTTTTGACACATTCCAAAATTATAGACCACTATCCTCTTCCACAACATGTACCTAATAACTTTGAAACTACAATTAGTAAAATAACTTTTGAGTTTCTATTAAAAATCATTACCAAGCATGCCAAATCCTACACTGTTAAGTACTCGAACTTGACCAAATTAAAGTTTCTCATTTAGCAACAATATTTTGGCTATAGTCGCATCGTACTTATGGAATTGCAGCCATATATGGCTGTTTATATCCATAAAATCATAAGTTGATATATAATACATCTGAAACCTATTTATACAGGGCGTTTCCTTTTGATCATTAAAAAGTTGGAGTAGCATTACTAGTGATGTGGATATGAGGGCTCAACTAAAAATTTATATTGACATTTCCATGGAAAGCTTTTTTGAATCTGAACCCATTTTACGAAAACCAATTACATTCTAACAAAAAAACCTGTATCTCGATAATATAAGCCGAGTTCTTGAAATGCGAAAAGAAAATGATTAAACATGTGGATCTGCAAATGGCTAATTTTTGAATTAACAGCATAAAAAGGAACATTCATGATGCAAGCGGTTTTTGATTTATACAAATGATTCATAACAGAAACCAAAAGTTTCTTCTGCAAGTTATAGTTTAAAGCTACCGCAGACTGTAGAATGATATCCCAGCCACACCGTACAATTAGAGTGCACATATCATATATATATAGATATATATATGTATAATGTCACAATCATCTATGTGGAACAGAGGATATTATAACATACACTTAGAGGGTGTGCAACTAACAATTATAAGTACACTTAGATATAAATGCAATTTTTTGTAAGAGCTCCCTTGATAAGAAGAAAGCACTTATTCGTGAAAAGGGGTCTCGGGGAATCAATCAGTCAAACATTCATGCGAATGGAGGGTTGATTAACATACCTTTTCTTCATCTTTTGATTTCTGCTTCTTGTTGGTCAACGGCAGCACCCAAAAGTGTAAAAATTATACCCGCCTGAGAGTTTACTCCGACAGCAGAAACTAACATTTTACCAGAACCTTCCATAACATGAGTACCAGATAATACCATTGGGTCGAAAGCCTCACCCTTTTTCACATGATCAGATTCACCTGTCAGTGAAGATTCATCCACCTATGGCAATTTCAAAATAAAAATATAATTTGCTTAGTTTTTTAAAGGCTTACTTTTAGATCATTGGATTGGATAAGAATTCCATCAGCTGGTAAAAGATCACCATATTTAATTTGGCAAATATCACCTACAACTATATCACTGACAGAGATTTGTTTAACTTCTCCTTGTCTTATTACGGAAAATTTATGTTCTCCTTCTATTCGACTTTGTAGTCCTCTAAATTGTCTTTCTTTTGTGTAATCATTAAAGGCTGTTACAAATACTACTACTATAACTGAAATTAAAATAGCTAGACCTTCTATCCACCCATGACTCGTTTCATCGTCATCAAATGCTACAAAAGAACAACTATGTCTTCAAAAACACAACATAATTTTGAAACGTGACTCCCGCCTGTATCTTACAGAAGAATCATAAACTTAAAATTTCATACTTACGTGTATCCTCTGCGGGTGGTTGATAGAAAGAAAGCAACAAAGACACTATGGCTGCTACTTCTAGAATGATAAGAGTTATATCCTGTAAAGCTTCCCATACTAATTGCGCAAATGTTTTTGGTGGCTTTGGAGGAATTGAGTTTGATCCAAATGTTTCTCTTCTATGGTCAAGGTCTACTTGTGAACCGCTAAGTCCTAAATATTACAAACCATTTAAACTCATTACATTAAAAAAAAAAAAAAACAATAATAAACGTTTAAGCAGTGGCATATTTTTTATTCGTGAAAAAATTTTCATTGTCGTTTTATGCTGTGGTGGGTGCTAAAAACTTCTTGATATTTAGGGATATTGCCTGCAAGCTGGGCAGAGCCTGATATTAAACTATTATTCATATTGGGAGTCATCTTTTCACGTGTCAATATGAATACTAAGATAATTATAGCCCTTTCTGCTTACCACAGAAAAATAAATAAATTTGAAAAACTAGTACATTTACAAAAATTCATCAATCGATAAACATACAGGTATGGAAAAAATAATCATATTTAGATACTTCAATGATCAGTATTATCTAATTTGGTAATTATTTAATACACGATAAGATGCTTAAATTTTCCTGAAAATGTTTCTACCCCCAAAATAAGGTAAGCTGAACACCAATATGAAGTTTTTTTTCGCCGGAGACAAGCCGTTCATGAGAAAAAAAAACAAAAAGAAATTGCGTTTTCACTGCATCTGTCACTTTTTATTGTGATATATTTAACACTTCCTGTTACTAATTTTACTATTTTAATGCTTAGAAGACAATGTTACTTTTATCTTGTACAGAAATATAATGTTTTACACATTAAAAACAATGGTTTAAATCCAAAAATGCATGGAAAATGCTGTGAAAATAGCCACGGAGAAGTTAGGTGCGATTCTATTCTGTTGTGTCTACATTGTATAACTAGCGTTCAGTTTAGAACCAGATCGGATCATTTTTAGGGTAAGTTGTTCATTTAGTCGATAACGTAATTAAAGAATAGGATTATATCTTTAAATATGTTATTTTTCAGCAAGGACCAACGAGCAATTATCTTTGCCAGGAAAGGAGAGGAACAGGTATTAGGTTAGGTTAGGTTGTATTATTGCACAAATCTACACATCATCAGATGCTCATTGCACATTGTCATATCTTGTATAAACATCCATAACTACCCTTAAATAAATTAATAAGATTGCATTCTTCAATAACATTATGAATTATTACTTGCCCTATAAATTTTGGGTGAAAAAGGGTAAGTTTTAAATAGGGTGCCTTTTACATTGGATTATGGTTACAATAACCCCTTATAATGAAACCATCCTTTCGTAATATTAAAATTATTCACTAAACCAACCCCTTTTATTGTAACCATAATCCTATGTAAAAAGCACCCTATTTAAAACACCCTTTTCCACCCAAAATTTATAGGGCAAGGAATAATTCTTAATGTTATTGAAGAATGCAATCTTATTAACTTATTTAAGGACAGTTAGGGATGTTTGCACAGGATATGACAATGTGCAATGAACATTTGATGATGTGTAGAGTGTCGGTATAATTGGTTTTGTGATATCTCACAGAGGCGTGTTCTGAAAATCACCGAAAATAAGAATTCAGGAAATAAATAAAAATTGTAATAAATATATAAATAAAAGCTAATGAAACAAATTTTACCTTGTCGGCCAATCGCCTGTCATTACGAAACTGTTAAATATAGTGGGAAATTGTTTGCGAGGCACTTTAGACACTATCTGAAACGCGACGCTAATTTCACATACATTTTAGTTGCATTTTTATTATGTAATGGCATTATCCCAAATACAAAGCTGTTTTTCTAAGGAAAAAAATTGCTCTTATTATAAAAAATGATGTATACTATACTCCAAACCATTCAGAGCGTTATTGGGGTGAGGGAAATAATGCAAATCGTTAAGATATATCCAGTGTGAAAAGTGACAGATGTCTGTGAAAGTGCAAAATGTTTAAATTTTATTTCTCCATACGGCTTGTCTCCTCTAGTTTTACAAAACATTTTTATTGTTCCACCAAAACGAATTGCAATATGCAATAATTTACCTTCACTGGGCGATGTGTATAATTTTTTACATATTTCTTGTGTCCCTCCTAACTCTTGAATTTTTGCTATTCCATCTGGACCCCTATGTTCCATAAGGTCACGTAGCTGTTTGAGGGAAATTCCATACTGTGCGGGACGGCCGTCTATTGTAGCCATTTTTGGAACAGTACTGAAACAAAAATTATTTTATAAATGCTAAACAATAAACAACCCTTGTATATTTATTTGAAAAAAATTTTATCTATGGACAAGGTTTTAAATTCATCGATGAACCAATCTACAGAACAGAACACATTCCATAAGTACATTGATGAATTTAAAAACTCACTCTATGCATCACAGGATTAAATATTTTTGCTAAAAATTCTTGCAATAAGAAATATTTGTATAATTTTAATACCAGTACAATTAAAAGTGTAAATTTTAGATTAAATTATCTATGAGTTGTTGTCATAGATAAAGAATTCCACTATATTAATACTTATAGCTGTTTCATTAAGCTTCACTTGTATTTGAATGAAACACGTCTTTTTTTCTCTAAAACTTTGGATACCTACACATTTTATTTATATCTTCATCATAGATACTGAGCTTATTTAATAAGATTCAAGTTTATAAAATCACTTTAGGAATAGGAACTACCAGTGTTAAGTTTAAATTGTCCATTAAACTAAAATTACTAGATTTGTTACGGGTAAAATTAACTTAGTTTCAAAATTTGTTAAATAGAAAAACTAGTTAGGCAAGAAAACAAACATTACTCATCATGACAAATATAAGTACATGTACAACGGGAATAGTTAACAATAATTTATGAATATATCTGTAACAAACATGTCGAACATTTATTTTTTTCTTTTACTGTTAAAATAGTTTTATATTTTTAAAAGAAATCATTACACGGTTCATAAACCTAACCTAGTTTTTTATGAAAGTTTATGTACAGAATAATAAGTCAATGGGCGTTTTAATTTATGTAGCAAAACTTCCTTACCACTTTAATTTTGATATAAATTGTTCGTTTAACTGAGGCGGCGAATACTAACACATTATGAATGATTTAAAGTTTAAAGTAAAAACAGCACTAACACAGTTTACTACAATGCTTATTTTTAAGAACTGTCAAATTTCAAAGAAGCCTAACGAATATCGAATGAACAGCGAGAAAACTAGAGCGGCACATACGTCTTGCGAGCGCTCGGTCGATAAAAGTAAACAACACTTTACAGTGTGATCAAATAAATTCTAAACTGCAAGAAGCCGTCGACGAGAATGAGCTTATATTTATTAATTTTATCTACGCTGACGTTATATTGCGTATTTATAGGCATAGTATGAAGATAGCGGTTGTAGGATTACATCTTTAACGACTCGTTAACGTCATTTCATATTCCACTTAAAACTAATCTGTCAAATCAATTAAGTATTATGTAATTGGAATTTATACTTTGACGCATCATCAGATAAAAAATTAATATCCAATTGTTTAAATATCCGCAACTGCATTAAAAATTCTCATTCTTAAGTAATTAAAAAAATCAGTAGTAGTTTTATTTAGGACAAGATAGAGGCCCTAGTACAGAACGCATATGACGGATGATGACTCAAATAAAATTCAGAATGAATTTGTCATCTTGAACAAATATATTTATAAGAATCTGCTACGGCACGTACAGTAGCTAGGTATTATTCATTAAATAAAAATTTCATAGAATAAAATTATCCTTTTTCCTGCCTACTTAGTACCTACACCAAATTGATTAATCGATACTATGTTATTAAACACGACTTCAATTACACTTAATTAAGCTAACCGATATAGTGCATCTATTATACGCGTACAGATCTAAGAAATGCGTGCCATATTATGTAAAAACGAAATACGCACTTCAATAATGATCGTATTGTGGTATTTGAATTCGCCCCCCACTAAGCAAAGCAATATTTCTGCAACATTGTCGTGAAGTTAATATCTAATTTGCCGTAATGTAATCTCCAGCAATATTGCATTGCAAATGCAATGTTACATAAATCGCAAAATATCAGCAAGTATCATGTACATTGCAATAACGATAAATTTTAAATATCTTTACAAAGCACGGTTCATATACTTTACTGTTACTTTGTGATATGTAACTTTGAGCGCAATATTGATGCAAGGACATTAGGACCATTGCATCAAAGTTACAGCAAGTTAAATATTAATTCCACTGCCATGTTGCTGATTGATATATTGAGTTGCTCAGTGGGTCGCTTCATACTAGTACGAAGCTACTACAAAGAATTTCCTCACCGCACTCTTGCGAATGCACTATAGACAGATGAAGAGGTCTGGTCGGTAGTTTTGAACGGCCATGGTTAAAGTCCGCTGACATATTTGTTTTCAAGTTTTGAATCGTCCGAGTTTTTTCAATGTGAACAGAAACTGTAGGCAAACCATATACAGTTAGGTAGGTACATCTACTTTAAATGCCCAGAGTGCACTGATATCCATGTCTGCTTTCGGTGAAGGAGCAAGCTTATTATTGAAACAGGTTAGATTAAAGATTATTAAAGTGATACATCATTTTAATACCACTGAGTTATCATGTTCAATAATAAACTTAGTCCCCATCGCCACATGGATACCAGCGCCCTCCGGTAAACGTAGATGTACATATCCAACAAAACACAAAGTTATATAATGCAGACTCTAACCCTTGGCAGTTCAAAATTATTTTTGACCATAACTTTTGTTTTTAGTATAAAAAGCATTTGAAGAAACGACGGACTGTGAGGCATCAAAGTATAAAAATTTGATTAACAAACAATTTAGAAATTAAAAAAAGGATGCATCACAATTTCATAACTACCTGTTCGTTTCTATACGTTATTCTTGTCAAAACTGATCCTCGATATCAATATCTGATACCCATTAATATTATTTTCTAATAATACAAAAATCATACGTCAAGGTTGATAAAAAATCAATAAAAAATAAATAAATCTTGCTATAATTAAAAATTATCTTAAAACAGCACATTAAACAAGATTTGTTAAGATAGTTTATCAAATATAAGTAGATCGCTGCTGATATGTCTAAATTCAAAAGCATTCTGAATTTTATAAAATTTAAGCGAAATTACAATTTATGGTATATTCGGTTGTCTAATAAATAAAACAAGTCAAATTAATATAAATATGTAAAAACTTACTCAATTCGCTGAAATGTTAAAAATGTGGCTCTGCATTAATTGTTGTTGAAGCAGAAGGTAATTGTGTTTTAAATTAATCGAATGACGCTTGCACACTGTCACTCCCTAGTGAAACTTTTTACACTAAGACACATTCATATTATTTCATATTCTATGTCATTAATTGGTGTGTGACATACCCATAAAATTTTATGAATGTGGGATTTTGTTAAAATAAAATTGTTATATTTAAATGGCATTTTATTTAGACTTTATGGGCCCTAAAAATGGTAAATAAAGACTAAACATATCCAAGATATAAGTAATCTAAATAAATATCATTTTACACAACTAGGGTTGTTATAAATTATTATAGCTATATAAAAAAATAATATATATTTTAATTAATATATTACCATGTCATATTGTTGCATAATTTTTAATTAAATTGTTACAAATACGTAAAAAAATTGAGGTGGACCATTACACGAGCGTAATTTAGTCGTTTATGGAGCGTCCTCAAAGATTTGCATGTTCTGAAAACGATTCGCTTTTCTTATATAATGCAACGTTGGCCTGTTTCCGCTACCAAGGCCAAAGAGATAAGGCTCAGTGATGCTGGTTAAGCACTGGTATCCCTAACCTAAAAATTTTGCCGAATCCCCACTTTGTTGTAAGGCACGGTGGTACTGAGTATGGCATGTAACATCCTCAGGAGCTCAGATCCCCTCTTGCGGTTTGTAAGACATCACGAACCTGTAGGAGTGGAAGCAGGATTGTCCAAGGCAGCAAAAAGGGCAGCAGATGAACTAGGTCTCGCATTCGACACCAGGGTTGGCCGGCGAGATGCTGATATAGAGTCAGTCACTGAACTTCAGCCAAATCGCCTGAAAGCCCGAATTAGAGCTGCCCAACAGGAAAATATGTTTCAACAGCACGTCGATAAACCCCAGCATGGTGTCTTCTATACGAACATAGAAATACTGGGTTTCTGTCAGGCGCCGGAATCGCTCAAGCACTTACTACCTGCATGCCACGTGTACGCGATTTTGGCCTACATCCACCGACATAACGCGATGTTACGAGTGCTATACTACATCTAAAGCACTCGTACAGGGTAGACCAGACACCAGTGCTGCCTTACGTCCCTGGAGATATGCTCGAGAACGAGAAATGCCGGATTTACTGGAACTACTCGTTTCCGACTGTCAGGCTAATCCAAGCCAACAAGCCTGACATAGATCTCCTCGACTATCAACTTAAGGTGATGTATGTCATCGAATTCTCGGCACCTGCGGAGAAAAACATCACCTTGAAGGAAGAGGAGTAACGGACCAAAAATCGCGATCTCCTGCCGTAGCTGGCAGCCAAATGCAGAGGGCGGTCGTTCTGAGTTCTCTCTGTCTGCTTAGGGCACACGATTCTGGAATCTACAGTCACTAACCTTGCGGGATGTGGGGAGTGGCTATAGTTAATGTGTCGGTGCGCGACTCCCGTGAGGCGTCGGAGGCCACGGGAGGACTGTCCAGGGTCGGGAAACCGAAAAAAATAAATAAATAAACAATAATAATAATAATTCAATTTGGGTGTGAACTTTAGATATGGTATGTGAGTATGTGATCTATAAATTGGTTTTATGAATAAAACGATAGGTACTTAAAATTAAATGGTACTAAATGTACAGCAATGATAATATTGCGGCGCCTCGGTAATGCCATTTTGTATATTCCGAGCTATTAATAATTAAATGGACCATAATTTTTTACTGTGCTTTTGTCCTAATTAATAAATATTTACTATTATGGGATGACGACTTGGAAATTTTCCAGGACATACATTCAACATATTATTAAATTATAATTAAATGACAACAAATCACACAATTCGACAAAAATCTATTTATGAAATAAACAAAATGTCAATAAATATTTTTTATCAGAAAGCAGAAATTTGTCCAGGAAATTTACTAGTAAACAGTAACCTTCAAAGAATACAGCTGAAAAGTCTGATTAATTCAATAAAATAGTGATAAATTTTTTTGTTGCCTTGAAAAACCTCGGAAACGTTTAAACGTTTCCGAGGCAAACTGAAGCAAAGAGTTAACATTTTCAGGACTCAATTAATGTAAAAATGATTAGTTTGCCCGTAATATTGTTTATTGGTAGTCGACAGAAAGAGGACAGACAACGGTCATAACTATTTGACTATAGACAAAATTGGTATCTTCTAAACGAACTGTAATTCTTGATACAGAAACAAAAATTATATTCCAGATAAAAATGCAAAATACACATACATATGTTAGGTATTCACTAATTACTCGCTTAAACAAACACCCCTTTGCTTGTCAACCGCTAAAAGACACTAGTACAAATAAAGGACCGTATGGACGTAACTGACGTCCAAATAACAGTTGGCAGCATTGAAAAATTTCCAAATAAAGCTAAAGTGAAAGATAGCTTGGGGTGGTGTGTGTTGTGACGAAAAGTGTCAAAAGATTTAATAAAATACGAAATATAGTATTTAAAATTAAAAATCAATCTGTATTTTACATTATCTTATCAATTAAGAATATAATCGATCATTCTGATATCTTAAAGGTAGGTTGTTCATATTTATGTATTATTTGGATCACTAAAACAGTAAATATTATTAGAATAATTACAAGTTTTAAATGCTTTTACCTACAACGGCATTAAATAATAATTAACTAGTAAAGCACTTACTTTGGTATCAGTAATAAATAATAATTCATAAAGTTCATAAGTATACACCGGAGGATTTGGTATTCCCGACGAAAAGACAGGTCAGGATTTGGTATTCCTGATAAAGCGACCAGTCGGCTTCGGGATCTATATTTTGTAAGTGCGAGTATCGACAATCATACTTGATCTCACTATAATGTTTTGTTTGTTCATTCTTGTATTATCCACAATTTCTCCAATTTGTTTCTATAGTTTACAAATTATACAAATCGTTAGTATATAAAAGCAATGCGTCCTATATGCGCCACTAATTTAAAAGTATAAACTATACAAATCGAATCTACCGAGAATGCGTCCATTATGTGCCACAGGTTGACAATTTAAAAGCTTAAATACATACAAAAATGACTGTTTCAATGTTAACACCCACCGTGTGTGGATTTCAAATTACAACCAAGTATATCACGCTTTCGCAATAGCGCAATAAATAAACAGGTACCAGTAGCTGGGCCTCCGCATACTTTTTTTATTCATTTATTTAACATCGATCTATTTCCGACACCAGAGCCAATCGCCAACGCCAGGAACCAGGCTACACCCAACTTGGAAAAATGTTCAAACCTCTATCGAAGAGCAGCGATTTTTAAGTTGCCTAACATCCCTCCGAAGGATGATATATCACCTACACAACCCTCGCCTAAGATTACATAGCTTCTGCGTACAAGCTAATATACAAGCCGCTAGAAGACAGGACAGGGTCGCTGAGTTTCACATATTATATTTATATTGTGATTAATTTCATTTTGTTTACTTAATTTTTATGGAAAATTAATATGAATGTAAAGGCCGTCTCTGGGGAATACCAAATCCTCTGATACTTATTCATAAGTATAAGCACAAAATATGTAGAATTAACAAGTAAATATTAACCAAATTTGACGGTTACATGTTGTCATTGTAGTAGAATCATATGATTTTGATTTATTTGGAAACTTTTCAATGATGCCAGTCTTTCGTGGCGTAACGGCTTTTCGGGTCCATTGCACAGGGATGTCTTTGCATACACTTATCTGACTACAATTTTTATTAGTAGTTTATAATTTTTTTTCAGCAGTTTGTTCAACACCTCGTATAATCTATATATTGTAGAGCATGAAAATGCTTGCATATTAGTTCAGTTTGTGTATATGTGTATGTTGTTATAAAACATAATTTAGTTAAAACATAAAAGTCTGCACAATCTAGCGAACACTTCGTATAACGCATATACCCCACCTTCTAGGTGTCATTTTACAGTCTACCAAATTTTAGTCAACATGTTTTAAATCTAACAATCGGGCCTACAGCAATCGGTTGGCAAACATAGTTCATTACAGACGTATAAGAAATATCACCGACAAAGATGCCGGGCGGCAGCATTTTGTCGGTGATATTATGGTGTTCTTTTATATTTCTTATATCTCTGCAATGAACTGTATATACAGCTCAATTATACTTAAGAGACCAGAAGGTAGTTTAATGTTGCAAAAACTGACATATGGTCAGAATCTGACAATATTCAGACATCTGCCGACAACTAGGTTGTTTTTTTTACCGTATCTAGATATTAATATCGGACATTTTTTCGATAACTGGAAGCTGTTTTTAATTGTAATTTAGGGTTTTAATATACATTTTTGACTTAGTCAGATAAGTATAATGAGTAAACTTTTAAAGTATTAAGAAAGTAATTATTGTCGTTGTATTATCAGGTCCATTATTGATCACAATAACGTACTACACAAATTTTATAACATCATCCATTAGTTAAAAGTAAATAACACTAATACCTGAATAAATATACAGGGTGTTTGTTTAATGCTTCAAAAATACTGAGGTGTGAATTCTTGTGTAAAAATTACGATGATGACCAAAATGATACAAAAAATTCTTCCCTGAAGCGTTATAGCTTTTCAAAACTGCAAAAAAAATAGCGAAAAATACGACATTAAATTATCAACTTTGATTATTTACTTTTTATTAATTTATGAAACATTTATAATTACAAGGACAAAACGCTTATTTAAAGGGTACTTTTTCTAGGGTAAAAGTATTGTTTCAATTTTTCTGAGTAATTAACATTTACAGTTACGAGTTTTTTTAATATTAAGTTAACCATAGAGTAGTTCTGAAACTTTTTTAAATCACTTATTTAACATTGGCCTATTTCTGTTACTAAGGCCATTCACGACGCCAGGAGATAAGCTCATCAATGCTTGTGTAGCTACTGGCACTCGAAACCTGGAAATGTGGTCAAGGAGTAGGGATCTTTAACGTGCTCACAGCGCATATACACGGAATCCACACTTTTATATACCTTTCAAAAGATGGCGACGCGAGCAGGTCTGCTCATCAACTTGTTCTGCCCGGTTTTGAACCCGGGCAGTTTGGGAGGAAGCATGCGCCACTCTCCCTCACACCACCGAGCCAATGTATTATATAGAAAATAATGAAACTATGATAACGTACACTGTTTAGAATATGAATTTAATTGGGATATTAAATCTATAACAGTGACACATTTTGTGGTATTCATATTCTGCCTTACTTCTTAGTTTTTTATTAATAAAATAGTTACCATGTTAAGGATATTTAAAAATTTTGTTAAAAAAAGTTGTTCTGACTGCTAAATTATGCAAGTGTGTAAAATTTTACGATTTTTCCGATTTACCAAGATTATTTCCATACTATTCTGAAAAATCATAGTGTGCTATGGGTATAACAAAATAAGAATAAAATAACGCTGTGACAGTTGCCATAAATATTTAAGGCATATTTCAATTAAATTCTTTCTGAGCTTTAAAATCAAACTCAAATTATGCTTCCATTACCAGAATGGATCTACTTAATTCAGTGTTACGGTACAGGTGAATTGAAAATTCCTGCGGTTATTAAACTTTAATATGAAGTTTCCAAATAGAGGTTGGTCAAATCTACAGTCCTTAGACTGATTAGAAAATTTCTCGCTACCGGCAGCGTGCTTAATAAACATGAAAAAAGTAGAACTTTGATGAAGATGATGCAAGTACTGTGTTGGCAATGGTTTGTTAGGCGAACAGCTCAAACTGTCACTTAGAAAATGGTCCACGGAGCTGGGCATTAGTAAAATACATTTACAACCCATTTATAAAAGAAAAAGGGAAAACCATTTGAAGCCAGATTTCTTCACATAGAAGAAGGAGATGAACCCCGAAGATTGGAATTTTGTCTTTCTTTATGTGAGAAAATTCTATAGAATCGAAATTTCCATAAAAATATTATTTTTTCAGACGAATCAACTTTTACAACTAATTGTGTGTTTATCACAGAATTGTCGATATTGGTCTGAAAATAATCCTAATTACGTAATACATTGTAGGCGGCAGTATTTTAAAAAAGACAGTCTGGTGTGCCATTTCTTACCAGTTTGGTGTAATTGGTCCATATTTTATTGAACTAAGATTTTCTTCATATTTTCAACACGACGGCTGTCCTGTCCACTCAAATATGAGAGTATGTGAATGGCTGAATAAGCATTTTCAAGAAAAATTGATAGCCAATGCTGGTCTCATTTTTTGGCCGTCCAGATCTCCAGATCTAACAATAATGGATTTCTACTTTTGGGGTCTGACAAAACAAAGGGTATATTCGAATAGGATTACCAGTGATACAAAAGTTTTGAAAAATAGCATTAGAGAAGCTATTAATTGTATTTCCCTTGAGGAGATTAGAGCAGCTTTCAATACATTTAGAAAAAAATGAAGAGAAATGTGCGGGTATAGGTGGTGGACTCAGGGTCCGCTTTAGAGGCGGACAACCCGGACCCCTGTCCGGAGCGGTGAACCTGAGGGCGGCATTTCGCCCTCCTGATTGTGAACCAAATATTGATAAATTAATTATTCTCAATTAATATAAATTTTACACTACTTGTTGATTTTTTCCCCCTAATTAAAACTAAGTACTATGCAATTAACATTTGATCTTTGTGGTTGATTATGTTTTAAAGCTAAACGAATATTAAAACACCTTTTTAAAAAAAGCATATTTATTTTTGAAATAAAACAAGACGTATAGTTAAGACGCGCATGACCCTGCATGAACGTGTAGGTATATAGTTACTTGTTTAAAATAGGAACTGCAAGACATAACATGCAGGAGTGCAATCTAGAATTAGGAATTTAAATCCACGAGCATTCTACGTTCCGTGTAGTAGCCACTCGCTCAATCTAGTGGTAAATGATATGGCAAAAGCTTCCTTGGAAGCAGCCAATTTTTTTAATATGGCCCAAAAAATATATTTATTTTTTTCTTCTTCTACTTTTCGATGGGCATTATTTTTAAAACATATATCCAAGGATTAACATTAAAACCTTTGAGTGACACTCGATGGAAAGCAGGATAGAAGCTTTAACGCCCTTAAGATTTCAACTTGGTGAAATATACGACGCGATGAGACATCGATATCTCAATAACAGACGAGGCTTCGGGTTTGCTCAGTTGCAGGAAACAATTTTAAATTTTTATGTTCAATACTCATATGATATAAAATTTTAAACTGTATTAATCACATAAACAAGCTTATGCAAACAAAAGATTTTGATTTGAAAAAAGCACTTGATCTTCTAGAGAACTGCAAAAATTTCTTTAAAAATCTTCGATCAGATAAGTCTTTCAATGAAATTATTGTTGACGCAAGAGAATTGGCTGATAATTCGCTTAAGAAAAAATAACTTTAAAAGGGGTGGCAATTTGTTTTTTGTCCGGGACGGCGTAAACACCAGAGCGGGCCTTAGGTGGACTTGTTGAATGAATTAGTATTTCAGATATTGTTATTTTAGTATGGAAATAAATAATTTTTAAATTTTACACACTTGCATAATTTACTATTCAGACCAACTTTTCTTAACAAAATTTTTAAATATCCTTAACATGGTAACTATTTTATTTAAAAGAAACTAAAAAATAAGGAAAAACATCAAAGTAGACAGATGGGTTTGCACACCTACATAATTTATCATTCTGAACAACTTTTCTTTATAACATTTTACCGTATCTCTTACAGAAAAGGCACTTTACTGGAGTGAAAAATAACTTTTTTGTAAATTTCAAAGGCATACTTGATTTTTCAAAACTAACAATATGACACAAATTAGTTTCTATCCAATCAAGGCTGAATTCCAAAAAATAAAATTTCAACTCTAAATTTTTTTGTCTTTTCCACCTACGTTGCATCAATCCGGGCACACTGTATGTCAACTTGCAAAAAAAACATAAATCTAATACTACGCCATATGCGAATTAAAAAAAAACGGATGATATCACGATCAAAAACAAATGAGCGAAAAAAATTCCGGAACGTCAAATGCAGTTTCAAATTGCTTAAATAAATTCTGTTTGAAACACTGTTTACAAAACATAATAATTATATCAGTAAACCAATTAATCCACAGTTTTGATACATAGCGTTTGTTTTGGTTTCATTTGAAATCTTCGAACTTTCTAAACAATCAAAATATATAAAGAGAAAACTGTAAATAAATCAGTTACCTACATGCTGATACCTCATAGTGACTACTTTTTTTCGACGGTTGTTAGGGTATTCAAGTTTATTTAAAAATATCCTGAAAGGTATCAGCATGTACATAACTCATTGCTGAAACATTCTAAATAAAAATATACAGGGTGTTCCATTTGAAAAAATTGAGTTCAGTTTAAAAATGTAAACATTCGAATCAACGTGGAGAACACCCTTTAGGACTGGTTCAACTTTGAGAGGTCTGGAAGTTAGTATATGGTCTAGACTAACACTAACACCCACAAATACGTTTTTTGCAGATGTTACTCTTGATCGCTGCAAGGATGTCAAATACAAAATATAAAAATAAATAGGACGTTCCATTTAAAAAAAACCCGAGTATTAGCTTGTCACCACTATGTGAAATACCCTGTAGATTTAAAAACAATTTTAGAATATGCTACTCTTGACCTCACGAAATCTGAGATATTTTTCTCAAATTTCAAACAGTTAACGAAGTACTGACCGTCCTCGCCCTATTGTTTCAACCTGTATATAATATTTAACAAAATTTTGTACAAAATGTGTGTACAGTTTTCTCATTATAACTGCTGCCTTGTCCTCGCTTTATACTTAGTACACACATTAAAGTGTATGCATAAATGATCGAAATTTCTATTAATTTTTTATAACACAAACAATCAAAACTCACCTCGTCTAACAATGATTTAATAAGGCCGTAACAACCTTGACGCTAATTTTAATTTAAATATTGTCTACGAGTACTATTTTAAAGAAAGTTTTATACCGTTAGGAACTTTTACGATTCTTGGTCTATAGGTATACGATATTTTAAAATAAATGACTTATTTACATATACTTCTGTTTTTGAGAAAATAAAATAAAACATTTTTAACAATGGGGTGAGTTAGTCTTTTTGTGGCCCCATCTCTAAATTATTTAACAGGAAACAAATATGATTCCAAAAATTTATTTCGAAAAAGAAAAAATATAAAATAACCAATAGGACAACAGAAGAAAAAGTATACTTTAACGGGTTAAGAAAATGAGATATATTTCGACCGTGAATTAGAAATAATTTTATACTAAATGAATCGATAATAAACGTGACTTCTAAAAAACATGTAAAAGCAGTCGCTTGCTATCCGCAGGTAAAACATTGTTAAAAATTTTACTGCATATTTGTATTTACGTTAAATATATTTCGTAAGCAATGTAATATTGCCTATAAACAATTTTTTAAAAATACGTACTCGGCGCGATGAATCATGATTTAAGAAAAAAGTCTTGGTTGAGGCGTTTTTGGCATATATGCCAATCTGACAAAATTATAACATTTATCGTTTTCATATTAAAGAATTGACTAGAAATATTTTTTTGTTCATAAATGAACGTCACTCAGTATAAAGCACAAAATCCTCTCAAAACAAGTTATTTTGACACTTTCTACTAAAACGTCGCCGTCGTCGTCGTGTAAAATCTCTAGGTATTTTACTTCTCATTATATGCATATTTCAAGGTCAAGAAGTGTGCTTGTGTAAAAACGTGTAGTAAATAAATTTCGGACATTACGACTTAATGGTGAACATCATATTTTTTTATTCAATTACTGCATGAAAATGCCAAAAATTTTATTTTTTGCATCACCGGCGCATTCGCCAAAAGCGTGTCAATTACTTTTATTACAATTTGCATCTTCGGTTCAGCTTCTAAAAACCTAAACAACTTTATACAAAGTGTTTGCTTCACTTTTTCCTTATGAAAGTAACGCAGTTTTCCTTTGAACTAGAATCAATAAACAATTTTAACAAACCACGACAGCAATAAAATAACTTCTTCTTATCTACAGAGTGGGGCAATAGTGCGTCTGACTTCGATATGTCAAGTTCTATGATAGCTAGAATCTTTATTTAAAAACATAAATAAACTAGACAAAAAAGTCTATAACCGGAAATTATTTTTGAATATACAGGGTGAGCCAAGACGATTCTACAGGGTCAACTAACATTTTTTAAATAGAATGCCATGTATATCATAACATTTTCTGAACTCTCTTTGCGGTCTCCTTCCACTCCTGTATTATTGTTTACTATCTTCCAACCACTTGGTTGTAATGATTTTTTTTTGATGAAATTAAAACTACATTTACACGTGTATATTAAAAAAATCACTAGTCACAATTATCGATTTCAAGAGAAAAATTGTTAGTACCAGTTATGAGACATCTGTGTGATGACACTCAGCCATTTTCACTTTCTAAAAGTATATATGGTGGCCAAAAACTATTTTTCTTATAGAGCATCTGTAAGATATCCTCAAAGCTTATTTCTAAAACTACTGGGAACGCCAAAAGTGCGACAACCCGTAAAACATACATATTTTGAACTATGTCCTTTCATCAAAAGATGGCGCGTTGTATCACGTGTGGTTTTAATTCAGAAGAACTTCAACGAATATTGGCAAAACGGTCCGTTGTGATGTCATCTCTTTCTCCAGCCTATAGTACCAATGAGTTCATAGGAGAACGAAACATGTCTCCTACTATTGGAAAAGGAGATAGATTACATCGCAATATTCTCTTCCTAAATCCTGTATTATTTTTAAATATGTTGAGATAGACTACATCAAGTTTTCAGAGATTTTCTTTCTAGTGGCATAACAACTTCTGCCAGATATTGGGTACGCTCAGATTAATCGTCATTTTAGTTTTTGGATGTTTTCTTTCCCGAAGAAAACATATTTTTAAACTTTCCATTTGGATATACTACTTAATTACGTTTTGATATAATGATCACGGTTCACCTAAACCATGAAAGTATGTATAACTAGAGCCAGCAAAAATGTTAGTAAGCCACTGGAAAAACCACACGATCTGAACTAGTTCAATTCGAGTAATGAGAAGCGACAGTAAGCTGCCATTAACAAGAACCCGAAGATGGCAGATGTGACTCTGGAGAAACGTTGTTAAAGCAACTATGGTCCCTCTAGGATTGTACCAATACGCAGAACTACTCCCGCAATACACCATTTAACACACAAAAACTTAAAGAACATGTTTTTAAAAATTTGACAAAAATGGATATTTGTTTGAATTTCGAAAAATGTAATTATGAAAAGCTTATTTTATTCACATTCTGAATTATCAGCTAAATTGAAAAAAAAAAATTGCGCTTTTTTAAAAGTATTATTATTTTTTACTGTCTCCAATCTTAATCTAGGAAATTTCGGGAATAAATAGAATAATTAAAAATAATGCGAGAAACTCTCTTCTTCTTCGTAAGTGATTATGGCCTAAGGCGGTTTCATGATGCAAGAAACAGAAGGAAAATTCTATCCAGTGGCGTAGATACTGGATGATAGTGGCATATTTATCAAAGCATTTTTAATACGTCTCTGACTACAATGTGAACCATTGGTTCAACGCTTCAACGCTTGTATAATAATTTCTCGTCTGATGCTTTGTTAATTTCCGAGGTTTCCTAGAATAAGATTGAGACATCCTGTATATTGGCCTAAATTTGTAATACAAAACAAAACGGTTATGAATTATTTGCTTTACGCCACACACTCTATAGAATGCTTCAGCACCCATGCAATAAAAGAAGTAAAAAAAAACCGCATTTTTTTTGTATTCTGAATTTTGACCAAAATATGCATATCGATGCAGAAAGTAACTACAAACAACTTTTCTTAACGAGCATATATTATAAACTACATAAGATCTAATAAATTTAATTAGTGGAACTCGAAGGGTTCTCAGGTAATCGTGATTACAGCTAGCCGAGGTATTCATATTTTAGAACTTTGTTGCCATCTGGTACAACCATTTTCAAGATAAAATTACATTTTATAAGGCCGTTATCTGCATTACATGTACTGTGACGTCAAGTTTACAGCCTACCGACTAATGGGTTCAAATCTCGGTTCGATTTTATTGGTTGTGAGTGTCCGCGTTTTTTTTTTCCATCTGTGTAATCCCTGTTCGTGCAGCTTTAGCTTTGGTTTGGGGGTTGTCCAATTTATGTGATGTGTTTTATGTTATAAAATGTAATTTTTACCTAGAAACTAATTGTACCAAAGCAACATAGTTCTAAAATCTAGAATGACCTATTATTTTATGTATAATCACAATGTATATGAGCAAAAATTCAGTTACGTGCATGTTGATTTGCTTAATCACCAATTTACTTATACACTTATGAACAGAAGTTGCGTGAAGATTTTCTGTATTCTAGTGCATATAAATCTGTTAAACAAATAATTGCCTTGTAGCAAATCTGTCCAAATAATATTGTAAAAATTATTTTCTTCCCGAAATTTTTGCAAACACAACTGACAAAGATTCAACGCATTCTTATTTTTTTAAGCGCGCTTCCAAATGAAGCTCGCCGCCCCTCGCATTCACAAACGTTGCAACAATATGCAGTTTGGACGGAGAGCTCGCAGTTGTCCGTCCAAACTGCATGTTGCTGCAACGTTTGCGAATAGGCGGCGCGCTTGACCTGGAAGAATCTTAAGGTATTTTTAATTTAAGTAATATGTGAAAATTTTAATATAAGTAACAACCACAAAAACAATTTGAATATTTAAATAAATCACTCAGCAAATTCATAATTTTCTTAGTAACTGGCAATAAAATTTTTTCTTAGCTTTTCTTAAAAAATTACATTATTATGAATCCCTTTTTCTAAAATGAAAGAGCGATCCTTCAGCTTACCCCTATCGTATCTCGTTTTCAATTTCATTGGAAGTTATAATTGGATATCATTGTTGAGTTCAGAACATTTTGCATTATTGTCATTCATCATGGAAAGTGTCAATTTTTAAATTATTTTGTAATCTTATCAGAATAGAGCACACTTGCGTTGACGGCTTTTTATATATCTGACAAAATATTAGTACTGGCATGCCGTTTAAATTTCTGCCACTTTCCATAAATGCCGTAAGCACATTTCACTTATTATCATTTATATATAATTCAGTCAAACAGTTTTTAGCTTGTTTCTAACCTCCTTTGAATTATTTATTCTACGACACGCTAGCACTGATGTACCAGTATCAATACCGATACTGGTGAAAGGTGAAATATAAGACGCCATGTATAAACATGGAAACCTTTTTTCATTAAGGGTTACTCTATAAAAAATTATAATAAGCACAATAATACGATATTAATTGTTACTACTCAGGTAAATATAAAACTAAGAAACCAACCATAAATTTAAATTTACAACAATCTACTGCAAAATAATATGAAATGAAAATACCGAATTTATAACGCAAGGCGATGCTATAGTGATATTACAGTTATATTGTATTTTAATATACAACTGAACTTTAAAGATTACAGCTTATATTATTACCAAACCATTAAACAATTAGGCTTCAGCATTTGGTCTACAAAACATTTTAAAAACTTAAGTTAGGAGCACATCTGTCTACGTCGACTGCATCGTATTGCTTCACATCGAATCACCATACCTCTCACGTATATACTAGTGTCCAGATTATCCATTTTTTCTTTTATTCTTCTCTATTTCATCTAGACAAGTCATCCTTTGGATTACTCAGATGATGCCTTCATCACAGTAGAGAGCACTTACGTGACATTTCCCTATTTTGCCCATGCCCATACGTTTGAAACGCCAATGAAACATGTATTTAGATCCGCGTTAAAAGTTGCTAATGTTGATTCAATAACTACTAAATATTGTACCGGACCAGCCAATTACCTGCCAACTGTAATTCAGATCATTATTTTTATTTAGCCAGCGATCTATTGATTACCCTGTATATTAACTTATTTTCTTGTCAATCGCTAGGTGAATTAAAAACGAAAATAAATTAAACATCATATTAACCTCTAGGGCAAAGCTTAGAGTAAAAAAAAAACATTTTTTGTGCAAAATATTAAGGAAAACTTTCGTTCCCTTTGCGGCGCTAAATAACAAGCCTGCAGCCCTAACCGTAAATAAGTTATTAATAACCAAAGCCGGTAGCGGCTGGGGAAGCAGTTAAATTCTAATCAATAAAGCTTTAAATTAAAAAAATATTAATGTGGTTTTTGGAAGTAGCTAGCATCTTTCCGACACACAGAATTATTATATAAGAGGCGGGAAAGGCTCATTATTTCATTATTTAAAAATACTTCCTCTAAAGCATTAATGTAAAACTTTTCTAGCATCTGTTAATGATGTCATTGCTTAAGGTGTGGATTCCATAAAAACTATACTAGGTTCGTTTAGAGCGCAATCATTTGCAAAAAAAAATAATGTGGAGGTCACTTTCACTCTCCACTGGTATTACATAATTATATTTCTGCGGCGCGCACAAGCATAGGCGGTTACTGAACATCTATGCCAAACTATCAAAGGCAGGAAACAACAAGGTTACTTGATGTGGGTGCCAGGGCATGAAGGAATAGAAGGGAATGAGATTGCTAATAGCTTTGCGAGAAAAGGTGGCAGAATCATTCATCGACTAGAACCGTTTTGTGGAATATCTAAATGCCACACAACAGACGAGGTCAGAAAATGGGAAAAAGAACATAAATCCTCATATTGAAAGTTAATTCCATGTCAAAGACAAGCGAAGAAGTTTATAAAATACTCGCAAAAAAGAGCTAGAGAGAGCTACTCGAACTCAGCCAACCAGAGTTAAGGATACTTCTCATACTGAGACACCGTCTCAAAAAAAATGGGCAAAGTTGAGATCGACACTTGTCGCTTCTGGGAACCATAGCTCCAGGAAAGTTTTGGGCTTCTTCAGAAGCCTAGAAATTAATAGGTACACGTAGATATAAGAGTAATCACAAAAGATGTTTTTCGCAGTGAAAGGAGGCCACTAGTGCCTTATCGACCCACTCGCAATCCAATCTAATCTAAATCTAAATGGTATATGTTAGTTCTGTACTTGTAATAATAGTAATAAAATGTTGGGGGAGGCTCACATCATGGCCCACTTGCATGGCGTCAGCCTTCCCCTACCATTACAAAAGGGCCCTTATATTTCTTACATTTTTCAACAGCATTTTTTTGCATGATGAGTTTTGGAACAGAAATTTTAAAAATTGGATTTAATCATAGTGATATACCTTAATCTAAAAAGGCGTGTTTAAAAAAATTATTTTAATTATTTATGAAAACACGGGCATGTAAAATGTATACCAATATATTTTTTCAATTCTATCTCTATTAGGAGTCCCGGGTTCGATTAATGGGCGGAAACTGCGATACTTTCGGAAAAAATGCAGTGTTCTCTCTATGCTGATACTGGGTGAGTTAAATAAAATTTTATAACGTAATCGGTTCGAAGGTATACAGAACCACTAAGTGTGGGCATTATACCGAAAGCATCAGAAGGGCGTAAACGCTTATGTAAGTGCAATATTTATACACCCTTCTGATATGTTCGAACATACATGAAATTTTAGATCATAAAAATATTCAGCTTTTATTTGCGCCACATTTACATCATTTACTAATAAATGGAACGATAATTGTTCAACAAAACATTATTTGTAAAGTAAATAGTAACATGTCGGGAAAAAATTTACTTACGACTTCTTGAATTTTTCAATAAATTTCAAATATTGACTATTTTTCTGAATTTTGGGGACCATTTTGTGTCAGACGAGATTAGAATTAATCTAATTCTAATCTTATTCTACAAAACAATTTTGGAGACGATACGTGACATACTGATTCCATTAACTAGTTTTAATATATTTTTACATAAAAAAGTACTCTTGGAGTTAATATTTTTGTAGATATTTTCATGTAAAAGCATCGTATATCTAAATAAAATTGAAATGTTCATCTTCATATGGTTGTAGGCGTTGCATTATTTTTTCTTTTGTATTAAATGTCAGTTTTCAAATTAAGCCAGTTTGAATATTGCATAATTTAGCTTGATCGATTTTAGTTGTTTTTGTTTTTACCCTTGAGAGGCTGTGACTCCCTTAGGAATAATTTTCGGAGCTGCGTTCGACCTCATTTTCATATTTTGTAGAATCACTGGATGAAATATTGGACAGCGTTTACTGAACACCTATATGTGCATTTTGAACAAAAGACATTTCATAAAAAACTACAAAATGTATCTCCTCCAACGCAAATTATTTGTCTCAAAATTTTCTCCACCGTAATAATATGGTTTTCTTTTTTGGGAGCTAAAAAATTTAAATAACCAATTTTGCTCAACTAGACATGTTTTATTTATTTATAGACAACTTATTTAAGTTAAACAAGGTATTAAATAAGACATAGTTATTCTGAAACAACTTTTGCGTGTATGCTTGTGGATACAGAACTTTCTGCCTTAACTGTTTGTTCACTTTGTAGTTGAAGGACTTTCTCCACCAACAAGCATTTATCTTATATCCTTCACCACATTAACCACTTTACCCAACATGTAACCGTCTACATAATTTCGCTGATGATAATACTCTTCATGCTAGTACAACTTCCAGCATCGAAACACTCTGGTTTAGAAGTTTACAGATCAATTATTCGAATGTATATAGGGTTCAACAAACTCTACCAAAAGATTTACACCATAATATTCGGTTTTTAAATATTTTCGAATTCAAGTAATATTCTCGAGATTCTAGTACTTTATAGATATCGACCAATATTTTTGATATGCCGATATTTTAGTGATTTGGTATATTTTTTTAAATATTCTAAACAATTCTAAGGTTATTTGCAAGATTCCCTGAATATTTCTGCTATTCGAGATATTAGTTTAGTATTACAAAGATTTTAAGAATTCGGTAACATTTAATAATAGGTACCGGGTGATCCAAATAAGCCTCCCACCCCCATTTTCTCGGTTATTTGGAAAGATATGAAAAAAAATGAAAAATGCTTTTTGTGGGGTTTTTAAAAAGGAATCCAGACACATTAACAGAAAAACAACTGAACATCAAATAAAAAAGATGGAGGCCTAAGTTATATTTTTTTAAATGGAAGTACCCAAATATTTTTCCATATTTAAATAGGGCGTCTTATGCTGATTTCAAATATATATACTTTTTACATAGTATCTTCAGTAAAAATTCCGATAATCGATTATTTCCCAAAAGAAAATACGTTGCTTAACAGATATCAAGAAATATTTTCTAGGTGGCCGTGATAACAAAACAACAATTAATATTTTGACAGTTTTGTTCATTTAATTATTCAACAGTTTGCCAACAACTGTTACTTTTGAACGTTGCTTTGTTGGCCAAAAATAACCAATATGAATAATCATTATACTTTAGGAGAAAAATACGATATGGTAAACTTATATTTTAAAAATAATAAAAACGCTTGTGCTGCCCAGCGAGAATATGGACAAATATATCCGAATAGGAAATGGCCTGACAGGAAAACTATTAAGTTGGCAGATAATTTATTAAAACATACAGGAGCAATTCAAAATAAAAAGAAACGAGGAATAGTCAACGAAGATAGAGAATTCAGTATTTTACTCTATTTTCAAGAGAATCCAATAAATTCAATAAGAGATGCAATGAGGTATTTGAATTTTTCTTATGGAACCATACAGAGAACTTTAAAAAAACATAAACTTAAGGATTATAGTATATTCCCTCAAGATAATGAAAAGCGGCAACAATTTTGTAGAAATATGATCAACAGGTATGACATTGATAATAATATATTTAATAAAATATGTTGGACCGATGAGGCATCATTCAACACATCTGGTATCTTTAACAGAAGAAATTCACATTTCCTCATATTTCCGCAAGAGATGCAATTCCAAGGAAGGAAATCCATAAATGTTTGGTGTGGAATAATAAATAAAAAAATTATAGTGCCTATTTTCCACGAAGGCTCCCTTAGAGGACCATTGTATTTAGATATGTTAAGAAAAGATGTAAATAATTTATTAGAAGAAATGCAATTGCAATTCGATGTTATTTGGCAGCAGGACGGGGCACCCCCACATAATATTAATGATGTTACAAATTACTTAAACACAACATATCAAGAATGGATAGGAAAACGAGGAACTATTGCTTGGCCACCTCGTAGTCCGGACCTAACTCCATTAGACACATTTCTTTGGGGCCATTTAAAAAATATTGTTTATAAAGAAAGAAGCAACAACTTGGAAGAAATAAAGGAAAAAATTAGAACAGAAATACGAAATTTGAATAATAACAACGCTGTTATGGCAAATGTAATGGAAAACTTAAGAAAACGATACGTTCTGTGTATAGAGCACAATGGAGGGCACATAGAGAATTTTTTTGTGATATTTTATTATTAATTAACTAGCAATAAATTATTGTTAATTTGCTACATTTCTGTAGCCGTAATAGAATTTAAATATTTTCATTTACCACTCTTAATGGATAATATTATTTTTAATAAATTATCTACCAATTCAATAGTGTTCTTTAGTTATTTTCTATATTTGTAATTTTTTTAGCTGGCTGGGCAGCATAAGCGTTTTTTATTTATTTATTTTTTTTTTCAATATAATAATTTAACTAATAATTGAGCATAGTTTCATGAGGATAATAAAAAAAGAAATTAAATAAAGGTAAATTAGGCAAAAAGTTAATAGTTATAATAGTCAAACTGTCAAACTAACACTTTAGTTTTACTATCACAGCCACCTAGATAGTATTTCTTGATATCTGTTAAGCAACGTATTTTCTTTTGGGAAATAATCGATTATCGGGATATTTACTGAAGATACTATATAAAAAGTATATATATTTGAAATCAGAATAAGACGCCCCATTTAAATATGGAAAAATATTTGGGTACTTCCATTTAAAAAAATATAACTTAGGCCTCCATCTTTTTTATTTGATATTCAGTTGTTTTTCTGTTAATGTGTCTGGATTCCTTTTTAAAAACCCTACAAAAAGCATTTTTCATTTTTTTCGTATCTTTCCAAATAACCGAGAAAATGGGGGTTGGAGGCTTATTTGGATCACCCAGTACATGTGCATACGCAATGAGTTTTGTCAAGATTTCCTTATTTTGGTTTAATACTAGAAAAAACATGCCCGAGTGATATTTCTGAAATTTAAGAGGTTCTTGAAGATTTCAGCAATATCTTCAGTATTCCCGGAATTATATAAACATTCTGGTATCTGTTTCGGCACCCATAATTGATTATTTCAAAAAATGTAGCCAGTGAGAACAAAGTGTCGAATTTAGTACCGGAATGTTGAATGGTGCTGAAATGGAAGACGGAATGTTGGAACCTAGCTCATTAATTAAAATCTCAAAATACAAACATTAAACTCGAAATTGAGTATATACAGAGGCAGCAATTTTAATGAACAAGTAGACGATTTTAAGAAGATATATTAAAATGAAAACGTACATAAAGGAAACGGATTTATATGCGGGTTATTTTATTTTATATTATATTCTGTATTCATTTTCATTCTTCATCTAAAGCGAAAAAAGTAACGTAAACCACATGAATGTCGCCTGTGAAAAATTTGCATTACATTACATTCCAAGAATGTGCAGGGTACGAAAATATACGCGTCGTGTTAGTTAAAAAAAATCATACAATCTATTCTCAACCCAAATACATATTTTAGTAAACATACAGGCAACAATATTATTTCTTTAGACACTAAAGAATTTGTAGATAGTAACGCGTGAATTAAAAATAACATTCCATCCTGCATTTCGGCAGCGTGCAACATTCATTCCGGCATTAAACCAACGCTTTGCTCTTATTGGCTAAAATGTTTGAAACAACCAATCATATTTAAAGGGGCGCCGAAATAAACACCGGAATGTATAAATGCTTCTCGGATTATTGATGCGATTATCAATATTCCATAGAAATTGAATAATCCCGCAAGATGAGAGAGTTTCAACAAGAATCGATATTCTCTAGATTATTGGGAGAGGTGTATTCCAGATTCCCGAAGTGGCACACACCTCGGTTCCCATATATAGGAATCTGCACCTAAAAGTTTATTGGAAATGTTACTTTAATCCAAAGTCATACAAAAAGTTGCGTTGGTGAGACTATTTCAGCGAATTCATTTACTTCTGGCACGTAGTAGGCGGTAATCTCGATTTCATTAAATACCACTCTAACAAAAGTTGCTGAGTTAAGCCATCTCGAGCTACTTATTTTCAAGCTACATGAGTGTGTTAAAAGTGGGTATACTACGTTGTGCCTCGGGCATTATTAATACTGTAAAATACATATAAATTGGTTAAAAAAATATAATAATGTATTTAAAAATACATACAAATTTTTCGTATTTACTAAAATACAGAAATACCCACACTCTTACAATTTCTCCAATGCAACCTAGGGAATATTTTTTATTTCGTCAAGCTCAACTAGGATTCTTCTTAACTACTTTATTTTTGAATTTTTTTTGTCCCACATTCCCATTAAAAATCGTATCAATTTCGAAAGTATTCTCTTAAACTACTTGCTACCTTAAATGATAGCATGGTTTCATCAAGACATCCATTTCAAATTTCATTACTATTCAAAAACATTTTTACACTTACGTAATATCCTGCTTAAGTTTAATATATAAAAAAAAACAGTTAAAATAAAAAGAAAATATGATGGGAACTCAAGGGGTGAAATTTTTTTAGCCCACCCTGTTAAAAATATCCCTTTCTTTCAGTTTAATAAAAGTATTAACAGGGACTAACTGTTATAATTATAATTTAGCAGGACGATACGAATTAATAATTAAATGTAACCATTAGAAATTCTATAATTTGTTATAGACATTCAGGAATTATTTTTCAAAATTTTAGGATTATTTTAGGACAATTGATGCAAACCATATTTACGAAAAAAAAAAAAAACATGTTACCCACTATTTTTCAGAACAAATTTAGACTTTAGATATGCAAATAAAATTTGCAGAACAATATATAACATAAAACACAAGCTCCCTTAATTAGACAAGACAGATAAAATTTCATACATACGCAATTTTTTATTTCATATTAAATTATATGTTAAATGTGAAAATTTTTTTTGGTAATTAACAAAAGAGATGTACTATTTTACTTTCGATTTTATTTATATTTAACCGAGGGGTAAACCTGTTCGGTGCATAAGCATGTGGAATTCCCTGGAATTCCGTGGAATCCTTTGTAAGTCCCTTGGAATTCTCTGGAATTACCTTGGAATGCTCTGAAATTACTTTGGAATTCCACGGAATTATCTTGGAATACTTTAGAAGTTTTTTGCATTCCTCAGAAGTTTTAAAATTATTGTAATCAAAAATGAGTTACTTATAAATCGATTTATATCGTTAGCATCATTTATTGTATATTTTCCTTGTATTGCATTTTTAAATATAAATAATAGATAGTTACTTTCATGACATATTATATGAATTGAAAACACAAGCGGATAAAGGTGTCATGTGCCAAAATCATTCAGAATTATATTGCACAAACTGTAAAAAAATTGCTTTCGTGCAACGTCAAAGCAAACACATTTCTTCTGTCATAAAAAGTGCGTGAGTGGTAATATAGATAATCCAATATTTAGACACTTTTTGAAAAAGTGTATTAGTGGGCAGTATAACAATGTTCAGGTGTCATCGGAAACGACACCAAGAAAAAAATATTTATCACAGAGATAGTAAGTAAAGTAAGTAAATTTATTGACCACGTTTACATTTTCTAAATTTTACAAAATGATTAAATTTTAAATGTACATCTAGATAATACAATATATCTATGTGTGTACAACAAATAGCTTGGTATAGCTTTCATTTCAAAAGAAATAATTTTTACATATTAAATTAAATTTGTATTAGTCTATAAATTTATATAACAAATTAGATATAATTTACGATTCTGAAATGTACTACATACCACTAGTCCTGTTAACTAAAAAATAATATAAATTTGATTTGCTTACTAGCTTAATAAATCTGAGATGACAGTCTTATCCGAAGTCAGGAAAATACTATTATTTTTTTTTAATAAGTTTAAGTTATTCAGTTGCTTTATTTTATATGGTAAAAGGTTATAAAGTTTAGGTGCAAAATAATTTATATATCTTTGTGATTGCGTTTTGTTAGATTTAGGTATATTTGTATTTAAGTTATGTTTGCCTCGTGTATTATGAGTATGATCAACTGGCTTATTTAGAATTGATTTGTGTTTATGAAAAAACATGAGTACCGATTTGGCATATAATATTTCAAGATTAAGGATTTCAAATTCTTTATAACGTATATTTGTAGGATATCTTTTATTTTTTTGATAGTATTACTTTCATGAGATATTTTTCAGTAATTTTTATTACTTGAAGATTAGAAGGATAGGCACTACCCCAGATTATTATTCCATAACGAAGTATTGATTCGGCTAGAGCATGATACAGCATCTTCAGTATGTAATTTGCTAATATGTCTCTTAAATTATAGAATTTCAAAATTAATAACCGTAATTTTGTATTCAAGTTATTTATATGTCAACCCATTTGAAGTTTTTATCAATGGTTAAACCAAGGTATTTAATATGAGCTACACATTGTATCTGGTGTGTACATATACAATTTTTATCCAGTTTATTTAGAATACAATTATAGTTATGTACCTGAAGTTTATTCATTTCTGGGAGATACTTGTCATAGATGAATTTGTTTTCTCCATATTTACAGTTAAAAGGTTTTCAGAGAGCCATTGTTGTACATTAGAGAATGATTGATTTAACTGTAGTATGTTTGACCTCTTCCCAGCTGTTACCCTCCATAAGGAGAACTGTATCATCGGCATATGATATAATTTTACAGTTAGTATTTAAGAAAAAAAGTTCATTGATGTATATTAAAAATAAAGTTGGTCCTAATACTGTTCCTTGGGGTATGCCATATTCTAATTATTGTTTGAAAGTCCTTAGCTCATCCCCTATTTTACCACACTGTTTTCTGTTGTATAAATAGCTATGGAATAAACTATTAGCAATACCACGTACACCATAAACATTCAGTTCTTCGATAAGTATACTGTGAGACACTGTATCGAATGCCTTAGCCAAATCAAGAAAAATCGCAATCTGTTTCTATTTTTTTCTTTAGAATTATATAATATATTGGTGACCATACACATTGCATCATCAGTACTCATATCTTGTCTAAAACCAAACTGATAATTTGAGAGTATTTTATTACGATTTAGACGATCCAATAGTCTAGCTTTTAAGGACATTTCTAATAATTTACCTACATTATTAATTACAGATATTGGCCTGTAATTGGCGATCAAACATTTCTTACCGTTTTTAAAAATCGGTGTTATAACAGATACTTTTAATGCATTAAGAAATATACCTTTCTCCAAACATAGGTTAAAGATATGTGTTAACAGTGATGTTATATCGTCTTTTAGAAGTTTAAGTAGATTGGCAGAAATTTTGTCGTAACCTGAGCAGCAGCATTTTTTTAATTTGTTTATATTTAGTAATAGATATCAGTATTAAGCAAATAAAAAAAATTATGAACTAAATGAAAAATACGTCTGGATTAGCGTGGATGAAACAACCAATGCTTGCGGCTGGAAGCTGGCAAATGTTTTAGTGTGTGCAGAAACATTAGTAATATACTTTTATTCTTGTGATCGCTAGTTAAAAATATGTATATTATGTGCATACGTCGGATTTACCGATCGGTTCCCAGGGATGGCTTTTTCAGATATAATATAATATATTGCAAACGTCTACTGAAACATTCCCAAAATACAAAAACATATTAACTGCATTTTATTTAATTTTACATTGTTCATGGTAACTTAGTTCTGTCAGAGAATGCGCTATATTAAATGAAAACGTAATGCATAATAGATTCTTTTAAATTACAATATACTGGTAATTTACATTACTGAAGACCAACGGCCGGCCCTAGCATGGAGGGGAGAAAACCCGATCAAACAGTATCTTGCAGTCTTGCACAACGTGGATTCATTCGGACGTAGGTACTAAAAATGCGCAGTTAAAATGTCACAATGTACTAAACCGACGGAAGCTATAGTAAATTCTTGGATTCGCGATATTGCCGATTTACAATTTGTTGGTAGACAATTGAATTGCACTAGATGGAACAAAGCAATTTCGTGGTCATGCAACACAAATATTAATAGACATATTTCCTCAGACAACTATAAACGGAGCGTAGGTGGTTTTAGTTAGTGACATGCAACGTAATTTTAACTTAGATTTAGTGGAATTTATGATAGGATATAACATACGTGATCGAAACTAGACAATCCACTTTGTATACAATTTTTGGAAAAATGTATTAGTAGCAAATACAGCAATGTACAACGTGCTTTCGGGGTCCACACTAAGAAAAAAATATTTATCAATGGAGTGTGAAAATATTACAGAAAATTTTTTCTGAACTTAATGAGAAGTACATCTGGCTTATCGTGGACTAAACCACTAATGCTTGCGGGTTTAAGGTAGCGAATATTTTAGTGGGAGTGAGGAAAATTGTTCAATGAGCGGGCACTTGATTGCCTCTAAAGTTTTAGAAGCTACAAATTCTCGCACTATAGCGGAGGTAGTGAATTCAAGTCTACAAGAGTTTTGGGGTGACAGATATTCAGAAAATAAGGACAAGTTCTTATTATTTCTTACCGATGGGGATGGAGTGATTTATATGAAAGCTGCTGGAAGAATTGTGAAGGAAACGTATCAGGATATACTTCATGTAACATGTTTAGCACATAGGCTTCATAGGATTGCTGAAGCTACAAGGGGGTGCTACTCTAATGTTGATAATTTGATATCTAAAGGAAGTTTTCCCTAAAGCACTAAATCGTGTACGGTTATTTCATGAAATTCTACCAAATACATACTCCATTATCTCCACAGCTCATTATAACACGATGGGGAACTTGTCTAGAGGCAGCAACGTACTATTACTGTCATTTTGAAAATGTGAAATCCCTAATTCAGCAGTTAAATCCAAATGACCCAGCTCCTATTTCACAGGCGCAACAGGCATTTATGGTTCCAACTGCTCAAGAAAATCTGGAGACCATACACGGAAGTTTTTCAAGAATTGTTCTAGCCATACGGGACCTTCAATATCAGCCAACATCAGAGTTTACTACAGTTGATGCAATAAATGTTGTGTTCGATTTTCGACAATATATTTTTCAATTAGAGTGAAAAGATTATGAGTACACCGTAAACAAAGGAGAAAAACAAGCTCAATCTTATTATGCTTGGTGCATTTGAAGTAGTAAAGTGTACTATTGATGTCTTGTTTTTTTAGGCAGATTTTAAATTGCCCTGTTTATTTTCATTCTATTCTTTTCAGACACGTGTGATATCTAAACAGTTCTGTATTTGTTGTACACAATTGACTTTTCCATTTACCATGTCTTACAGTCTCCATACTGTATAGTGATAAATTGTCTGTTTGTGACATCGTAGTCCCCGATTAACTCACTTATTATTTTTATTTTTTCATATTTTCATAATCTCCTTTTTCATGAAATTCAATATGGTTATTTGTATGCTTCTATGGATTTAAATCACAAATAGCATAACAAAAATATGTGTCAATTGGGACCGTAACTGAAGCTTCTCACGGAAAATACTGCTGTAAAATAAATAATTTAAAAAAATTAGTTCCCTAAAATCGTTTATTAACATTGGCTCAATAAATCAGAAAAACTTGTGTTCTGTAATATCAAAATTAAAGTGTTAGTAACCCTTATATATCGCACTACATCCAGCCGCATGCCAGACCTTAAACTTCCAAAATAAACATTACAGTAAACTAAAAATAAAACAAATACTAGTACACAGAAAATGCCCTGCATACAAATTTATTTCCTGTGTACAATTTACCATTTTACAAATTTATTTTTATGGTTATATTCACTATCTCATTACAAATTCAACTTGTGTCCTCTTACTCTATGAATATTGTAACAGAATATTAACACATTCAGAACACGAATAGGTATGCTAACGTTGTAGGTGAACGTTTTATACAGTAGTATACTGTCGAGAAAATTACATAAGACCCTTGATTAAAGTACAAATAACCTCGCAAATGACATATTCATTTTAAAGTCGTATAAGGTATATGTTTCTTTAATTTGGAGAATATTCGTTTGGACTAGTAGTAATTCCAATCAGACGTTGCCGATTGTGAATACTTTGACGAAGATTTTCCTGATGTCATAATTTACATTGCACAGCACCTATTAAACTTTTGTACATGTACACATGTACTTTGTTTTTGCATGCGTAGCAACAACTTATTACTAGTTTTTTTAAATTTGTTAAAGATAAAACTGGACACAACGATACACATGTTACACACGGTATAGGAGTGCCACTAACGCATTTGTGAACGCAGTTCAGAAATTCCGGTAGTTCGTTTTTACGGCTCAGTGTGTGCGTACGTCACATGTGTAGTAACAACGTCGAGTATACTGGAGCCCGTTCGAAAATAACCAAAGTGTAACCCAGAGTATCATTGTATCCTTGTCTACATTAACTCTTTAGAAAGGAAAGAAGTCATACTCCAGTAAAAATAATATGATTTTCGAACTTAGCCCAGCGGTTGCATTGGGCCACTTAGATTTTAAAACATTCCTAGGTTTAAAAATTGACGGCACGTCAGTCAAATTCTGTGTCTGTGTCATCCATTTGCTTGCCACGAACTCGTATATTACGAAATAAAAAAATAGGATGGCCATAATGAGATTTGAAGTAGCCGCTACTGCCATCGCTTGTTTCTAAGTTTTATCCTTCATGATGAATCATGACACAAGAATGTGCAGAAATTGTGCCTTTGTTCATTACAAAACGATGAGTCTGTTATTTCGACGGTGCAAAATTTTCGTCGAAAGTATTTTTCGTCGCTCGGCTCCAACCGGAAAGACAATATGCTATTTTGTTGACCAATTCCGGCGTCGCGGGACGTCATATGCAAAGCATATTGAAAGACCGCGAACCAGACGTTCGAATGAGAGTATCGGTCATGGGAGAGAAGTATCGCAGAAGAATTAAGAACAACAAAAATACCAGACGCACAATGAGACATATCCCGGACGTTTCTGAGGCGAACCTTGAGTTTAGATTTGCATGTGTACAAAATCCAAATGGTATATCAGCTACAGCCCAAAGACCACCAACATCTGCAATACTGTCACGTCTCCCTGAATTTGAACAACATAACTGACGATTTTTTACACAAACTCATTATGACCGATGAAGCCCACTTCCACTTACGTGGATTTGTGAATAAGCAGAACTACCCTCGTATTCTTCAGGAAAGACCGCTACAGCCTCAACTAGCCACTGTATGGTGCGGCATTTTTGCGCAAGAACCCTTTGAGGACGATGAAGTCACTGCTGTTACAGTCAACGGCGAGCGCTATAAAGCGATGCTAGAGAACTTCTTGTCACCCCAATCGGAAGACCTTGGACCGAGAGATATCTTGTTGCAACAGAACGATGCGAAGACGGATACATCCATGTTCCATGCACACTTAATCTCTCGATTTGGCGATTTACCATGGCCTGACAGATCGCCAAATATCACAGTTTCTATTTTTTTATGGAACTATCTCAAACAAAAGTATACGTCAATATCTCTCAGACTTTGCAGAAGCTAAAAGACAACATCAGTCGAGAAATAGAGGACTTAAAGCAAGTTGTGTTGACTCGAGTTATGGAAAATGCTGTAAAAAGAGCACGTCGTATCGCAGTTGGAGTGGCCATTTGACCAACATCATCTTTAACTGATACTAGGCTTAAAATTTTAAATTCAAATAAATGTTCAGACCAAATTACATTATAAATGGCGGGCACTTTAAATCGGGTCTTTTATTATGTCGTCCTGTATATGCAATGTTTACATGACATCTTATTGTCTTTGTTCAGTGACTGTAATATTCCACTATGGCTGCTCGACAAACGTTTCGTCTATTTTGGAAAACGTATGTTCCACACTGGCAATTACCTAGCAGAAGAACTGCAAGTTGTAAATTACCTCCCGTTAAACAATAGTTATTATAAATAGACTTAAACAAGAACTAAAGAATAAAAAAAAAATATGATTAACAGTTAATGAAATGCAAAAGGAAATAACGTGATAAAATGTTGTGGAGGACGTCTTACAACCGGATGGACCGTCGTCACTCTATTTACTTACCTGTGAAAGATTACAAATTGTAAATGCGTAAACTAGGCAACAACTAGTAACAAGCACGCCTGAGACAAGGGGGTGTTGGTAGTTCCCAGGTGTTAATGTTAATTACAGAATGGTTAAAACTAGCCGATTACTGAAACTTATCTATCCGAATGTAGTATATGTAATCTGTATAGTCCATCTGGCAACCGAAGAAATTCTACGGATGTATCCAGCGCTAGGTGCATTAGTTTCAAGAACAAATCAGATTGCGCGAAAGTCACTAAACGTGAAGAACAGCTTAAACTTTATTATTTTACTGTTAGTCAGAACCTCGAAAAAAATCGAAATACATTGTAGAAATAATAAGAATTTGGTCTACCATTATCATCAATTCAAATGATTTCAAACAAAAGGAATATGCCTCCACTGTGCGGGTTTGGTAAAATGTCCAATTTAAGGGTACCAGAGGTTACACAAGCTCTGATGAGCTTATCTCCTGGCGTTGGCGATTGGCCTTGGTAGCGGAAATATAGGACATTAAATAAATAATTTAACTCAGTGACGTGGATATTGTGGTCATTAAACATAGTGTGTAATTTCAGGGCTGAAATATCTTGATATTCAGAGACTTTGTCTCAAATCATTCAATGTATATTTGGCTACTGTTAGTACCATTTTCTATCTAAAATAGAGTATAATTGTTTAAGAAAATGGCAATATGTGAAAAATTGTGGGATACTTTTGCCAAATTCGACGTCACAAGAAGTGACACTCTAAAAAACACCATTTGAAAAAATATTAGTGTTTTTTCGAAAAGTTCTTGTAACAATTTGATTTATGACTTTAGAGACACGTATAATAAATAAGATTTATTTATTTATTATCTACATATATATTTTTCGGTTATAAATAGTGGTAGTATTCCGTTACTAACGAATGGGTATATTTGTTTTCATTTAATTAGTTAAAAATATCTGAAAAATGTTCACAAATTAAATAACATCAAATTAAATTGATCTAAATATATTGTTTATTTCATTTGATATTAATAAGGTGTATATTTAATTAAACTCTATCTCCTATGGTTCGAAAATAAATTTAATAATTCCTTTATTTACATCCACATAAAGGAAAATATTAAAATTTATTAAAACAGAAACACATGAATCTGCTTTTTCTTTGATTAATTTCATGGGTGAGCAATTCGACCCAGTGCATTGAGTTATTCTAATTTCGACAGAATTTAATAAAATACTCAACTCCCCACTGAATTATACAAAGAAATAAAATTCAATTTTACTGGAAATTCATTTACATCTAAATCCCCAACGAAAATTTAGTTTGGGATTTAATAAATAACGAAATAAATGAAATATTTTTGAAATTCTTTTGTATGAGATATTTCTACCAGGCAATATGATTTCATATTTGATATCAAAAACATTTTATAGACAGTTTACGCCTACGGCCTACAATGCCTAGACCCTCAAAGATATTGAAACGGTGTTCTAATATTTAAGATCTTATTTTCAGACCCTAAATCCTAAAGCATAAAACGTCGGCATTGTTTTAGGATGAATTTATATTACATTATATACTTACACTCACCCGTGCGTGGTATTTTTAATTTTGTAAAATTCTCCCAAACTTTTTAAGATCAGTTAGCAACCTCAAAGACGGTTAACAGATATTTTCCAAACATAGTACATGTAGTTATCTACTTGTCAAATTATTAACGTGTCAAAATACTCTCCATATTGCTCAAAGCGTACCTACTATTCAACAAACTTAAAGATATATACCTTTGCCTTTGTGATAATTAATTATTATATTTTACATTCCGAAAATGATCTGTATGTTGTGCGGTTTTTATTCCAGAGTTTGGAACGTGTGGCAGTTCCTGTCACAATTCAAGAAGAACTAAAACTTAGAATCTCTCAGTTTTTAAGATGAACGCAAAAATTATTGTATTCATGCGATTTAAAAAAAAAAATTAAAATAGTTAGAATTTCTCATCCCACAAACTTAAACAGAGCAAACATTTTTTGGATCTACAATAAACCATCTTTTATATCTTCTACTGAAAATTGTATTTATTTTTAATTGGTGGCAAGTCCAATATTTTATCGTTTTGAATAAAAATGAGGTGATGATATAAGTTTACATTACAACTATTTGAAATCCTTACAGGTTCCAAGATACCAAATACTCCCTTTTAAAACGAAAAACTTTATTTACTAATCAATTATGTATATAGAATTGGAATGAAAATAATTCAATTTAAATTGATAGACAACTAAAATGGCACCAACTTAAAAAAAAATTAAGTACGTTTGATTAGATAAAACAGAGAAGTAAACCATGAGTGTTTAATCTGGTATAGGTATATTTTTGTTCACATTATTATAATCAGTAGTGTTTCACTTGTGGCAAATATTACGGGAAGTTTTTAGATCTTATCATAAAGGAAGGAGTTATTTTAATTAGCATGTATCTACGTAAGACAATCTAACACTGTTTTTTTAAACGCTTGGCTTTCAAGATTAATATTTAAATATTTCAGCACATTATTATAAATAAAAAAAGCGTAAGCGCTTGCGTTAATGTAATTACTGTATGCAGATAATGGAAACAATAAAACTGTATCTGTGAAAATTTTAGATTAAGCTGTCTAAAATGAAATTAAACCATCTTAAAAATCAACGTTCGACAAGGTTATAATTTTATCTCAGTGAAAACAGATGTCTAGAAGCGCTTATATCATTTGAACGAACGGTGAGACGTGCAGTTTCTTTGAATGTCTTTGAAATTACCTGTGCCTGAGCGCGTGAGGAACTCCTACAACAGAAACATCTAATATTGTCTTGTCTACACTTCACTTATACACATCACATATGAAAATCGCATGACGTAAGCTGACTGGACAGCGTGATCGAGCTTTGGTTAATTTTGTATATATCTGGGACTTGTGGAAAAAACGATGCACAGCCAACTAACAGCGAGAGCAGCCACTTTGTCGACTCGAAGTCGACGACTACACGGCGCCGATTTATACTCACTCAATAACTCGGCAAATTCAACGAAATTACTAAATGAAACAACATTCATGCGTATTTCCGGCAAATTTTACACAAAATTTATAAAACAGGAAACAATGTCACTTTTTAATTTTAAATGAACAACTCACGGCTACCACGGTCTAGACTTGCGCCCACTATCGATACTCTTGGGGGAAATTTAAACCGCACAATGTTAGTTATAAAATTTTCTATAAGTTGTCTCCTCTGTCGTCGGCAGTAATTTGGCAAGCTATTCGAACTGTGTTTTTTGTCTGTGGAGACTAGACCGACTGGAATTTTCTGATCCACTGCGGATCTAGTGTCTATTTTAAAAATCTTGCTTAATTATATGAATATTACATCGTTTTATGCCAGTGTTCTTACGTCGAAAAAATTTATGTTACACGTAAAAGTTAACTGTGAACTGAATTTTCACTGCAGACTGAAATGAAAATAATATTCAAATCACACTTAACTTGTTGATATTGGACGTTATGCTGGATATCAACATATTTTCGAAATATTTCAATGTACAGGGTGACCATTAAAAGTACCTCACTCGTTTTAATTTTAAACTAGAAGAGGAAATATTTTTTTATGAGTATTTGGCAACCGTGGAAAGTGAATAAAACAGACTACAATATTAAAATTATGTGCAGTATAATATTTTTACATATTTAACAAAAAAAACGTTTGTAAAATTTTGCTCAACTTATCAAACAACATACAAAATAATCATAAAATATATTATCATTTAATCTTATCTTTTGGCATCTTGTATAACGACATCCTGCTCAAGCTATGTCACCAAAGACTAAGTTTTAGATTAAATTTAATTAAGAAAACTATGTAAATGCCCAAACATATTTACGATAGTTTCTAGAATTTGCTATTATTTTAAGGGCCATATTAATATAATATTTCAGTTGTTAGTGTTTGTTATAATTAAAATTTGTGATCTAACAATGAAAGTAAGTCAATATTTTCATTGTCAGGATGCCAAGTAACAAATATTAATATCAACAACAATTAACAACAAAAAATTATTTTAATCGTTACAACAATAGCAAAGTCCTAAAACCATTTTAAATATCTTGCTATGTTTGATTTTTTAAACTTTTATAGGAAATCAAAAATATAAGGCTATTTCCTTTTAGTCTGCAAAATCCCAACTATAGGATCAGAAATTAATAATATATTTTATTTCTGATTATTTTTTAAATATTTCCTCTTACTGTAGTGCACAAAAATGCATAATTTAAAAACTGTAAATAGAGGAATTCATAACGGAGAAGTGTAAGACCCAAATATCATTTTTACAGAAATCAATAATAGAACTGTTTAAAAAAATCCGTATTTAAATATTTTGAAGTTTTATTTTTCATAAATTATATAATTCACCTACTCCTATGTCATATAGTGTATAAAAAATCGTCAAAATATATTTAAATACGGATTTTTTAAATGTTTTTATTAATTTCTGTAAAGTTGATATTAACTTATGCCCTTGTGTTATAAAGCCCTTAATATGTAATATATGGATTTTTCTCCAGAATTCTAAATATGCAAACAGAAGAACTGAACGTCAAATAAAAAAATTACTGTAAAAAATCACTTTTTATATCATTTATTGGAAGAAAAGTATGTTATTATTATATTATAATCGATAATATTTATTGTTTTAAATTAATCATATAAAAAGCCTGTCAAGCCTGTTTTTTTAGTTAAATGTATTTTCATAATTTAAAAGGCCGAAGGATACTTATTTTAAGCATTTAAAACAAAAAAAAACGTACGTTTTAATCTTGTTTATAACAGGGACTTTATTCTCAAGTTATACGACAGAAGTGATAGCTTTTCCCTTGTCTTTTAAAGAATAAATTCTTTATATACACTTCTATATCTCATTCTCCTAACGATTCTAATCCCTCAATTCGAGAAAATCATGCCCTAGAAGTTCTTGAAAACATGCTTTTATTTATAAATTTATTACGTGAACTTTGTTCTCAGTCTTAATATCAACTGATCATTGTAACCGTTTGGATAGGTTGTATTATAACAAATTGTTGAACTCAACAAATAAAAATATATATTTATATAACCAGAGTTTACTCTTAGATATCCTAACACTGACGGGGTTTTCCACGAAACACCAAAACACCATATACTACACTCGACGGGCGTTTCCCCAACCAATCTATTTTATGGTTATTCTCAAACGCATGTTAGGCAACGCTAGACTTATCTGATCCACCATATTTGGATGGAGCCATATGCTTCTTAAATCTAGTTTGAATTGATCGTTGAGTTTGTCCAACATACTTATGATTACAGTCCCTACACTTGATTTCGGAAATCTCCCACTTTTTGTTTGGTTCAATTTTGTCTTTTGCTTGACCAAAAATTGTTACAGTTTATTTCCAGATGAATGAACCCCTGTCATACCTATATCTTTAAAAATCTTACCAATATCTCAGGTGAAGCGAGGATCATATGGAATCAATACAAATTTCGGATTTTCTCTTTCATTTTGAAAGGTCGAGGAATTTCGAAGTGTCTTTTTAAATTTATATTTCTTAATTATTTTATTAACTAAACTTACAGAATATCGTTAATCATTGTCTTTCTTTCTCAAACCTCTCTTTACAGATTCAAGAGGCATATGGCTCATCACAAATATGGTAGAATAACCACAAAATAGATATTAACAATTTAAGATTAATTAGAAATGTAACAAATACTAAACAGCTGGATGCACTTGAAAGTTTGGAAATCACAAAGTGTAAAAATAGTATGAGTAGTGAGAGAGGGCCAATCCCAAATAGTTCGCTCTATCAGTTAGTGAGAGACGGTTCGCCGACCGTGAAAACAGTTTAGGTATAAATATGATACATTGTTAGCATAATATTAGTTTATATCATCTCCAGATGATGCCAACTTGGATGGCGAAACGAGCGTCGAGAGCAGTATATGGTATTTTGGTGTTTCATGGAAAACCACCAGTTAGCTTTACATCAAAGATTCCAACCAACTTTAGGATTAAATATTCTACGAACAGTGCGAACTTAGAAAAACTCAGGGCGTGGCTCAACCAGTGAACGCGTCTCATCACACGCCAGTATATTTCTAACTGCCCGTGACCGTTGCGGTTATTTTTTTAACGTTAAACCGATGTACGTACGTTTTGTTCGTGCAACTGACGCCATATCCTGGATTTTTCATGATCTTCATGATCTTCAACTAGTAACAATGTCGCCTCGAGTGATGCAAGATGTTCCCAAAGACACGGGTTGGAACTGAGTTCATCTTCCGGCGGCGATGAATGGTCTTGGTAGCGGAAATAGGCCAACGCAATATAGATAAAAAAAAAACTAGTAATAACTGCAAGAGGACATTGCCGACTGCGATCACTTATCAGATTTGAGCCTCTCTAGTTGCACGAATTGACAGAAGAGACTTCCTAAAGCATTATTAATAACCTGGGGCCACTGTACTATTTGGCAGCCAACATGCGGAAATTATTTAACTGCCTTGTACTTGATCATAAGGCGGAGGTACTAATAGGTCAGGGAAATCATTCATAACATTCCATTCATCCATTAAGACCAGTAACATCCGCAAAGTACCGAAACATGGTATTAGCTTCTGTGGTGCCTGTTGTAAGATTGTATTGTATATGGAAGATAAATATCGGGACATCTTCCACGTACTATCGATATAAATTTCAGAAAATCTTTGAAAACTTTTCGGAAATTTTACATCTTTAGTAAAATTAACCTTGAAACTGAAACTAACATTTTTTCTGATATAAGATATAGAGTGTTTCAAATTTTTATTTTTATTTATTATTTTGGCCAAAGAATAATACACGTATTGTAAAAACAAGATAAAATAAGTGTAAATAAGTAATTACATATAAATACATAGAACAGAGATATATGAAATAATTGTAAGTAATTACATATAGATGTATAAAAACAGACATGTTATATTCCCACAGGTTTTCTATTTACAAAGTCGTTTGTGTTATAAAAACTTCCCTTTACTTCATATTTATACGTTTTATAATTTGTTAAATTTCTAATTTCAACAGGTAGGCTATTATACAATATTATACAACTATAGTAAGGATAGTGTTTGAACTTGGTGGTATGATGTCTTGGTATATGTAATAAGTTTACATTTCTCGTGCTGTATGAATGGCACTCATGTCTTTTTTATAAATATATCCATATTTTTCTTGACATATGTAAGGCATTTATATATAAATATTCAGGGTGCGGTCAAAATATTTTTATCTTTAAATATTTTCCTACAGCTTTCATTATAATTAAGTTCAAATATTAATCTAATTATTCGTTTTTGGCAAATGAAAATTTTGTCCTTTTCCGTAGCATTACCCCAACATAAGATATTGTATATGTAAGAGTATGCTACAGAATAATAAATATTTAGTAGACCAGTTTGATCAAGCTGTTTTTCATTTGCAATATTGCAAAATATGCCTTGTTTAATTTGTCACGAACACATTCAATATGCTGCTCCCATGACAGTTTTGGATCAAAGTAAGTGTCTAGCAGTTTGGTGGTTTCTGCTAGAGTAAAATTATCGTATAACGTCGTATTATGTGGTAACGGCTTTTGCATATGGAATTGAATAGACTGTCTTTTGGTCATTTAAAATAAGCCTGTCTCTTTGGGACCATGAACTAATTTCTTCCATAGTTAAGTGTAATTTATCTTGGAGTTCCTCAAGGCCCTCCGCACTTAGAGTTACTGTTAAATCGTCAGCAAATACAGTTGTGTTACCGAAAGTTAAGTGGTCAGGTAAGTTGTTTATATATAGCAAGAAAATAATGGTCCCAGTACCGAACCTTGAGGTACTCCAAGCATTACGTCTTTATTATTTAAATAAGTCACATCAATTTTGACCGTTAATGACCTATTTTCCATGTATGAAATTAGCCAAGACAATATGGTTCCCCTTATACCAATTCTGGATAGTTTATGTTTTAGTAAATGTTTATCAACAGTATCGAATGCCTTCGATAAATCAAATAATAAGGACACAACATATTTGCCTCTATCTAAAGACGTATAGACATAGTCCAATAAATGACAACAAGCAGTTTCGGTAGATTTACCGACTCGAAATCCATGTTGCGACATTGTTAAAATTTTGTTTTTTTTTGCAAAGGAAACAATTCTATTGTATATAATTTTTTCAAATAGTTTAGATATCACACTTAATATTGAGATTGGTCTATAATTTTCTATATTCTTCAGGGGAGCCTATTTTGTAAACCGGTATGACAGTAGTTAGTTTTAGTATATTGGAAAAGATCCTTGCTCAATAGAGAGATTAAATAGATATATATGTCGAATAGGGCATTAGTTTTTAAACATTTATTAATATAATCAAGGTTAAATCACCACATAATACTACGTAACTCGATATAATATAGGCAATATTTAATGCTTGTGTCAAATTAATCAAGAATATGTTTATGTCACCATTTGGTGGTCTATAGGCAGCAATCACAATGTGCTTTTTTCGGCCACCATTGTACATCACCTATTAAAAACCTGACTATTCATAAAACACACTTTCTCTATTACAGATACGGGGAAAGTAAAACATTCCAAGTGTTCGGTATTTGCGATTTAATTAATTACATTAAATAACTGACAATTACGGTAATTACTTGCAAGATGTACATATATAGCATAAAATATTGTAATTTTATACCTACCTAATAATTTAGCAATCACAGTGGGGAATGTATAATATATACAGGCCTGCAAAATTTTATTTTTTCTGCTTAATACACGTTCATATTTTTCTCGAAAAGCGCACTATCTGAGGAAAAATGGTTTTGCTTTCTGCCAAAGTCCACTCAATCAAAAAAACAATTAAAGATATACCTACAACTTTCAACCCAGGCGGGGATGTATAACATGAAATTGGAACTTGTTATTTACCCGTAGCGTTGCGTCAATCTAAAAACAGATTAGTGGGGGCTTGAAAACTTAAGGATTTAATTAACAGCAGATTCCAGACAACAAATATTTTCAGTTTAACCACAAAGGCACCTTTGCTGAGCTGCAGTAAGGAAAGTATTATATTTTATTTAATTTTAAAGTGTTTATTATACGAACTCTTCCAGGCATAAATCTCAAATTTGGCAAGTACATATTACTAAAGGGTAACTGCAACCCTTTTAATCCTAGGGTCAAATATCTATTTGCTATTATTCCATTTAAGAAGGTCTACTAACATGGCTTTAAAAAGGTATACTTGATCATCCATCATTTTTGTCATATTATTATCATTTAAGTTTAAACTCTCAGTCGCGATTTATCTACAAACTAATAAAAATGTAAACTTTGTCATTTACAATAAACAACAGTCACTCAAATCAATAAATATAATGAATCATCACAATTTACACACAATTTACCAAAATTCTAGGAACTGAAGAAAACGTTCTGTATATTGAACATTAAAATTTTGTCTATCGTTATGTGCTTACTTAAAAATCTGTTTCTATAAGATAGGGATTTTGCCAGTTTTATCAGTGACATACAGGGTGTTTTTAAAAAACATGCGCCAAACTATTGGTGGAGATTCATCATCTAACATTGTCAGAAAAAGTTTTTATAAACATGATTCCGATAATGCTTCGTTGCCGAGATAAAGGGTGCTAGTTTTTTTTTTTTTCAGTTTTTTTCAAAATAATTCAGAGACGGCTTGAACTAATTGTTTGATATTTCTGTTGTCTAAAGACCTAGTAGTAAGGTATATTTTGGCTAAAACAGACGTTTTCAGTTCCACTAGGGGCGTGCGTGTAGACCAAGAGTTTAAGATTTGTTTGAAAAAATATGTACGCCACTTTATTACTTTTTATTTCGCAGTTGCGGGGCCAGTTAAAAGCTAAATAAAATTTGACGAAGTAGGTATGCGAGGTAAAAATATTCAAACCAAAAACGTATCCGAAGGAATAATCGCAGTGAATGAATTAAATAAAATATGACAATCAGTTTCCAGCAGTATATTTTGGTAGCAACTACTTTTTTGAATTTGATAATATTGATTTGTTGTGTCTTTTATTAATTATTCTTCGAGTGATCTGCTATTAGTTTATGGTGAAGCAAATCAAATTTCGAGAAAAGCTGTTGGGTTGTATTAGAAATTTTCTCAAAAAAAGAATTCCACATAAAAGCATATTTCAGAATGTTGTTCGCCGTTTAAGAAAAACCTTAAAATGGATTCTGGATGCAGGAGATATGACAGTACTGTTCAAAGTTGAGAAAAGAATCTAACAGTTGCAAATAATCCTGGTAGAAGTATGAGATTTGTTGCAAATGAGTGTTAGGAAATATTTCGGCGTCCTCAGTGCTAAAAACCCTACAGGAGCAACAGTTAAAACCATACCATTTTGCACGAGTCCAAGAATTGTCACTTAGGGATTTTGACTCTAGGCAAGAATTTTGTCAGTGGTTTTTACAAATATTAAGGACTAATCGGAATTTGGCTCCATATGTACATTTTACCGATGAAGCATCTTTTACTCGCAGAGGTATTAGTAATTTTCATATTTACAAACACGAGCTGACGACAATCTCCATTCGTTGCGAATAGCAAATTCGCAGTATCAATTTTCCATTAATGCTTGGGCTGGAATTACTGAAAATTATATTTTTCCCTCAGTTGTTTTCTCTAATAGACATCCAACATATTAGGTAAATTACAAATCTTATCTACATTTCATAAAAAGCAGTTTGCCAGAAGTGCAACCTGTACGTGTAACAAATAAAATGTGGTTTTAACATGATGGGGCATTTTGCAGCCGACATCAGAGCTTATTTGAAAAACTTACGGTCATCATTGGTCGTGGTGGGCCTGTTGCTATCTCGTTCGCCAGATATAAACCCTTTAGACTTCTACCTCTGGGGTTACTTGAAAAAAATCGTTTATAAAACAACAGTTAATACAAGGGAAGAACGAACAAAGGACTCATTTTGAAGAATAAGACGCAACCGTCACGTTTACAGAAGAGTCAGTAGATGCTAAATGCTTGAAATGAAGCTGATGGTGGTCTTTTTGAACATTTCCTACAATTTCTAAGTAATTTTATTTTATTATCAAATTATTGAATCAAGTTTAAAAAAATGCATTTACCTCCTGACAGAAGCCCAAACTGAAAAAGCGACAAAGGACAAATTTTACGTAGCTTTTAACTAGCCTCACAACTGGAACCCGTATCTCGGATGACATTTCCAGCGGCATTCTGAATTACATGATCTACATATACAGTGATTTTTCCATGTCATCGTTATTATTAGTAAACTATTTTATCATCAGTTGTAAATCATAAACTAACAGTTCTCTAATGCTTTTGTAAAGTTACAGTATTTAAAAACATCGGCCAATAACTATTATTGCTACACAAGCTCAAACATCGTTAAATACAAAACACATAGTGAAAATCCATGCGAACGTTTCTCCCGTAGGAGCTGAGATATTTAGCATTTTATATTGAAAATGAGTAATGAATATAACTCGGAATTTAGGTATTTATGACGTCAAAACCAGGATGGGCTTTGATCATGTATCAGCGCGTAAATATGTTCATGCATGTATGATACAATATTCCTTACCTTGTAATTTTTTTAGCGAATTCTGTAATATCCAAAGTTGATAAAGTCAATTTATTATAAACACACACTCGAAGAGGACTGGAGGACCTATAAACCAAAATTTAGGAACCAGAAGAGCATTAGGTACTGGGTTGAAATCTCTACCGCTGACTAGCCTTTAACATGCAACCAATCAAATGTCTCTATAGCACAGGCGTAACTAGCAATTAAAGCACCTGTGGCCTGCCAACAAAAATCTATCCGATATTTTAAAGATGTTTTTTTTCAAACCTTTTTTATTTTTCGTCCAAAGGGACTGAGACTTTTGCACAGGATAGTAGGCTGCCAAAGTCGACAGGACGTATGAGGAGCGTGCTTATTTTATTAATTTTTTTTGATATCTACATTCCTTCATGAGTTATAAGGACTTTTTGGTTTTGTCAGTTTATGCTTTACATTAACATCTATTCGACCTTTTAAAGATTTTTAAATTTTTTTTGTTTTTAAATTTCCCGGGGATCGGTCTGCGGGGTGGCAGATGAGCTTTTACGTGGCAAAGAAATAGACTATTCTACACAAGACAATGGAGTCTCTGAAAAAGTTCACATATTTTAAGTATGCGCCAATTACATCTGTCGACGTTGAACAGTCCCTCTCACAATACAAATGGCTTTTTAATGAGAAATGCTGGAGATTAATTTACAACAAATATTAGTAACATACTTTTACTTTTATGGTCGCTAGTTAAAAATACATGTGTGTGTGTGTGTGTGTTAGTGTTACATTCCCCAATAGATTCAAATGTCTTCACAGAATTTAGATACCTCCAGCCGTTCACGTATTATGTGGAAAAACATCGTCTGATTTCGCTCAATTATATTGGATGCCTCTTGTCGATTTAACAATCTTTTGATTTCACTCACTTTTTTGCGGTGCCTTATGTTTTTGGACATTTGCTGGGGTAACCTTTGTGAGCAAAAACCAAGTCGATATTGTGCGTAGGAGATGTTGAGGAATCAGTGAAAACACATTTTACCCCTTTTCACCCCCTTAGGAGTCGTTGCAATATCGACAGTGATGTACCCACCGCTATAATATAATATCCTCCAGTTTAATCAGCAATAAACCAGAAAAAGGGATTTTTTTTTATTTTCTTACTATCCCCCAATGCCTGACCTGACTTTTACATCAATGTCATCCAAGATACGAGCTCTACTTATAACTGTGACACAAAAATTAAAATCAGTGGCGTACACATTTTTTTCAAAAATCAAACTCGGCACGCACGCAAAACTATTAACGTCTGCTTATAGCCAAAATATACCTTACTAATAGGTCTTTGGCAACAGAATTTTCAAATAATTAGTTCGAACCTTTTCAGTTATTTTGAAAACACTGAAAAAAAATTAAACTCTTAACGCCTTGTATCCCAGTAACGAAGAGTCAGCGGACGCATATAGGCAAATACATAGAAAAATAAGCAAAAATACGTACAGACAGACTACTTTTCAGTATCTGAGTTCAGAGCGTTATGAAAGTGATATCAGGTGAACATTTTTCACCGTCTAATAAACTTATTCGTCCGGTTATATCATAGACATTTCACATCGTCGAATGTATGGAGTACAGATAAGGAAGTATAATTTTAAGCTGATCACTCTGTATGTTTTACTGGAATATTAGTCCTAAATAAATAATACCGAAAAGCTGATTTGAATCGTGATTTGGATCAATGCCAAATTTCGACTAGGAAACATTAAGAAAGATTTGTTTAATTTTGTACAAAAATTGTAATATTTTAAATAATTTTGAGATGCTTGATCATCTTTAATTATCTGTTCCAGATTCCAGTCTTACAGTTAAAATTAGTGATAATTGCAGACTAATAATACACTTATTTGACTAAGGCCAATAGACTAATAATCGTTGCATTCGAATATTGCAGAATGCAAATAATTATTTGGCCAATATTTTATTTTTGATTATATACAATGTATACCAAACGGTTTATAATATACGGGAACTTCTTTTATAATTTTACTTCGTCTCTGCTTGTCTTAAGTGTAAAAAAACTATCGATCACGTGAATTCCCTGTGCAGCTGAAACTAGACATTATTTTCAAGAATTACCCGAAAATGACAGTTTCTTAAAATTTGGAAAACGTCACTAAGAAATGTTATTTGCAATCATATTTTAGATTCGCATGTAAATAACACAAAATTCGACCAATAAATAATTCACTACGTCAAAATAATAAGAAAATCCCCTCAACATGAATTAGGGTATGGACTAGGCCAAGGGTAGCCAGAAATCGACAAGTTCATGGAATCTATCCTTATGACGGTGGTTTAACCATGGTATGTGAGGCATAGATTTCACTGGACGATCTGACTTGTTTATTGTTGAGCTGAGAATTATGTCAGATTAAGTGTATGTTGACAATATTATAAACAATATTATTCGTCAATTCCATAGCACCATTGGTGAGAACTTTTTTTCTTGGATGAAAATGGCTTACTCATCGTACAATAATCGTTACCAATGCACTCGAAAACTTTGTAATCTTGGCAACTCCACTCGCATCCAAGTCACCCGACCTCAGTCTCATCAAGCACATGTGGTATATGTTCAAAATAAACATGCGTGACCATCAATCTCATCGAAAGATTTATTTCTAGTTTCGATCGACAAAACATCGAGTATGCAAAGTTATCTAGAAACTTACACGACTTTCTTGCTTTATTTCCACTGAGAGGAAACACCTAAAAAATAAAATGCTTGTACCAACAATGATGTTTGAAGTAACTTTTTTACACAATTTTGAGATAAGATTTAAATTCACTTACTCATCTCATTATGAATTCCGTCACAAGCATGTACACAACGTCGTCCTACTCTTTAAATTCTTTAACGTTTTGAAACAAATGACAAAAGCAGATATTAACCTTTGTATTTGTTATCCCAAATGTATTAAAACTACAGCTGGTGTTATTTCTGCATCAATTCACTCAAGTCAACTAATTTATTAGAAAAGTTCAGATGCCATTTTTTTAAAGATATTTAACTTTAACTAGGATACGAAACTCTATTTAAATTTAATTTATTTAACGTCAAAACCATACAATTAACTAAAGTTTACTATTTAATTAGAACACTAATTTAACTCTGTTTTTTTTTTCGATAGTTCCATATTATATTAGAAATTTTTAATAACTAAAACAAAAACCGTTATTAACTGACAAAGGGCAATTCGGTATTCCAGGGTCTTTTTAGCGTAAAATGTTTATTGAAATTTATTATTGAAATAAATGTTTAAATTTATACACAACAATCCATCTCAGAAATATCCAAGATCAGAAAGACTAATATTTCCAACTACTTTTATACTTTTTTAATTAAAATAAATAAATAAACTAAATACTACAGGTAATACACACAGATTAAATTATTTGATATGTAGTTATTTACATGTACATTTATTGTTCATTGTTTTAATACCATAGAACTGTCCTGTTTTAATAATAAGTGGTCTCCAGCGCCACAAGTAACACATGGATATCAGCACGCTCTGGTCATTTAAAAGCGACGAAGCTGTACATTATTATACCGTGTGACCATAAAGTCACTCCCTCTGGTATCTCCAGAATGGAGTGCGATATAAGCATGCGATAAAAACGGGATCAAATCGCATCGAAAATAGTGCTTATTTGTGAAAAGCACATCATCACCTCAGTAGTGATATCGCGACGCCTGTCACATCGAAAATTTGAAACGACACATGGGGTCGAAGATAATTTCAAGCCCTTAAAATTCTGAAATTCGGATGACTAATGACGAAATTGCGAGAGTAAGATGAAATGTACAAGTAGATTCATTGTTTAATCAAAGTAAATGTTTTCAAATAAGCACCATTCACTTCCTGGCACATTGCTGGGCGGTTATGAAATTCATCCCTCACCCTCTGAAATGTTTTAGGCCTCCATAATTCTCCGTTTTAAATTCTATAGAGATTCCGGCTGTGTTCTGTAAGCGACACTTTAGATAAGAGGTCTAGTGGTAATAAATCTAGCGAACGTGTTATCCATTCAATAGGCCTTCTTCATCCAATCCACCTGCCACGATACTGTTGATATCACAGATACCATAGATATTGCCTCATTTCTGTAAAATAGTGCGGAGGAGCTCCATCCTGTTGGAAAATGGTATGGCCAAATCTTCGTCATTTTCCTCGGCTATCTCAATAATCAGTGGATCAATAGCATCTGTACGTACAAAGGTACAATAATTTTTTATGGATATTGGGTATAAGCTTCTCTAATAATATGCGGATTCATGTCAGATTAGTGTCGAACATTTTGACGATGAACGTACCCATTCAGAAAAAGTGGATTCATCGCTGAAGCAGGCGTCGTGAATTAAATTGGATCGATTTCCTATTCTATCGCACATAATTCTACAAAACTCAATCCGCCTATCCCAATCACCCTGGATCAATTGGTGAATCGTTCTCATTTTGTAAGAGTCCAATTTCTGCTTCTGCGAAATTTTGTGAGCAGTTAAGCGAAGTACGTTACCCCTTCCGTTATTAATAGCTAAACAGTGCCTACATAATGAATCATACATATGTTCGTTACTATAGTTTCGGAAATTCCCGTTTGACCTGTGCTGCCATGCACTTCCTGTCGCCATGTAATGAATCATACATATGTTCATTACTATAGTTTGGCATTTGGCTTGTGCTGCCGTGCACTTCTTGCCGCATTAAAATATGAGACGACACCAAGGCCACAACTTTGGTATAAATTAAATCGCCGCAGCAGAGAAAATCATTCAGTTTTCTACTGACAGCTACCTACAGCGCACTGAGCTGGGTGGTTGAGGAATTTTAATCGCGTTGAGCTTTGAGCCACTGGCCACAATTAGTTAGAATTCAGAATCCGACGCCGGCCGGCCGAACATTTGGTAGCATTTTTTAGCGGGCTGAGCTAGGCATCTTGGTATTGTAACCATTTTACCGTACTGTCCCGCCGTCACCAGAGTCCAGTGATTATTTATTACTGTGGGCCTTCAGCGCGTTGAGCTGGTAAATAATTACTGAACCCACCGTACCGTCACATCGAGCCCAGGATATTTCCTCTTCAGCGCGTTGAGCTGGAGGAAACCGCCATACTAAGACATCAGGGTATTTACTTTACAGCGTGTTGACCTAGAGCCTACCGCCGCACCGTTAATCATCGGAATTGCACTCATACCCCTATATCAATTTCACCGATGTATACATATATGTAAAAAGGATTTATAAACTTTGTACTTGGTTTAGTTGTTAAAGTATACGAAAATTTGATTTTATGTTTATTTGACTTCATGTTTTGATAAATGTTATTTTAATAAAATAAACTCTATTATTTATACTTTGGGCTTTTTTATCTACAACCAACAGGAATCTTGGACTAGTTCTGCAAACCAACTACTCGGAAGCAAATACAGTTACAAGTAAATAAAACTTCAACAAGAAAATAGCCAGGGTATAACGAATTTCTACGCCCAGTGGTGTAGTCAGATGCATTTATGGTTCTTTGTGTCGAATGTCCGTAACGATACCAATTTACGGTCACGGAACCCTATATATTTTCATCTACTTGTAAGTAATACATTTCATTTTACTTTCGTAACTTCGTTATCGTTGCCCGATTTTCAAAATTTTTATATCAACGTAGAGGGCTTGAAAATACCTTCAAAATGCAGGATCACTCGACCCCATGTGCCATTTAAAATTTTCGATTTTATGGGCGTCGCAACGCCGGCACTGATGTAACGACGATGTACTTTTCACAAAAAAAAAACACTATTTTCGATGCGATTTCCTGTTTTTATCACATGCGGATATTACTCTCCGTTCTGGAGATACTAGGGGGTGACTTTAGGGATGAAAGTATATTATGGTTCAACAAATCGTTAATCGATCTATCTGTTAAATTTCAGAAAACTACAAATTTAATAGTTTTGGTTATGCATCGGCGTAGTTCTAAATCCCAATACTTGTAATAACAGTTCATAAAGCTGGTTAAATAAGTAAATTAGAAAAAAAAGCAATGTAAAACGTTAAGAAGTTAATAAGGCTATTTACGGGAGCGTAAAATTACACTTTTACTGATTTAAACAGCGAGAACGGAAATCTGTTTATTAAAAAATCTCCTTTTACAAGACGAAGTTTGCTATATTTTTTTACCACTTAAAAATTTTCGCAAGAAAAAACATTTCAAAAGTGAATATGACAAACGATGATCTATGTTTTCATAATTTGATATTAACATACCGGACGTTATGTTTTATAGTACAATAAAGATGTACATTGACGACTGGTCGTGGGTTTGGTTATATTAGCTGTTTATTTTTGTTATTTATCTTTATAATGGCCAATCTTATCACAATAATGAGAGATCAAATGTTAATTAAAATGTGAAACATTGATATATTTATAAATAAACATATTTTTTTTGTCAAAACAAATGGGGACCTGTAATCAGTCCAGATATACTGCCAAGGTCAAACATAAATATATTACTATATTACTCATGCATTATTATTATTATTACGCATATTTTTAGGTCACGGAACCGACTCGACTCTTACATAACATATTTTATGTTAATAATCAATTTATTGTTGCAACATTGTAGAATATTGTGATAAACACACACCTTCCTATAGACAGCTCTGGTTTCATATGAAGTTAATCCTTTATCTTTAAGATGGGTCAATATGCTCTCATGATTTTATGTTTACCAAACGCACCCAATTAATTAGAACGATCCCTTCCAATGTAAACAAATCATTAGAAATTTAGCTTTTAGGATCTAATTCTAGAAGATTTAGCATATTTCTCAAAGACTCAGTGTGGCTAAATCGGTTTCTTTATTTGATCACAAAATATCACTTTTAGCCGCATAGTGCCTTATAACACAGACGTAATTTTCCACGAAACACCAAGACACCATATATTGCATTCGACGCGCGTTTCGCCAACTAAGTTGGCATTATATGGAGATGATTAAAACTGTTTAAAATTTTGTTATTCCGTTGTTGATAGACAACCTATGAAATTTGCTAGGGATATATATATATATATATATATATATATATATATATATATATATATATATATATATATATATATATATATATATTATATATATATATATATATATATATATATATTATATATATATATATATATATATATATATATATATATATATATATATATATATATATATATATATATTATATATATATATATATATATATATATTATATATATATATATATATATATATATATATATATATATATATATATATATATATATATATATATATATATATATATATATATATATATATATATATATATATATATATATATATATATATATATATATATATATATATATTCCTTTCTGATCATGATTAATATACAAATGTTAGGTAAAATTAATTAATCAACACTTCAAAACATAAATTATTGTAGAATCTACTAAAAGCTCATCCTAGATAATACTAGAAGAAATTGGATTAAATAGAAGAAGGTTCTACTTGTCCTGTATTACTCCTTTTAACAATAAACCCATGATTTAATTCACAGTGGTAAGGGGACAGTCGAAGAACAGATAATGTACCTAGAATTTCTTAATGCCTCAAGTACTTACAAGGGGTACTCAATAGTATTTTATAAAGCTGCGCCTCTTTTGATTTTGTAGTTGTTGTAACAAAGCTGAAATGAAAACATTGAATAGCTTTTACTCCCAAAGGAATAAAATCGACGTACTGCAGTTTACAGAAGGCGAATGCGCCGGTGTTGACAAAACCTACAACATCCGTATATGTTGGTCAAATAGACAACGATTTTCTATTATTTTTAGTATGTTTTCATTTCACAGAATTACTCAGTATTAGGTATTCACATTTGGTAATATCTTTTGTATACTATATCCCAAGTTCCAAAGTATCTTTAAATTAAGAATTTGTGTGAGATGGCAAGACAACAGGACAACAGTTTATTATGGAATCCAAACCACAGACAACAGAAAACAAACTTAAATAAAATTTATTCGATTCGACGTGTAACAATCAATTTTCACAACTAAGAACGTACGAATAATAGAACTATACACTCAGCTATTTCAATACAGTTTTTTTAACCCAAATAGTTTTTATATACTTTAATTCCCTAACAGCAATTCTAATAGTTGACATTTAACCCAACAGCATGTTATTGAAACTAAACGGGATATTTTAAATGAAAACCACAAAGTTTAATTAAAATGGAAGTTATATTATGTTTTAACCATCTAAAACTCTCGCCAAAACTACTGGTTTATAGAACCTCTCTAGCATCTCGATGAGACCTCATTTAAGACTGGATGCTGTGCAGCACCAAGTATTAATTAATAGCTATCCATATTTAATATTAAGGTTACGAGATAAGCTAAATTAATTTTCATTCATTAAACAATTAGTTTAGTATCTCAATATATCATCCTAAAAATAGTTTTACTTTTACCATACTTGGATAATTCATTTCTATTTTTATCTGGTATTTAGATTAAACAGAATAGGTAAAAAAATAAAAACATTTTTTTACCGGGTGTCCGCCCAAAAACTTGGACCTTAAATATTTCGGATGTTTTTGATGATAATTACTTGCAAATTTATATACCTACTTGTATAAGCGAAAAGGGCACATCAAATGTCACGTACTGCAGTATAGTCGCACGGAATCTGTAATCTTTAGCGACCACAACTTTGAAATTTTAAACAGTTAAAATTTTAAACTTAACGACGTCAATTCCACAATAATCTCAAACGCTTATAGAGGGGGAGGTACCAAAGTGTAAAAATATGTTGGAATCTTTTTGAGATTGGTTATACATTAACTTTGAGTTGATAATTAAAAAAGAAATAGATGCAGAGTTCAGCAGCTTCATAGGATCAAGCATTTTTCTCGTACACTACTATAGGTAAAAAAAATAAAAGATTAAATTTGTTGGGTACAATTTGAAAATGTAGTCAATTTTTTTTTTTTGGAGGGAGCACACAAATTCACAGCACACTACAATTAAGTTTTTTTTTTTAAATGCTTTTTTTTTTTGGTGATTTTGTTCCCTTATGATGTTCTAAATTCATTTTATTTTGGTTAATTGTATCCTTTGATCCACCGTTTTTGAGATGTTAATGTTTTTTGTGAACCCTCAAAGATAGAAAATAGTACCTCAGCTAATACCATTTACTGCTAATACATATTCATAAAATGAATTAAAAATTGTTATTACTACTAGTAGTTTTTTGTACAATGGCCACCTAAATCTCCTGACATCACTCAGTTGTTTCCTCTGCGGATATCTGAAAAATTAAGTTTATATAAACATAAATCCCGTCAGAAGAACAAGAGATCAGGAGTTTGTCAAAATGATTTGATAATATGTACAATCTGTTTGTTGAAAATAATACAGTTGCATGCTTATATATGTGTTTTAACTTTTCTTCTTCTATGTCAACTAAATTAGTGAATGTTCCATCCAGCGAAGCAAAATCGTTAAGAGTTAAGTATTTGAAAGCATTTAAATTACGTCGGCAGATTTCCGCCACCAGGACCAATACTGACGCCAGGAGATGAGCTACCCACTACCTGGGAATTTTGCCGAATATCTTCGCTATCGAAGAATGGGGATTTTTTACTTGCCTATAACATCTAACGACTGGTTTACAACCCATCCGAAGAATGGTGTTTCACTTACACAATCCACGCTTAATATTACAAAGTTTCTGCATATACGCTGCTATACAAGCCAGTAGAAAACGGAACGAGGTTGCCGAGTTTTACTTGAGGCCTATCCAAATTACTGTATGCGACTACCAATTCAATTAAATCCAAACAAGATTTATTATCAGTAAAACATATACAGATTTTCCTTACGGACCCTCGCGCCCGGAGCCATCACAGAATCCACGTGCAATGAGCAGTGCGACAATTGTCGGATTGGACGGGGCAATATATAAAAAAGGTGAGGCCACTCTATCCCTCTTGGAGATTTATTGAACTATTTAATAAGGGATACCGTTCTAAAGACACTTAAAATAAGTTTTCATAAAACTAGAAACTTAAGTTAGTCTAAAACTTTCGTTGCTTAACTTTCATATCGACATACGAACATGTTAAATCGGACCTACTTTCGTGACCTCGTTCAATATTAATACACCGCAAATAAAACTGGACAAAAAGATTCAGCTTATCAGAATTGCTCCTTCTAATTTTTCAATATTATAATAGAGCTTCTGATTGGGATAGAATATACAGAATGTGTACTGAATCATTAGACATATCACATTAAAGGAAGACTGAAAATTGTCATCGTATCGCGGGCAGTATGCAATGTTGACAACACGACAGCTAGATATAAAAGATGAATTATCTGCTATCCTAATGCTTACGTTGACAAGCGACGGCTTACCTGCCTCTGGTTTACATTGTAAAGTTACCATTTAAGAGACCCATGCCTACAGTACACAATCTGTATATTGATTAAATTAAAAATAACACTTGCTTACCCAAACTGTCTTTTATCCGACTCATCTAACTTTTATCCGACTCATCTAACTTACCTGAAAAAATATATATATATATTAATAAATTCGATGTTTCTTCCTAAATTTTATAAATATAATAACTAATAAACATATACAAGGTGTCTTACGGGACGTGGGATTGGTATCTGGGTATCTTGGTTATTAGTGGAGATAGGGAATCGCTTAAATAATCAAAGTTGAGCAGAATTTTATGCTCATTAGCAAGGCGTTCAGAAAACAATTGAATTTCAATTGGTTTAGCTTTTGTTTAGGAAAAATCCAAAATCGACATTTTTAAAAAATGCCTTGTTACTTTTTTATATGTGGTTCAATTAAAAAAATATATAAGATCATATTGCAATAACTTTTTAAGAACTTTACAGTGGCGTTCTTAATTTATTTTTTTCAAACAGTAATTTTTTAAAAAATTACTACAACTTCATTTTTGTTATCGACGCCATATTGGATTATTACATTTTTAAAATCAGCAAAATTTTCTCGTTTCAAAAATGCAACAATTCAATATGGCGTCCATAACAAAAAATAACGTTGATGTAATTTGTTTTAAAATTGAAACAATAAAGCGAATTTTAATGGTATAATTTAACCGATTGATTCAATGACAGAACCTTTTTATGCAGCAAGGTTTTATCTGTGTAATTATGCAGTTGCATAATTAGGCGTATAATATTTATCCTCAGTGAACGTCAGGCAGTCTGTTGCAAAAAGAGTAAGATTTTGTGTACTCAGAGAGAGCATTTTGTATATACTTTAATTTAACCTCCTTACCGACACACGGCGTCATACAACTGCCAAAAGGGCCAAACAGACTTATTCCTAATTACATCGGACCTAATGACACTTGTTTCCCGATTGACAGACTCATGGAGAAAGCAGACATTCTAAGTTATTAAATATGATTTGAACGAAACAACTACTCAGCGGGCAAATACCCCGACCTGCATTGGATTATACCTTCAAATCATGATAGGTCGGTAGCCAATATCATTTGTCAATTCCTAACCAGACATAGACCGGTTTCGAACTTATTACTTCTCCTCAGTATGCCATAGGTTATGGAACAGACAAATGATAGTGGCCAACCTGCTAGTCATATACTGACTAAGGTAAATTGAGTAGTGGTGAGAGGTATGTGAAAACTTCTCATATGGTCCAAATGCTACTATCCGACCGACATCATAGATGTCTCTGTGGCGGATAGCGACTTACAAAGCAAGTACCGAGAGCGGCGACCTCTAACCCAGGTGGACTAACTACTGTTATTAAATACGATTTCAACGAAACAACTACTCAGTAGGTAAATACCCCGACCTGCATTGGATTATACCTTCAAATCATGATAGATCGGTATCCAATATCATTTGTCAATTCTTAACAAGACATAGACCGGTTTCGAACTTATTAGTTCTCCTCAGTATGCCATAGGTTATGGAACAGACAAATGATAGTCGCCAACCTGCTAGTCATATACTGACTAAGGTAAATTGAGTAGTGGTGAGAGGTATGTGAAAACTTCTCATATGGTCCAAATGCTACTATCCGACCGACATCATAGATGTCTCTGTGGCAGATAGCGACTTGCAAAGCAAGTACCGAGAGCGGCGACCTCTGGCCCAGGTGGACTAACTACTGTTATTAAATATGATTTGAACGAAACAACTACCTAGCGGGCAAATACCCCGACTTGCATTGGATTATACCTTCAAATCATGACTGATCGGTAGCCAATATCATTTGTCAATTCCTAACCGGACATAGACCGGTTTCGAACTTATTAGTTCTCCTCAATATGCCATAGGTTATGGAACAAACAAATGATAGTGGCCAACCTGCTAGTCATATACTGACTAAGGTAAATTGAGTAGTGGTGAGAGGTATGTGAAAACTTCTCATATGGTCCAAATGCTACTATCCGACCGACATCATAGATGTCTTTGTGGCGGATAGCGACTTACAAAGCAAGTACCGAGAGCGGCGAGCTTTAGCCCAGGTGGACTAACTACTGTTATTAAATATGATTTGAACGAAACAACTACCTAGCGGGCAAATACCCCGACTTGCATTGGATTATACCTTCAAATCATGACTGATCGGTAGCCAATATCATTTGTCAATTCCTAACCAGACATAGACCGGTTTCGAACTTATTAGTTCTCCTCAGTATGCCATAGGTTATGGAACAGACAAATGATAGTGGCCAACCTGCTAGTCATATACTGACTAAGGTAAATTGTTATAAATTATAAATTGCGCTATCCGCCACAGAGACATCTATGATGTCGGTGGGATAGTAGCATTTGGACCATATGAGAAGTTTTCACATACCTCTCACCAATACTAGGTTTTATCTTCCAAAGTGGAATTTGAGTTTTAATTTCTGTTTGAGAGATGGGGGTAATTGAAGTTTAGTTAATTTGTGTGATTGACCAACAGAACGTCTTTCATTTTCAAGAAGTTAATTTGTGTGATTAACGAACAGAACGTCTTTCATTTTCGAGAGTGAAAACCTTTTACTAAGGTCAGTAGGTACTGATTAATTGTTAGAAAATTCTTAATCGCAAATCTTATTGCTCACCATAAAAATCGAAAAGAAATTTATGTGCATAATAAATTGTTCCATTCTTTATGACCCATCCGGTATTCCAAGTTTAATAAACAAAATTTTGATATTATCACAATAACAGCAATATTATTTTTTAGTGCTGGTTTTATTATACAATCATCTTAACTTTACTACTTTAAATGTTTGACTTTACTAGGTACTTACCTACATTATTCAAAAAACATGTAAATAATTAACTTTGTCCATTCAAAATGTTTTTATCTTATATAATTTTACTTAATAAGATTAAAACATGGAATCACTATTATTCATTAGCCAAGGTCTTGCGGCGCGTGATGACACTTTTTTATTAAAAAAATGACAACTATTTTGTAATTAAGCTGTGGGTAAAAACGTAACGGCAATCACTTTTTATTCATAGTAATAAATAACTGCACTTGGAGGTTATCCACTGCGAATAACAATTATTTGCCAATTATTCGTAACTTACGCGTTAACAGGGTTTGTTAAAATCACCTCTAACCAGTCATTCCTTATTTGTTTGCCAAGGATTTGTCTTACCGACCACTTCTTTCCGCCTTTATATCAACAACTCTGCAACATCTAACTGACAAGTAAGTACTCTTCCGTCATAACCTAAATATAATTTTCGGAGTTCTAATCTCATCAAGCATTTACAGTCAGAGGGGACAGATAATTCCTACAATCTTCCTGCATTTACGGTACACCACGCCGGTGGTGTACGGATAGGTAAACAGATGCAATTCTTTTCGAGGGTGAAATAACCCGCACATATTAAGCTACTCTCTACTTGAATCCAATTTTAATTGTAGTCTCGAGCCTGACGGTGGTAAAAAAGTGCAACAACTGATTTGAGATACTATGCGTCAATAGGGAAGTTCCATCAGCATGAAACCTGAAAATTTATTGTTTTGGGTACATCAGTGATACGATACAAGTTGTAGTAATAGTAGTTGAGGGAGGCTGATACCAAGGTAAGTAGGTTACAAACGTACTCTTTTTACCGAGCCCCCACCATCACCTCAACCCCTACCTGCTCCTCTTCCAACAACCTCAATCTTCTGATGAAAATCAAGATGTCATTCCATGATTCACTTTTCATCATTCGGATGGACAAATATTAATATGTACCAGGTGAGCGTTACAACGAACCACATAAGGGAACATTTTAACAGGTATGATTTCAGAGACCTGAAGAACAGCGATTCCTTTTAGTAAGACAGACAACTATGTTTTGGTAATCGTCTGCAATGTTCGTCAAGACAATTTTGTTGACAACGGCGCTTCTACGTCGTAAAGTGGTCGCTGAAAATGTGCTACAAATACCATACGAAGATGAAGGGGTTGTATGTAACTTTGGTCTCAATCTGCACTAAAACACAATAGAATTCTTGTTTTGTAAAACAATATAGTTATCCAACCATGTTAGTATTGAAGCATAACACTGTGTGTCATGATCTGATTTATAAAAATTTGCACATTTTCGCTTACTGGTTTTACCTGTGCTGCCAACCCTGACTTTCCTCCCATGTTCTTAGAAAATCCGCTTTTTAGTAATGGAAAAGATATTTTTCCATCAGCCTTGAATTATAAGGTATGAAGTAATTGCCTGCCGCTGACATCAGATTCTTGAAAATAAAAAAATAGTCAATAACTAATTTACAAAACTGAACATCTAACATTTGTCTGCATAAAAAATGTGCAGTTATTTCAGGAATATTTCGTTTCTGTTGCTTAATCTGTTTTTTATATTTACTTGAGGAGATCATTAAATTTATTCGACGAAATCAAATCAAAAATTTAGATGTTTGTGCTGAAATCTTATTTTCAACATACTGTAGATTTGTCTGTGTGTCTGTATCGAGTGGTAGAAAAAGAAACGAAATTGATGTACAGTTTTTTTCAAATTTATTTGCAACATAAAAACGTCGGTTTCTTTGATCCCTTTACCACCGTCAAAGAAGCCGACCTATTTTATATTGCAAATAAGTTAGTAATAAACTGTATTCGAATATTCACTTAATTGTAATGATCTAAAAACCAATTGAAATATTGTGTAGACCATAGTAATGCGTTTTTTATTTGATCAAAAACATAGGTCGCGTCACGTTTTCAACTAATGGAATATTTATACATCATTATGCCTTTTTAATTTAAAAATATGTCAAAACTTGATCCGAAACATAATAGAAAGAACCCCCTTGACTATTCAAGAGCGAGAATTATTCAGATCTACATGAATGAAATTCATTTTTGCATAAACAACCGAGATAAAAATTATAATAACTTAATTGGTTCGGTGGTGCCTCCCTCCAGCCAAACCACTTAATTTCAGAACAGGGCTGGACCGAGTGGATACGATATAATGGATGAGCAAACATCTTCACGTCATCATCTTTCGAAAGGGATGTAAAACTAAGTTTCGTGTATCTACGATGTGAGCACGTTTAAGATGCCTCCCCCACGACAAATGGGGGATTCGGCAAAATTGCCAGGTTAGGGGTTCCAGTGTTTACACACCTTAAGCTATCTCATGACGTCGATGACAGGCCTTGATGGTTGGAAACAGACTAAAGTGGTTAAAAAATCAAAAACATTACATTAAGATGGAGCGCCGATTTAAAATAGCATTTCTTATTGAGTATTGACTTAAAATTCTCATAAGATTCCTACATTTCAGATCTTCTAAACTATCCAATTAGTGCTCATTTTCACAATCCTTTTGAGTACGAAAAGTAGGGAAAAAAAGGTTCAAATCAGGCCTGTTTGGGGGTTATTCATTGAGGGTAATGGAACTGTGATTGTTCATTTTGTTTTGTTAATATTTTTGTTGCTTTTATTTTTACCTGCATTTTTAGAAATAATCATCGCTGTATAAATGGAGATACAATTCTGATTTCATTACACCATAGGGTGCATGCATAGAATCGTAAAAAATTAGGAAAAGAATACAAATTAAGGATAATTTTTATCAGACATAAAATTCTGCATTAAAATTTAGTAGATGTACAAAACGGCACTGTAGAAATTCTCTTTCACTAAAATTGGGTCATTTGCTTCACATAACGGATTCGTTAGACCTGTTCAAATATTAAGTCCAGCGCTTTCGGCAGAAAATTAAAATTAAAACGTGAAAAATGAGTAAGTTTTACGTCAAAATTGAATAAAAGAGAATGAATGTATTGTGAGATATCACAGATCAAAATACAACGGCAGCATCTTTACAGGGCATTAGTTTTGAGAAAATGCCTCAATCAGGATTACATGATGTGGTACAAAAAAATTAAGTGAGAATATTCGAGCAACACCCAAAGTCTAATAAATCAATATACGAAATTGGCAAATTTCCTGTCACTGTATTAAAAAATACAATAAAAATGAATATATTATTAATCATTGCTATAATACTTTCTTTCAGTAAGTCTAAATAACCTAATAAAAGTAGTCAAAGATACCGTAAACTTAAATAATAGTTAAATATTTACATCTCAATTCGTTCGCAAAAAGTAAAAGAAAATATATTATTCATCCTGTCCATATCAATTTACCAAAAAGGGATGGAAACCTGACGTTCTCGCATCCCTGCGAAATCCTACTGGCTTCATTGCCTTTGAGTTGTTGGACACGTTTCCACTAAAGTTGAGTTGATACAGGTCGATTGGCTGCAGACTAAAACCAGTTAGTAGCAACACAGCTTGGACTGTTACAATACAAAATATTTTTTTACTGTATGAAAGGAAGAACTGATATCCTGAATAAGCTGTGTTTTCTTTGAATTATGTAAAAGTGTAGTATATTCAGGATCAGCCGTCATCAAAATATTCATTGTCATTGACATATCTTGGAGATGTGCTATAGAAAATTTAAGACACAAATAGATCAAGAAGCATTAACCAATCACCTGTATGAATTTCTGTTTTGATCGTCGCAGAACGTCATCGATGTTACAATAATTATTATTAACATATTTTAATATTTTTAAAGCATACCGATTATAAAACCAACTCAGCACAGAGTTTCTTAATACTAATTGTGGACTGTATCTATACAATTACTTTGTGTGGATTCCTCAAACACACGGTATAAAACTTACACGCTAATAATTAAGGTTCCTTAATATACTGAGTGTGTAAAAAGTGTGGAATATTGTGTATAATTTTTTTTTAGCAACTGTTTAAAAAAAATATACATTTGGATGATCTAAATTTTTGTTTGTGGCTGCTATGACAACAATGGCAACCCTACTTTTTAAGACAAATTTGGAAAGAGCACATTTTTCTACGTTTGGTACAATGTATTTTTGACAGGATTATATAAGAAATTTAAAAAAAAAACGGATTACAGCCATACGTACATGTCTTATGACATGAACCCTCGTTGATGTATGCGCATTCATGTACGTCAGTGTGTAGAGGAAACTTCAGTTAAAAGTCCATCGAACATATATTTTGTTGCTGCTTGAATGGAATTAACTGTGTGTGTAGGTAATATGGATACCTCGTACATGAACGCGCGTACATGAACGTACGTGTGTCTGTAGCTACCTTAGAGCGAAAACAGAACACAGCGGTGCGACGTCGCATCGCAAAAACGACGCCGCACGGCGATGCGATGCGATGACGCAACGTTAAAACTTCATCGCCACGGCATCGCAGAGAAGACGCTTCTAGTGAGATGTGGAACGCGCAATACGTGTCCTACGTCTGTTGCAGACCGCAACATTGCGGTGCGACGACGCATCGCAAAAACGAAGTAGCACCGCAATGCGATGCGATGAATGTTCATTGCACGGCCACAGAAGACCTATACCAGAAGCGACAAGTTTGATATATATATGGCGTGTTATAATTAAATATAAAAACCAAATAAGCTGCTGGCAACATAAAACATTTTTTCCAATAAAATAAATCATTTTTATACAATACTAAAGGATATAAACAAGATTTCTGTTTCGCAATCCGCAGTACAAATCTAGCCATATGCATAAATATAAAAATAAATATTTGATTAACAATAACACGGAAAATACAATAAAAGATTTATAGGTTGACAATAATACCACCTAAAGTCGCGTATAAAAGACAACCAGAGGGCGAAAACACAACACAGCGGTGCGACGTCGCATCGCAGAAATCAACGACGTCGTAGAAATTTGCGATGCGACGTCGCTTAATACAAATCCTGGGCGAAACCACAACATTGCGGTGCGACGACGCATCGCAAATTTCCACGACGTCGTTGATTTCTGCGATGCGACATCCCACCGCAGTGTTGTGTTTTTACTTATGAGATCAGGAATGATTCTCTCAAGCAACGCACGCGCAAATCACGGAAGTCTGGTGGTATTTTATACGCGACTTATTCTGCTGTGCCAACAGGTTGCGTGTGTACAAGATTTGGTACATTATTTGGTTTTTATATTTAATTATAACACGCCATACATACATCAAACGTGTCGCTTCTGGTATAGGTCTTCTGTGGCCGTGCAATGAACGTTCATCGCATCGCATTGCGGTGCGACTTCGTTTTTTGCGATGCGTCGTCGCACCGCAGTGTTTTGGCCTGCAACAGCCATAGGACACGTATTGTGCGGTCCACATCTCACTAGAAGCGTCTTCTCTGCGATGCCGTGGCGATGAAGTTTTAACGTTGCGTCATCGCATCGCATCGCCGTGCGACGTCGTTTTTGCGATGCGACGTCGTTGTGTTTTCGCCCAGACTTGATTTGCGCGTGCGTTGCTTGAGAGAATCATTGCCGATCTCATAAGTGAAAACACAACACTGCGGTGCGACGTCGCATCGCAGAAATTAACGACGTCGTGGAAATTTGCGATGCGTCGTCGCACCGCAAAGTTGTGGTTTCGCCCAGGATTTGTACTAAGCGACGTCGCATCGCAAATTTCTACGACGTCGTTGATTTCTGCGATGCGACGTCGCACCGCTGTGTTGTGTTTTCGCCCTTAAACATTAAAACTCTTATTATAAATATATATCATGTATTTTAGAAAGTTTGTGTTTCACTTATAACGTTACAATTAACAAAAACAATTATCGAAGGTGTTCAAATTTCTTTAACCTTTTTAGTTTTTTCTCTCATATCATCAAACACTTTTCTGAATCAAGCAAGAACATTATCACCGTTTGTGTAGAATAAATTGTTTTAATACAACATTACCACTGAGTTAACATAAGTTCGAGGTTAACTAGCATTATATTTTCATAAAAATCGACGAGATTCTAATACAAACCACTTCAACTAAAAGTTAACATGTATAAAATATTTGTTGCTATATTTACTTCACAAACAAATTTAAAACCGAAAAAATTCGGATTCTAAAAGTGCGCGTTTTGCAAACTCACACAGTTTTTGGTAATCAAGTTTGGTGCAAAATTTCAGTTTGTTGATTATTCATTTAAACTTAATTATGGCAAAGCGAGTGGCAAAGTAAACTGAAAACTAGCGTATGGGAAATTAGATGATATTTGGGTATGGTGATAGAAACAGATCTCAAGCAGAAGGCTGTACCTTCTGTAACTTTAGAGCCCGCCAATAACACAGTCTTGCGTAAGTTAAAATTTTTAAAACATTTAGAGTAACAGACACCATTAAAAATCCGGTAGACCAAAATCAGCGACGACAGGCGACCGAGCTCTCAATATTTTATTAACAGTTCAGGAAAATCCTAAAATGTCAACTATACAACTTGCTCTTGATTCTGAAGTGTGCCTTCTAAAAAAAATCCATCCTTATCGAGTTTACTTGGTCCATGAGGTGTGTTGATGATTACGACAGGAGGTTCGAATTTTGCGAATTAATGATGGAGACTTGTAAAAAATGTAAATGTCGCCACTAGAACTGTTTTCTCCGATGAAGCTACTTTCTATCTGAACTGGACATTAAACAGGCACACCTGTGGAACGACTGGCTCCAAAAGAACCTTCACTGGATGGAAGAGACGCATACGCAACATTCATACAAAATATCACGTAGCAGATCGCTATTTAGATCTGCTACAAATGAGTGATACCACAACTAGCAGCCCTCAAACAAAACTTTTTCGTGATTGGTTAGTATAAATAATAATTAGAATAAATAATAGGTAAAATAAACAATAGATAAATGTAAATTAAAGAAAATTAACGGCCTCGTCGACTGTGAGGGCTCATGTGGAAAATGGTTACATCACTCGTGTATTGGGGTTAACATTAACAGATTTCAATTATTAGAAAAACCAAAGAATTTATATGTATGTGACATTTGCAGAATAAGCTGTGAAATGGTTAATAAAATCAAAGTAAATCAATACACAGGAAATTTAACCGTTATGAATGATACATTAGGCGAATTTAGTAAAAAAAATTGAGGACGCTTTGCTGTCCAAAATTGAGGAATAACAGCAAGAATAAAATCTGAAGCATAACATTATTTCAAAAATGAGGTTTTGCTAGTCATTAAAGAATACAATAATACTATTGTGTCAAAGATTCAAGAATTACATCCTAAACTTGATATGATAAGCCGTAATGAATCTAACTCTGAATCAAAAACTATGTAGTAGGTATGCTTTAGCTGTTCAAAAACAAACCTGCTTTTGTAGTCCTATCAAAAGACAAAACCCAAAAAGGTCATGCTACTAAAACAGATATGGTAAAGAATATTAATCCAGTGGAATCAAATATAAGTTTTACTACTATAAAAAACGTAGGCAACGGTGGATTGGTAATAGGCTACAAAAATGCTGATGAATGTGAAAAATTTAAAGTCCTTGCCAACACAAAGTTAAGTGAAAACTATAACGTTAAAGAAGTCATGCCCCTTAATCCTCGAATCAAAGTTGTAGGAATCTCTAATATGCTAGTGGGGACACAGTATTAAAATATATCAAATCTCAAAATAGAGATATGTTTAGTGATAATAGCGTTTGTGAAATTTTAAATATAGGGCTAAGTCTCCAGATTTAATCCCTACGCACTTTTTCCTGTTGGACTATCTAAAATTAAAGTATACCATAATAGACCAGACAACCTTAAAAAAAAGATACGGACCGATATTACTCCAATACCTCATGACATCATCGAAAATACCATACTGTTTGGGACTGGCTGTAGATGGGGCACAAATTGAACACCTTTTTTAATACATATTTTAAAAATTTTTAATTGCAATGCCTTTAGATTAGTATTAAGGTTAAATACTTTTGTAGAATTTATTAATAATTTACACCCTAATATAAAATTTACTATAGAATATGAAAAAGACAATTAGATTAATTTTTTAGATTTAACTATCACAAAAATTAATAATTCACATGAATTTAATATTTATCAGAAACCTTCGTACACAGATATTACGATACATAATAGTTCAACACATCCTGTAAAACATAAACACGCTGCCTATATTAGTATGATAAACAGATTAACCAAATTTCCTTTAACCGAAGATAATTACAACAACGAATTAAATTTTATTAGACAAATAGCAGTGAATAATGGTTTTAAAGAAACTTTGGTTAACAATTTACTTAAAAAGAAAAATTATAATATAGCAATAGAGTCAGTTTATCCAAAAGCAAAAATCAGTGAATTAAGTGATTTAAGATATAAAGCCCTTACTTACATAGGCCAACCTACCGAAAAAAATATCAGTTGAACTTAAGAAAAAACATAATATTAAAATAGCATTTAAAACTAAATAACACTCTAGGAAAATTTATTAAGAACAATAAAGATAAAACTAAAAAAGAACAAAAAAGTGGAGTCTATAAGCTTACATGTGGTACATGCCCTAAAGTATACATCGGACAAACGGGAAGAAATTTTGGAAAAAGATTGTCCGAACATAAACGCAGTTTTAATAACAATAAATTAGATTCGACGTATGCCAACCATTTGCTAGAGGACAATCATTCTTTCAATAATAATTTTGATATTTTACACATAGAAAATAAAGGATTAAAATTGTCACTATTAGAGACATTAGAAATTAATAAATTAAAAAATAGTAATATTATTTTAAATGACCAGCTAGATTTAAACTGTTCACCACTGTTAAATATTTTCTAAATTATTTTGTACCTTATTTTATTACTGTTCCTTTTTATTACCCTAGATTAGTTAGTTGATATATATATACCCACACTTTGTAATAAAGAATTTAGTCTTGTACTCGCCATCTGATGAAGCCACTGTGTGGCGAAACAATTGTCATAAGTTAATTAAATTGTGAAAATCAAACATAAGTTTATTTTGTGTTTATTTATTAAGGTTTAACTTGTCACTTTTGCTTTTTAACACGCTTTTATTAGCTTCACCTGTATGTTTGTTTGTGAGCTTGTTTGTAACCGACTCTTTGGACTCAATTTTGACCCACTTTAAATGGACAGATTTAATTGAAACTTTGTACACTTACGAAGAACCGGTAACAATACAATAATTTGATAAGTTTATATCATTATTCTGATCAGGATCGCCAGTCCTTTCCTCACGTATCCTCTGCGTGAGAGCAAGAGGCTTAATATTGTAAGTATATTCCGTGATTGTCAGTTCGGTCGTTGGCCGAGCGGGCAAGTCTTAGTCGACGCGAAACGACGGACTCCTCGGGCGTGAGTTCAAATCCCATGGCTGAAATAATATATTTTTTTTTTCAGAAATATCTGTTGGATCGTAATATGTTATAATATCAGCATCAATAAGCAATATAAATATAGTTTAAAAAAAACTACAAAACACGCTTTCATAGCACATCAAACTAAAAAGTGAAAAATAAATAGTTTAAAAAAACTAAAAAACACGCTTTTAAAGTATATCAAACTAAAAAGTGAAAAATAATTATTAATATAAACTGAAAACAATAATGAACGAAAAATACTAGTATTATTGTGAAAAAAAGCATGGGGCGCTTTGTGCCATATTTTTCGTATATCGAGCAACCCACGCTTTTTTCACAATAATACTAGTATTTTTCGTTCATTATTGTTTTCAGTTTATATTAATAATTATTTTTCACTTTTTTAGTTTGATGTGCTTTAAAAACGTGTTTTTTAGTTTTTTTAAACTATATTTATTCTAAGTATCTTTGTATTTTTTCCATAAAAAACGTAATTCCTTTGTTTAGAATAAAAATTTTAATGTTTGCGTTTTATCAATTTTTTTTCAAAAAAAAACAATGTTTTTTTTTAAGTTTCTTATAATAATTTTTTTTGGAATTTATGCGTAATGCATGTATATTCCTTTATTTACAAATTATTGCATATTTAATTATGGCCACTCTGTGTACACTTTAGATGAAGAAATATGGCTAAACAAGCGTAGCAGACATGATAATGTATCACTTGTCTTTGAATGTATGCCATTTGATGCTAACTCAGTGAACTAGTCATTTCATCTCATCAGTAAGAATGTAACTTTACGCATATATTATATTGCTTAACTTTACACGTCTGTAGGTCAGGGACACTTGAAATGATTATTTTGGATACGTCATATGTATTTTTAATACCAACCGAAATTTAATGGACGTAAACGTGGCCCTTTGTTTATTTTAAAATTGTTATGAAATACTCGTCGATTACTTTCCTGTCAGTGCACGTTTTGATTCCATCTGCTTAGCCACTGTGTCTTAAATATGGCGGAACATGTACCAAAATAGCATAAACGTGTAGTGCACCTCTAAATCCGAATTATTTTAGTTTAGAATTAGAGACACACACGTACAGCCTGATGACTTCTGTCAAGTAAAATATAAACAGGCTAGGTGCGATATAAATAAACGGAGATGGGTATTTATTCGGAAAATGTTTATAATAGTGAAAACTACACAACTTTAACACGTTTTTTTAATTACTTTTAATATGATATGTTTATTCTTTTAGACTGTTTATTATCAAACGAACACTAGCACACATGTTAATCTCTCAGGAATAACGTTTAAAAATCGATTTTGGGCGTTTCGACGCAAACAGCGATCAAGTCCGTAGGTACTTTCAGAAAGATCCTAATATTCGAAATCTATTTATAATCTCTAGAGCCACAATGTTAAACAAAAAAAAAATAGAGCGCCTTTATTTTTGGTATGCTTTTGGATTAAAAATTCTAAGTGCTTCATACGAACAACAACTTACGTAGCACAGCAACCTGTTTCATGGATATTAATATATGAATTATTAATAAGTGGATTTGACTCCCAAAACAATTCTATTTCAGAAATAATAAATCCTTTCGTGTTGTATGTACAGTGTGTGATTTTTCGTTACCGCCCCCTTAATATCTTTGTTACTTATGAATCGATCTTGATCTTAATAAAGTTCTTAGTACTCCAGTTTATAAAGTAATGGAATAAACTTTTTTCTGAAAGGAAATACGTTTGATATAATCACAAAAATAAAAAAACCATGAAAAAATTCAGGAGGTTACATTAACGATTGAAATGTACCCCACTGACCGCCTGGCAGTATTTATGACGAAAACTAATGATATCTGGTAGAGTAAGACGGCTTTCTTACCGAATTTCTTGTTTTAAATCTTCTGTGTGGCCTATCTTTGTAGATATCTCTTTAAGTAAACCCAGAAGAAAAAATTAGAGTGAGGTTAGGTCTGATGGCCTTGTAAGCCACTCTGTAGGTCCTCTCCTACCAACCAATCTATTTGGGAAAGTTTGGTCCAAGTATTGGCCGACGTTGAACGCATAGGGAGGAGTAACACCTTTTCTGCTGATATCAAAGATTGTTATGAAGCCAATCTGGATCTTCTTGATTGAGGTATAAAAATATTAAAGCGGAACTAAGTTCAAACTGGCCCTGTCAGTGTTTCATCGAAGAAATAAGGCTTTAGAACTCGATTACTTACTATCCCTGTCCAAACATTGACCTTCTGACGATGTTGTATTTACGCATGTAGCATTCAGTGTGGGTTATCTGCAGCCCAATACCGATAATTTTGTCTGTTAACTTGCCACGTAGACAAAGAGAATCTGGATTTGCTTGATATATTTCCAACACGACAGCATAAAATCATAGTCTTCTGTCAATGCACTAAATGCACTTTATAGGGATATTTCACTCTATTTATTCGTGAAAGTGTAGTTTTGGCAATAATACAAGTAACACATCAAATTGTACATCTTAACTGTTCGAAGGACAACCAGTACTAGGTAAATATTTTTTTTTGCATTTAAAACTAATTTCTAATAATTACCGTCTAAAAAAATACATTCAAGTTACTTCTCTGCTACAAAAATCGAAATGAAAAGTTTCAAATGGCTATTTTGCCCTCAACACTTACGTTGAATTATCAAAATAATATGGAACATGGAGGTAACTTGCCAAAAAAATGTGAATTTTTCTTAACATATAATATTATATACGCATTAACACACAATAGGCATTCCTGCAAAAATCTGAGGGAAAATTGTTTAACAAGTAATGCGATGATAAATAAATAGGCGCTCCATGAAGACGCCTGTAAAGCGTCGGATCGGAACATCTCGATACAATGATCACTTGATAATATTATTATGAGGCAGACAGGCCACTTTGTTTCCATTTATTTAGTTGATTTGTTTTGATTTGTTCCAAACTCTCAAATTAACCCCCAACCCTAACTTCCTCGGCTGAGCACCGTAATAGCAATTGTTGTCATGGTATTACCAGACAATTGTCCTTGCCGGCGTTTCGCGTCGTAGTTGACACAGACACAGACGGCCCCTTTGACTGCAAGGTGAAATATAACGACCACCCTCATTATTGTCACAACTGTCATAACACGTGTAGAAAAAGTTTTATCCATATGGAAATGAGCTAAGATAACTTTGCAATATATTTTTTTTAGCAAAACAACGTAACTTTTTTTCGATCTAATTGAGACGTAATTTATGAGCGAGAAACGTTCTATCGGCTTAACAGTGTTCTTGAACAGTTTCCGTCCGTATATAAACATCCCGCAATTGAGTAAGGCACGAGGACCCCAAAATTATAAGCATTGCGGCGACAGGTTACAACTTTTCCCACAAGTTTGTGTTTATGTTGGTGTGATGTGTAAGTGCCATAGGCACTTTTTCTCTCTTTGAGGAGGCGTATGTAGATCAAAGTTTGCACTTACAATGTGTATGCCTCTTATTTGTTATTATTATGTGCATTCTTAACAATTGTAACAAATTAGCCATGAGCGCACTCTCTTAACAGAACTGTTTTTGACCAAAATGGATGAGTTCCTGGGACTCTGTACGGTTATATTTATTTTACGTATTTCTACTATTCCACTATAAGTGCACGACGAAGAACCGTTACGTCATTCTGGGAAGAAGTATGTTCTACACTATCAGTTACTTCACGCAAAAACTGCAAACCGTAAATTAGGTACCTCGTGTTAGCCAATTAAATATAAACAGAATTAAACGATAACTAAAAGAAAAAATATAATAACAGCTGGTGAAGTGACGTGGCAAATGCTGTATTGTACGTTTTACAACCGGATGAATCGTCGTCACCCTATGTAATTGTTAATAATATGGTACAAACACTAACTGCGGTAATTGTACCACAACTAGATGAATACTTGATACGTTTGGTGTTGGTAGTTTCCAGGTATGAATGTTAGTTATACATGCAGCACGGTATTTAGTTAAAGCTGGCCATAACATAATACTTGCACTTTATTTGAGGAAATTCAACGAAATTATCTAGTGGTAGATGACGCATTAATTTCGAGAACAAGACAGGTTTTCGTGAAAGTTATTAAACGTACTAAAAGTCCGTTCGGCTTACCCTGGCATTCCACTTCCTCCTCAACCTATTTTAATGCATTGGACAACCTGGCTTGAAGCAGCTATTATGTCGTCAGTATTTTCAAGACAAAGAACTTAAATCTACAGTTGAACCCCGGCGACTCATAATAATTAGAGATCGGGCGGAGGTATCGGTTCCTAGTGACGGCTTTTATGCAGACATGATATATTGTAAACACATACTGAAACATTCCTAAACAACAGAAAAACAGAAATTTATACAACATGATGAAGGGAATTTTATTTCATTTTAAAACGTTAGTATGTAAATTAGTTAAACGGAAAATGTATAACAAAAAAGTTATATTTTTACACTAGCCAAATTTGGGGGTGACGTCACACCATATCTTTCCTTAAACTCGTGAAAGGCTCGATATATTGTCACGCAGAAGGATATACCATCATAGTAAATCGCATAAATGAATAATTTTGAGAATCTTTTTTATTAGTACACACAGTATATGAATTAATATTAAAATATTTAGTTTCAACATGTGATATGTAGAGCATTTCACAATGATAAACAAAGTTGCTGGAACAGCGTAAATTATAACAATGACCTGAAACAAAGTAAGTTTCCTAATGCTGACTAAGGGAAACTGAAGGCGAGTCCAAGAATTAAAGTAGAAATGGTAGGCAGTTGCTTTTTAGGTTTTCTCGGGGTCGAACGGGTGTCTTGGGTGTGACACGTCTCCCGCCCAGGGAGATGGCCTGGCCGGAGGGTAGTGAAGGGTAGTTGTGGGTTGTTAGGAGTAAGTATGGTTTGTTCTTTATAATCGTTAATAGATTGTATTCTAAATTGTATATCTTACCACTGTCTTATTTTGTTCCCCTTCACTTAACAACCAAAAGTTCTAATGATACCTCTCTGTTGCCAAGCGAGTAACATTTTAATATTTCATTCTAAATTAACGTATGGAGCGATCGGGTGGTCGACTCCAGCGTGGCGTACGGTGGAGGCTCCGCAGAGGGTGGCCAAAGCTGGTATGCGGCGTTTGGGGCTGACACCAACCCCTTCGTGTCATACGTAAAGTTGCATACGTGACAATATCTAAATTTTGTAAAGACATGATTGGTTCTTTGTTAAGGGCTACTCGGCGGTAGGAGTTTCCAACCCCGCACGTAATGTCTTTCTGGTTCCTAATTTTTGGTTTGTAGATAGAATGACTCAGCAAACTTACACTTAAGCCAATTACTTAAAATTATTAATGCTTGACTTATATTAGGTCGCCGTGCTGGGAAAAGGATTTCTAGTGTGGGGACTCTAATACGGGAGCCACAGGGATTGGTACAGATAGGTAGTTCAAGGTCGTTCACATCTGGCAGCAGCAAATTACACCTGGCTAGCGGCTTCCTTTGATGTATGACGACAAAGGTTCGCACGTTCAAAATGGGTGAATATGGATAAAAATGAAAGTTCCCACGGTCTTCAAAAAGTCCTTATGCCGAAGTGACCCAGTACCTGCTAGTTTAACTCCAAAACATATAGAACAGATCTTAGTAATATATTTTTATTCTTGTAGGTAACTGGTAGTGAAAAAATATTTATATGTGTGTTAGTTTATTGTTACATCTTCCAATACCTGAAGTTCTCATAATTTTCTTGTACACTATAAAATAGTACCCCTCTTTACACGCCACTGAAACCAAAGATTTAACACCAAGATAAACCAAATGTGACTGTTTACACATAATTTAGTTTGACAATTTTGGTCCCTTGATCAATCCCTTACTGAAATATTAATAATTTTTAGGTCAGCTCACCAAATATTTAATAGCCTGTATCACCGTAACAAAACATTTTCGAACCCTAATATGAACTTTTATCCTCATGTTGACGTGTCCTTAAATTTTCTCCTAACCATTTTACGCTATGACGAATGAACAGAAAATGTATAAAACAATAAAATAAAAACTTTACCAGCGAGACAATACAATTAATTTTAAACAATTTTTTTATTAAATTTTAAATAACTTCTCAATTAATTCGCCCCGACCTCTAATCTGATAAACTTTTATAATTCTCCTCTGGTATTTCTACAAACTTTTCTTAATTCCTTTGGGTGTAATTTAAAGGAGAGCTTCAGGAATTCTCTCACGTAATTCTTTGAGATCTGTTCTTGTAAACTTTATTTTTGTTTTGTGTTAACGGGGTAAGTCATGTGTAGCATCCCACCTCTAAGTATTAAAAAAGTTTAAAAACCTTTTAGTGTTTAATGTATCAAAATAAAATACCCTAATAATCTTCTTACCAAATAATCCGCTTCACACATTTTTGAATTTAAGAAGCTTTATTTTCTGTTTATTTCCCGTTGAAATAAAATATATAATATAAACTGGGCATGTTAAAAATAAAGTTGTAGGGGCTGATATTGTGAAATAATGAATATATGTAGATGTACTACTATAACATATGATTACGTACATTTTTGGTCATCCATCAATTCCTTTAAAATTGATTTTGCGATGATTTTCAAATTTACTAACTTATGTCGTGGCAGTGGAATTAACTGTTAGAGAGGTTACTTTCACGAATGTTGGGTGTGTGTTCATTGTTTCTAAATGTGTACCCCTCCGGCACAATGTCAGTTTAGGGATACAGAGGATTGTACTATATGCGGTGTTTATTATTATTATTATTAATTGCACCTTTTAGTTGCTTGGCAACCAATAAACATAAATAAACGCTAGCGTCCGTTTTGTTCGTTTAAAGCATATTTATTAACAAATGGCAAAAAGTTCGGACGATAAATGGAGACGTTTCGTTGGATATTTATAGACCAAGAAATGTTAAAAAGTGATGCTGTTAATACGGTAAAACATATAATTCAGCATGGTGCCAGTTTATGTCGTCTTGTGATGAGAGTTTACAACTTCAATGAAAATACATCTGTTGAATATTGCTTTAGTTTTAAAAGACAGATTTTTATAGGAAAAAACAGGATGGAGCAGAATATAAAGAAGGTGTAGTGAAAACCCTATGGAACGTAACAGCAAAAAACCTCAAACAATGTTTTTTGAAAAGTACAATGTTATTTTGGAGCAATTTGAAGATATCGTACTTAAATCGACTAGAGATGCACGAAATGCAAAAAGAAGAATATTGCAAAGAATTCTAGGTAAAAAGTCAAAGGCTTTATGTACAGAACAGCATCAAGGAATTGTACGATTTTGGGACGAAAATGAGCCATGTGGATTACAAAACAAATGTATTACATAATACCGGTTAAATTCGCTTAGAAAGTTGGAGAGGCGATAAATTTTATTTTAGACTCTTTTAAAGATACTGACAATAAAAGCCCGCCAACAAGTAACAAAAATGAGGCTACCTCAGAGTCTATGTAGATTCTAATTTATATATTATTTCACGACGCACAGTGGACGGAAACGCCGAAAAGCTGGCCAAAATATAAAGGCATTGAGTTATTTTACTGAAATTGTGCATACAGGGGTTTTTTGTGTCACTGATCAAGAATCCGAAGTTGAATTTTGAAAGAAACAAAATGGCGGCCATGAAATCCCCCCAAAACATACCAAAAATCGCCAATTATCGCTGCGTTTTTACAAAACTTTGTATACAGTTTTTTTGGGTCGCTGATGAAGAATCCCATATAGAATTTCAAAAAAAATTACGGTCAAAAATATATAAATAGTTCAAAAATTATTATTGAATTGAAGCGAATTCATGTATTTCATTTGTTTCGGGAAAATTAGGATCTGGGGAATGGAATAAAAATGTGTAATGACTTTGAACGCATGAGTTGAGAACGCATGACGTTCTCATTTCATGAGGACGCATTCAAAAGGAGCCCACTTTATGGTGCACGAATGTGCATTCGCGCACAATTTGGTCAATATCTCGCAAAGATGCAAAAAGATGCAGCTAATTTTTTATACACTTTCGAAAAAAATGTTCATTGAACACATTCCAATAAGTTTCAAGACCAACCATCACCAACCGCGTAACATGGCTTTTTTTTGTGGAGTTTATGAATCGTTGCATGTACAAAAATGCACTCCACTTCGATAATTATTTACTAATTACCATATAAATAAACTGATCTGATACTGAGATATTTTAATTGTACTTACTTTCTGATGCAGAATCCATTTTTATGACACAAAAAACTGCACTTTGAGAATTTTTACGCTGCAGACAAAATTTATCGATTTTTGAAGCGTTGCGAGCTGCCGAAGTGACGCGCTGCACGGTCGCACAATAAGTAATTTCCTTGCTCAGGTAGTGAACCCGGACCGGTATTAACGGTCGTTTCTAATGCTAGGGGTACCACTACAACGATTTAAAACGTTTCCATTTCAAAAAAAAAAATCTTATTTTTTAATTTTGGCCAGCTTTTTGGCGTTTCCGTCCACTGTGCGATGATTAGAATATAATCCTGTAATTATAAAAACTAGCCGGGGAGGGGCTAGCAGATACGCCAACAATAAATAGCTGTACCCTAACAAAAAAAAATAGATATTTGTCCAGCTAGACAGTTGTATAATTAATTATCAAAAAGAGGACTAAATACAACTGCCAATCGATTATTTCACACATGTAATATATCTTTGAAAAAAAAAGTGTCATCATACTGGCATAAAAATTCCCCTATTGGCAGAAACGAAATATCTATATGGAGTAAGGAGGCTGGGTTAGATACAAAATAGATCAACAGCCGTAACCAATTTCGCAAAGAGGAATACAAGAGTGAGAACTAATTAAAATTATTAGCAATATTTACGGGAAACTGTTTTCGTTGTTGCGCCTACTTGACAATAGAAAAAATGAATGAACAAGTTTTTAATGTAAAATTTATTCAGGAAGTAGAGAATTACCCTTATTTATATAATTTCACATATCTCAGTATTCCAGAAAGGACATTACACTTGATATCTTGCAGAATACTTAACAATCGAGGTGTTTCTAGTTAGTTTGTCGTCTCTTCGTATACTTCGTATAATAGAGTATCTAACCATTTAGAGATGTCAGTTTCTAAACAGTTTCATCACAAACAGGTGACTCTATGAACGAGAGGCCTAAGTCTGAGACATCTCAAAAGAGTTTTTCACCAGAATGAAAATAAACGTTATAAGTATATGTATAAGACAAAGAAAGTTGTCTTTGTATTTCATTAGAAAACCTTGTAATTTAGTGCATAAAACTTCGCTACCTTTATAATCCTAGATTTTATTTTGGTACAGTTAGTACGCAGTTTGATATGTATATCTACCGTAGATTTTCCTTCGTGGAAGTAAATATCAACGTGGTATATTGCTACTTCAAATGTGTTACAAAAGAATTATGAATCATTGTACCAAAGATGACACTGGAAAGAAAATTCAGTAGGATGTTAGGTTAGATATTTGTGAGTGGGTCCTTATGGGCCATCCACTTGCGGCCATTAGCAGGCCTATCGTGGCTTACATCCAATAAGTTCAGTCTATTAACTAAACTGATAACATTATTGGGTGAGAGTCAGATCCTCTGGCAGGAGTTGTCCCTTGCCAAATACTTGATTCAGATCCTTTCCACAACGGGACAGGTGCATGTGGTATGCCTTCTCATCATCTTCCAGACATAGGAGACACTCGGCGTTTTCCGCCAGGCAGAGTATATGCAGATGACTGTTTAGTCGGCAGTTCCCAGTATATAGACCTGTTAGAGTTTTCTGGTTTACCCTGTTTAACTCTAAAAGTTTCTTAGCTCTTGATTTCAAACAGTATTTTATAAACGCCTTCGAATGAACTAATCCCGATAACTTTTGCACTCGTGCCAAAACTTTCCAGTGAAAGTTTTCGTTTCAGCCCAGGTTAAGAAAGCACCTTGCAGTACTTGATCCTGCTCCTTCCCTGGCTATTTCATTACCTTCCAAACCAGAGTGACCAAGTATCCAGCCCAGAGTCACTTTATGGTTTTTGCTCGATTGATTTAGAGCCTTCTGACAGTTGCACACTGTTTTAGAGTCACACTGGTAAGAGCCAAGAGTTTTCTGAGTTGCTTGGATATTTGAGAAAATTTTTATTGATGGATGCACAAAATGAATGAAATCTTTGTTAGTGTACACATTTTCCATACAATAATTTATTTTGTTTAGTTTTAGAAATGTTGCGTCAACAATGTATTTTTAAAACTAAAAGAATTTAGACGATACTTACATTATGCCTTATTTTCGCTAAAAAAGATATTTTCTAATTATACAATATAGTGGTGCACCCGCATAATACTAAAATAAAATGAGTCAATCGGATAGAGCTTATTTATAAATCAATATACTAGAATATCTTGTATAAAGTAATGATAAAAAAAAAACATAGTTAGGGTATGGCCAGGGGTGGCTAGATCGCGTCGTCAAGTTCATAAAATCTATCCTTACGGTGGTGGTTCAGTCATGGTGTGCGGAGGAATATGCTTCAATGGACGATATGACTTTATTGTTGAGAGAAAGAACGATGACAGCTCAAGTTAATGTTGACAATATCATAAACATTATTCTTCAATTTCATGGTGTCATCGATGACAACTTTTTTTCTTGGAGGATAATGGTCCTCATCGTACAAGAATCGTAACTAATGCGCTGCAAAATCTTGGAATTCCGGCATTTCCATTCCTACCGACGGCACCAGACCTCAACCCCCTTGAACACATGTGGATGTTCAAAAAACCATACGTCACACAAACCACAAACAATAAGAGCCCGTTCACACGAGGCCGAATCGGTCGTTTTGTCGTATCGGTTTTTTACCGTCTGCTGCGGTGGCGCATATATTTTAATGTGTATGTTCACACAACACCGTCGTCGACCGAATGCGGTAAACTGACCGAATCGGTCGTTTTTAACATTCGGTGTTGCCAACGAAAACCGCATGTAAAAAAACTGAATCGGTAGCCAGTGGCATATATGTCTTAGTTCAGACGATACAGTTTTTTACCGGCAGCCGTACACCCAGTCAGTGTTGAACATCGAATAGATACAAGTGTGCAATGAATATAGATTCGGAACTTCTTATAAATTCAGTAGAAGGACGTGGAGTAATATGAGACAAAACTCTGGAGTCTTATAGAGATAAAAAATTAAAGGAGTTAGCGTGGAAGGAAATATGTATAATTTTAAACGAGGGCTTCGAAGAATTAGAACAAAAAGAAAGACAGGAATTTGGTAAGTTTTTTGTTATTTTCATATCAACTGTACAACTTTAGAAATGTTATGTTTAATTTATACAAGATGTAAATAATTAATGACTTATAACTTCATCTTGCCAAGAAACTGACCCAATTTCGGACACAAAATAGTCAGCAAATGTTGTTCTAGTTAAATTGGCAGAATTGCCTTCCTCGTTTCGTTTGTGAATTTCGTATATTCTGAAAATTATTGTTGTTAACTTCTGGATGAGTGCTTTCTGAATCAATACCATCTTTATTTCTGACAAAGTTATGCAGTACTGTACACGCTTTTACTATCCAAATAGCTGTTTCTACGTCTACATCCAAAGGCCGGTGAAATATTTTCCATTTATTAGCTAGAATACCAAACCTACACTCGACATATCTTCTAGCTCTAGTCAAGCGGTAATTGAATACTCGTTTTGTTTTATCTAAATGTGTCCCTCCATAAGGTCTTAACAAATTTTCATGCAATGCAAAACCGTCGTCTCCTACAAGCACGAAAGGCACGTGTGTTTGCAACTGTTCATGTAAAGGCCTGGCTGTCGGTAAATGTAAAGTATTTTCCGTTAACTTTTTCTAAAATGTTGTTTTTCCATACGATCCGACATTTACATATGTAAAACGATAATCTGAATCCACAACAGCTAATAATACAATTGAGAAGTATTCCTTATAATTAAAATACATTGAGCTGCTGTTTGCTGGTTTTTTTGAGTCTTATATGTTTTCCGTCGATGGCGCCAATGCGATGAAGAAAATTGGCTTTTGTTTGAAATCCATTTGATATTTGCTCCCATGCATCAGGTGTATTGGGTAATTTCATGTATTCGCTATGCAGATTGTTCCATATACTTTTTGTTACTTCTTTCACAATGTTGCTGATCGTTGATACACTGACTCGATAGGAATAATGGAGATCTTTAAATGAACATCCAGATGCCAAATATCTGAAAAACAAAGTATTAAAGTTAATTTATTTGTTGTAGCTAAACTGGTTGTGAAACAGTGGACCCAAATCAGAGATTCATGGATGAAATCAATGAAAAAACAAAAGAATGTGAAAAAATCAGGTTCTTCTGCGAAACCATCAAAGCTTTACGTATATCGTAATCAAATGTATTAAAAAAAAATACTGGAATAGCAACCACCCATGAAAGCGCAAATACAGAAAGCATTGAAGAAAACAACACTGATACAAATGAAGAAAACAGTGGGGATATTGCACAATCCGCAAACAAACCGGGCACTTCTGGTACACAAAAGAAGTGCAAACTAGAAATTAACAAAGAATTGGATGCTAAGATGATCAAATTTATTGACCACCAAATACGCATTCCAAAAAGTGATGACAACCATCATCTTTCATTTTTTAAAAGGCTTTTGCCATCCCTATCAACACTTAATGATGACCCGACTTTGGAATTTCAGGCATTATAAGTCTATTACAAAAAATTTAAAAAAAATACACAAACTAATTTTAACAATTTTCAGCCGCAACTTCCTACACAACCAATGAATTATTACGGGTGGCAAAATTCTGGTTATTTTCCTCAACTACCAATAAATACAGCGGTACCACCACCAATGAAGAGCCCAGTGACTGAAAATGTACATTCGCCATCCACGCAATCAGGAGTGTCTAGTTCAAGTCAGAAGTCTGAGTACTCCATTGCGGATCTTGATTTTTCTTCGCTTTGATTTTGTTTTCATGAAATTATTATATTCTTAATTCTTAATTATGATAAAATAAATATATATGTATAATAAAAATACTTACCTTAAGCACATTGGTCTTATGCCCCTTCCCATAGTTGTATCTTGTCTTGTCAAATCATCCTTCACTCTGCTTAACAGGCCATCAAACGTAGATATCGACATTCGAAAATAATTAAAAAATTTTAATTCATCTCTTCTCATTTGGCATATCTCTGCCTCACAATAGGATGTACCCAATACCTTCTATTAATTCTTTTTCTTTGACGACGACGGCGATACCAATACATCATAAAAAACATATCTGCGTATATCTTGTACAGAAACTAAACTGCAGTTTTCTGCTTGCAATTTCGAATGTTAAAAATTACCGAATACGGTAGACTGCAGTGTCGTGTGAATTCGCATCACGGCAGGAGACGGTAAAAAACCGGCACGGCAAAACGACCGATTCGGTCTCGTGTGAACGGGCTCTAAGAGACTTAAGCCTCATTTCAGAAATTTAGGTCAATATCTCATAAGATAACATCAATAATCTTATTGATAGTATGCGTAGATGATATCAAGCTATTATTGATGCAAATGGGGACAACCATTTGCAGCTTCAAACAAATATTTGTGTATTTTTTTTAAATTTCGCTACGTTCTTGTGAATGAAACTGAAAAATGGAATTATTTGTGCTCGATCTAATGAGATGTGAATGGAAATTTAATAAAATGTACTATAGTTCCCAAACGAAAATGAGTTTTTTCGCAATATCCTTAACTCCCTTGAAACAGTTTATAATAAACAAAATGAGAATACATGATAGTGAGTTCAGTCAACATTGACACCTGAACAAATCAATAAAAATGAGTGCGAAAAGACCAAAATTGAAATTTTTTTATACATCATTTAAGTTTTACAAAAAACAATTAAATTACGTATACATCTAGTATATATTTACTGTTAATTGCTTCATTTTTATTTCAGATAAGGTAAAAATTAAAGTTGTTAAACTACCTATTTGGTTTTTATTTAGTTCTAAGTCCCAGTTCGGCATGATGGTAGTCGAGTGGATAATGTGCTTATAGCTATTTACTCGGTGCCGATTATCGATGGTTCGAATCCATCCCGGAGCAACAAATTTTATTTGTAACTTGCTTCGGATTAAGATGGGAGTGAACTGTCGATGCCCTAAATGTGGTTCGGACTCCACAATAAACTGTAGGACCTCGTCTCTCTTTACTCAACACAAAATCCTAGGATTTTCTGGGAGTTATTTCGGTGACTTGAGAGGCGGTTAAGAAAACATTTCAAACATTTCAAGTTCAGAAAATAATCGTAACATATACTACACGTGCTCCAAATTTCATCAGGTTAAAATGTGTAAGGCATAATTATTGACAAAATTCTACTTTTTAGTAAGTTCGTGTAAAATGCGTAAAATCGAATTATTATGCACTCAGGCAGTTGCTAAGCAAACCTTAGTAAATAACAAGCTATACACATTTTTACCGACTTTTGTAGCACTCAAGATATAACCTTTGATTATTGGTTGCTTTTGCCGAACACTGAACATTTATCTAACTAAGTATTAGTTCACACTGCCGTGGAAGTTGAAAGAAATTATTAATCTGACAAAACATGAAAACAAAATTTACTATCCTACAAAAAAAACCTCTCATTTAATAAGACTTCAAGACAGTGGCTAATTTATTAATACGCTAATATGTAAGAACCACGTTTTGGCTAAAGTAAATCAGTTATGTACTAATTTATTTTCGTAATAGTCATACATTAGATAGTTACTATTTTAAAAATATTGGATGAATCATATCATAAACAAATAAAATACCTACTTTCCCTGAGAAACAGAGAGTACAATTTTCATTTAAAAATAAAATTTTAGCTATTAGCACGAATATATTATCTGATTGATATATTTATATAATATTGATAGCAGTGCCCAAACAAAGTTTTTTTTTGTATATCTTGAAATAGTCTTGAATTCTGACGATTTTATTACGAATTAGATTGTTATATATAAACAAATGTATGGTTTTAGAGGCATAACTTATTTGATTTTACAAGAGTGGTAACAATTCATATTCTATTTTATACACTGGCATTAATACGTCATATTCAGAGCATAAATAATTAATATAACTGCACAGCAAAAAAACCGTACTTAAGGTATACCTACATATATTAATAAATACAAGGGCTGGGATCACTTCCCTAAAGAATACATATTTTTATATACTACTATTACATCCTTTAATTATTTATACCGAAATAAAAATTTAATCAATTTTAACACACATTTCCATCAGAAAGCTAACCTAAATATTATAATCGTTATTTTGCCACTAAAATTATACTTAAAACCAGGGTTGAACTGCGCCGCAAAACTAACGGACTCATCCTGGTGGGCGGTGTCATTTAAATATTCCGGTATCCATTTCAACGCGAGTTTAAATACGATTGGTTACAATCAGTATCAGAATTTCGAATGGTGTTGAAATGCAGGACGGAATATTGGAACTTTGTACATAGCTAATTTAAAAGAAAATTTCGAATTTTCAAACAAACACAAATTGTAAATTGAGCTAGGGTTACCAAATCTTACTGCCATTCCGGTAGATAGGGCAGGGATTAGGTAAAGACCATGGATAGACCAAGCACCGAGCTCAAGAGGCCAGTTCACCGACCTCAGAAGATAAACTACCCCTAACCTAGAAATTCTGCCGAACCTCTAATTTGTCGAAGAGTGGCGATCTTTTACTAGTCTAACATTTAATAGACGGGACCGTCTGCTTTACATCCTCATGAAGGATGGTATATCCACTACACAAGATTGCATATCTTCTTCGTTTAAAGCTGAAATACAAGCCGCTAAACGACTGCGGCGAGATTGCTGTGTTCCGCTAGTCTAGTTGTTAGCCATCTAACCTCTAGCCGCAGTACAGGTTGCTTTACTTTCACCATCGTTCTACACAATATAGTCGATGATACGTCGTCGCACATGTACGATTTCTGTATTTTATTTCGAATATGTATAGTAGGTATCCAACATATGTTAATCGTATTCAAACGTTTATTTCGCGGTTTTCGAACTTATAGGATGGTGGTGTCGTATGTTTGGTTTGTCGTAATAATCTTTGACCAACAGCTAATAACTGACACATTAAACAAATTTAAAATTCTAAAGACCAAGTTTTAATCTTTGTAACCGATGAAGCGTGCTGCAAGCCGGCTGTTCCCTCAAATCTGTTTATCCCAATTTGATACACATCACTTCACATCGTACTTTAGACACAATTCTAATAACTTATGCAAGTTTAGAGCGTTTCATTGTAAATCAAAAGCAATTTCTCATAAATCACCCAAACGTATAAGATAATTTTATAAAAACTACAATATTCCTGAACCTCCACAGTACAGTTTTACACGCTTGGGGATTTAGTTAAAACCAGGATTTTGTTATGCAAAGTATTTCGACCAAGTGAAGTATGTTTTAAAATCTGATGGTAAAGAATCAATAGCCATTAGAGAAAGCCAAGTGTGTACCAAAAGAACCTTTCAATTAATTTGAACAATATGTTTCTACCGCAACTTATACGCTTCAAGGAAGAGACTGCCGAGACCTTGCACATGTTGAAAATGTATAGTCGAGTCCATCCAAACTTTTTGGAACAATAGAAAACTGGTAGACGACAAATACAGTTGCTCTGCGTTGCTGGTTGAGATTAGCAACGAGAATGAATGTTATTTATTGCGGCATTTCCAGTCTCCAGCTGAAAGCAGTATACAGTCAACTCTCTCCCGCATATTCAAACTATAATTATCTTACTTTTTATCGCATTAAATGAAGGTTTTGCATGAAATCGAGTCTAATAGTGTATATACATCCATTTAGGCTACGCTCATAATTGATAGCACAATTTGGTAACCAGCATTGTATGGTGTGTATGCTAATCTAGTGTTTGATATAAACTGTCAGTAACTATAGAGCAATCAGTTAAAGTTCCCGAGGAGGTAATTTTAATGAACAAGCAAAGAGTGAAAATATATGAAAATGAAGATGTTCGTAATAGAAAAAAAATACATTTAGAGGACTTTATTTTAAAATTTGTTCCACACATTTTTTCCTATCACTTCCGCAAGAAAACTAAACATAATTTTCGCCTCTTAGATTTTTGCATATCTTTACTATTCACAATGTGTAAGTTTAGAAAAAATAATTCTACTTCAGGGCCAGACGGCACATCCACCACTTTAATCAAAAACATCCATTCGTATATACTTAAACCTTTAGAGCATGTAATAAACATTGCTTTTAACACTTGGGTCTTATCACATCAATGGAAATAATCTATTACTCCAGTATATAAATCAGGGGACAAAACAAATCCTGGGAATTACAGACCCATTTCTGTAATAAACAATTTTGGAAAAATTTTTGAACACTTTAAAAAAGGGACTGTTAAATTTCCTTAATAAGCATTGTGTGATTAAGGAGAGACAGTTTGGCTTTAGAAGTGGGAAAAATACAGAGCAGGCTATCATAGATCTAATCAAAGAAATAATATGTAATCTAGATAAAAACAAAAAATGTCTAGCAATCTTCCTCGACTTAGCCAAAGCTTTTGACACTATCACATAATGTATTAATAGATAGGCTGTATAAAGTAGGGATTAGGACACTGTTAAAAAAATAATCTAACAAACAGGGTTCAACGTGTGAAAATAGAAAATACCCTAAGTGAATCATTCATTGTTACTATAGGAGTGCCGCAGGGTACGTTACTGGGGCCTATACTTATTCTAATTTATATAAACATTATAGCTAATATCAATAACTTTGAAGGACATCTAGTATCGTATGCTGACGATAGTGCTAGAGTATTTGTGGATGATACATATATACTATTCTAAAGCGGAATGCAATATAAAAAAAACTATAGATGGTTAAATTTAAGTGGATTAAGCTTGAGCACAGATAGAAGCAAATTTTTAACATTTAGCATCACAGCAGATGATCATTGATCAGCCAATAACACAATCACTAACACTGCATAAAACAAATTGAACAGGTAACTGTAATAATAGTTGCAAACAAATTCAAAAAGTAAAAAAAATAAATACCTAGGAATGTGGATTGATCATCATTTGAGATGGGATGAACAAGTATCAAGTATTACAAAAAAAATTCGATATTCACAACATAAATTTTATAATTTAAAAGATATATTAAATAAAAAAAACTCTAATTATGATTTACAACTCCTTAGTTGTTTTTTTGTTTAAAATTACAAAAAAATTTATGTTTATTGATAGTATTGGCTCGTGTGGTAAATCACAAACAGACATTCTCTGCCTAGGTGCGTTACTACATACTAGATGTAAGCTCATATACATACATATATGTACATATATAATATATTGTTTTTAATATTAAACTATTTATATAAACTATTATAAAATATAGGTCCTTTAGTAGAGTTGGTTTGCTTATCAGTCTATTAATATGTATGTCCATCTGACCGTCTGCCTGTTCAGATCCTTGTAACCAAATAATCTTTAAAATTACTCTGCCGAGTTAACTTATGATATCAAGATTACCGCTTATGTGTGGTACGAGTATAACGAAAATCTAGTTTCGTACTTTAAATGACCGGAGGGCGCTAGCATACATGTGTTAGTTGTGGTGATGGGGGGGACTGACTAAGCTTATTATTGAAACAGGATTGTTCAATGATATATCACTTTAATACCCTTTGAGCTAACCTGTTTCAATAATAACCTTGCTCTGTCACCGAAAGCAGACATGGATATCAGCCCTCCGGTCATTTAACGTAGACGAAGCTCAAGCGGAAGCAATTCTCCCGTTGCACTACCGCAAACCGATATATTAGACTTTGAATGTGACGTTACCCTTTCAGGATATCCTAGTCCCTGCTTGAAAACAGTTTGTAGATAGTGGCTCATCGCTTAGATTGGTTTCATCAAAATTGTGCACGTTTTCAGAAGGAAATCCCACCATAACCTTTTCCGAATAAGTTATATGAATATTTCTCTACACAGAGCAGCAGGGTTCGGGTTTGTATATTGAGATTTCCGGAAGCATAAATAATTATTTCTTTGAACAAATTTCGAAATCAATCTTTTCCCACTTTATTAAAATGAGCTCGCATAATGTGCTATAAGTTGTTTGTAATAAGTTAACATCATTCAGGATGGAATCGAACCATCGACCTTCGGTGCCGAGTAAATAGCTATAAGCGCTTTACCTACTACCATGCCCATGGGAATGTGAATTCCATTCTTTGTCAGGTATGTTAAAACTTGTTCAAAGTTGTGTTTCATATTATAATCGGTCACTTTCTTGATTTAATTTTATTTGAAAAAAAAAAAGGTGTTAGAGTTTAAAATTAAAAATACATGACTTTAGAGAAGCAATATTGCATTGAAAATATCGATGTGATTATGTGTTATAGTGGTACACATAACATGAAGTGGAGAAATTTTGTTTGTTTTTCCTAGGCGTTGCCAGTTTAAATAAATATGTTTGACGCGAAGCTATTCTGTGAATATGAAAAAGCAACATATTAAGTATGTAGGTACTATCACTGATATTATGTTTCAATCTGCAATGAAAAAATATGTAAGGCTTTGCGGATATTTTCTAATTAGACCAACTAGAACCTGGAAAGAAGTTCAGACTGAGGATAACTAATAGGTGAATATGACTGATCAATTTTAAATGTAGAAAACTTTAAAACCCTACGTTGAATATTTTCTAAATTTTCTATAATATTTTAATGTGGAGATCATACAGGGTAATTCAAAATATTCATCCGATTTTAAATGTACATAATTCCTACCTATCAATTGTGTATTAACTTGGCATACACCACACGAAATAGGAAATCTCCGAGTTTTAGAAAGTCACCGCGACATGGCGCCACTATCGCCATTGGTCCGCGTCAGAGCTGTGAGAAAATGCAAGGTGGGACGCCACCTCATTGGCCTTTGCATGTTCGCCGTTCCCTCATCGCTGGATTGGTCGCAGTAGACCTCATGATTTAATACTCTACGGCCCCTTAGATAACTGGATCTTATGCAGTGTGACTTTTCGTGTTGAGGGTGCGTTAAAGAATAACCCGTCCCACCTTGCTTTTTTTCACAGACTTTCTGGCGTGGAGCAATAGCAAGCGTGGAGCAATAGCAACAGTGGGGCCATCCGCGGTGACCATCTAAAACTTGGAGATTTTTCCTCTTTCATATGGTAATGCCAAGTTAATACATAGTTGATAAGTACGGCATTATGCTTATTTGACATCGGGTAAATTATTTTGAATTACCCTGTATTATTGAGGCACAATCTAAATTAACCTGACAACAAAAATGTAGAGAAATTTGAGGCCATACTGAAGTAAATAGTATTTCTAATAAGAAATCCTATAGATTTATAAGATTTATTAATTACTTGATTAATTTGACTTGTAAATGAGAGGTTTTCGTTAAGCACTACCCCCAAGTCGGTGAATGTCTGGTCTCGAAAGCAAATTATTTTCAATTGTGTATGTAATAGTATTGTGTTTAGTTGTTACTGATAAACTATTATATTTTGAAGGATTAAGAAATAATTTGTTTCTAGTGCACCAGTTATGAATTACATCTAAATTATATTGTAAAGCCGGACAGTTCCCGATGCATGAAATCCTACAAAATATTTTTAGGTCGTCAGCATGTAAAAGACAATTCACGTTAATGTCAGTGATAAAAATATTAAATAAAATTGGTCCTAAATTTGACCCCTGTGGGACACCTGAAATTGGTAAAACTTCGACAGAGTATGGCTACAATATATTGCGTTCTGTTTCCAACGTGAGATGAAAGCAATTAAATAAAGTGGTTTGAAAATCCAAAAATATGTCATTTTTGTAGAAGAATATTGTGGTCAACAGCTTCGGTATAGATTATATCAACATGACTGCCATCATCAAAGGCATCAGATAGATATTCTGTTAAACAAAATAAATTGGCAACTGTAGATTGACCTTTATAAAAACCAAGTTAATGTTTTACATGTAAAAATATGTGTTCATACAATAACATTTCACTGACAAGCAAAATTATTCAAAATTACGATGGGTCGATAATTACTTATTGTCTCCATTCTTAAAGACAGATATGATTTTGAATTGTTTCCAGCATTGTGGGAATGTTGATGATTGGAGAGTAAAATTAAAAAGTTTACATAATATTTTAGCAAATACTACAGCGCAGTCACGTAGTACGGAGGATGGAATATTGTTAAGACCACTAGTCAGTTTTGGCTTTAACTTTTTTATGGCTTTGAAACTTCATCTTCCGCAACTTGAAGAATATTTAAACTAGAGTCATTAAACGCTTCAAGGTAAAAGCCATCACCAACATCGGAAATGATTTCATCGTTATATTTAATATGTTTGTGCAGATTAGAAATATTTCTTTTATATTAACACGTCAGGATTCTGTGCAATATCTTCTTCTAAATGTTTATTATAGTTCATATGAGCTATCTCTACATCCGTTTTTATTTTACGCCGTAGGTCTTTAAAATATTCCAAATGTTCTTCGCTATTGTCAGATTTGTATAGCCGCCACGCTTTTGTGCTTCTCTCTTATATGTACTCTTTATGGTCTCGCTATTAAACCAAGGAGGAACTACTACTATTATACATATTTCTTATGAATTCATAATGATGCATATGTTTGCTAGATAAATACGCATTGCAATGATAGAAAAATACGAGATTACATTGTTGTAGTACGTTGGAAATGGAGGGGGCAAGTAGGACGAGGGGTTGAAAAGAAGAAAGGGGGCTGCTAAAAAAAGGACTGATTGTATTTTTTTGCCAGGCGCCAGCTTCCCTAACCACTACAATTAATTGTGAAATTGGTTACGTTTACGTCAGTGGCTGACGATCCTGACTTTTCCACCGTGTTCTTAAAAATCGACCTCTAAACATAATATTATTGTTTTAAATTGAAAACGATATAAGGTAAACAAACATTAAACTAACATTCCAGGAGTCCTCGCCAGTAGTGTAAAATGTAGGTACACATTTTAAAAACAAATTTATCCCCTTTAATGTAAAGAAAGTACGAAAAGTTGTGTATTTCAAGCAAGAGGAACATAATTGAATATTACTGTGTACGTAATTTAATTTTTTTTGCTATATTTCATACGCCACCATAGAAAAAAATGGAAAAAAAACGAAATTAGAATCATAGACATTTTCATTTGAACTGTTTATTAATTTTGTTTCCATTTTTAACTTTAGAGATCAAATTTGTTGACAACTAGGAATAGGAAATTATCTTGTGAATATTTTGATATTACACAAAAAGCACACACAAACAGATGAAAGTCAGTTTCTTTCACATAAATACGTTATCGCTTTTTATATTGTGAATTGTATAAATATAATGGCAAAGTTCAGCTTATAAAATTTCACTTTATTTTTATTTATTTACGCCCACTTTAACCAACTCAAAGTGTCAGGTAAAGGTATGTGTAAATATGACCTCTCGTCGGTTTTCTCTTTAAATAAGGGTTGTTATTTTGTACAGATCAAACACTTTTTTAAATCTCATCGGAAAAAAACAACTGATTTACAAAATTATTATCAACATTAATGAAGTTTCGTAATTAGATTATTTTTTCACGTTAAATTAATTTCTTTCCAGGCTTCCAAGTGTTTGCATTGTGTTTTAACTTAATTTATGATATTATAACTGTGTGATTTTTTTCACGCAATATTTTAAAATTGCGAGAATCTTGACAATTCACTGGAGTTATGGAATGGCAACAAAACTATTGTACAGATAAACCAAATTGCATTTTTAAGGAAAATGTGACTAAGCATTTCAGCACATTTTTTAGACGACCGGTAGGGAAACGTAAGAGAAATTAAGGCTGGGAATTTTTCAGATTTTAGTATTTGAATATTCGTTCGAAAAAATATTCGAATATTCGAACTATTCGGATATTCGAATATTCGGATTATTCGAATTATTTGAATAGGTATTCGAATTATTCGAATAATCGGATGTTCTAATTATTCGAGTATTTGGATATTAGAATAATTCGAATAACTATTCGAATAATTCGAATAACTATTCGATTAATTCGAATAATCCGAATAGGTATCCGAATAATCCAGATCCTCGAATATTCATTATTAATAGGTATAGCACTGAATACTAGTGAATAGTGAATACTCTATTTGAGTATTTGGTTGGATAGACCACAATAATAGTCGTGGCGTAATCCACTAAGCAGGCAATTTGATTTGCTTTCCATACCCACAATAGTGTATGTCTCCTGTACATGTGCTTTAAGGGTCAGAATTATTTAGTTAATATTTTATTTTAGGATTGAGGCGCTATTGTTCACATTTAACTATTGAAGCTTGAATAAAACGGACACAGCTAGTTTATTAGACTTCTGTGTCAACTATTTTTCCTTTTCGAAAAAAATAAAAGTGCTCTAAAATTAGAATGTTTTTAAAAAAAGACGCAGATTGTGAAGGTAAAACAAATACACGAAAAGTCAATAGTTAAATATTTACAGTTTTCTAAAATTTAAAATTTAATTTTAACCCTTGCCTGTACAGTAAGAATAAGGTCGAGGCGAGAAAGAGATGGAATAGTTTGACTGGGAGTAAAACGTGCCACTAATGTGGTCTATTTATATATTTGGATTTTAGAATAGGTACCTACCTATACCTACTATCTACCTACTTTGGTTGGATGCATACTGCATACCTATTCGTACATAATTTAATAATATATTTTAATATTCAAATTTACTCAAATATAATGGAATAATCGAATACTCGAATATATTCGAGTATTCGAATATTCGAATATATTCGAGTATTCGAATAATTTCCCATTAGAATAATTCGTATTCGAATACTCGAATTATTCGTATTCGATTCCCAACCTTAAGAGAAATGTGCGATTATAGCACACCGTATCACGTGTGTGTACTTCAGTATGAAACAATTAACTTCTGTGTGAATATATCCTTCACATTCAACTTATTTTTTCATTTCTCACTTCACGTTCGTTGTTTACTAATGCATTTCTTAAATTTCGTTACAATCATTTCTGTATATTCTTCTTGGATACTACATAAGAACATTGAATACTAATCGGAAAAGTTGCAGTCAGAACTCACAGACTGTTAATACTATTGTATTCCCCCAGAGACGACTTTTACATTCATTTTAATTTTCCATAGAAATTATGTAAATAAGATATATGAATTACAATATAAATTATATAAATATAATATGAACATCTGATTACTCACGGAGACCCAACTTCAGGTACATGTTTATTTATTGCTCTATTTGCGATTTGCGAAGCGTGATATATTCAGTTGTAATTTGAGATCCGCGCGCGGTGGGTTTTAGGCTAGAATTATGGTGGATGCATGTTCTGATGAACTGGCGTCCTGACGAAAATGAATCAGTACAAAATCTACAAAGGATACGCAAGCAGTGTAACGAACTGGCGTTCTGACGAACACGTTAATAATAAGGGGCTGTCTAAATACTGATAATCATCGATATTTTACAACACATCTCTGTGGAAATAAAAATATTTCTACAGAATATGCATTTACTATGACCGCCGATGTCTAAACAAGACGTTTTTGTCACAACGCCAGCTCGTCAGAACGTCAGTTCGTCAAAACGTCAGTTCGTCAGAACGTCCGTTCGTTAGAACACGCATACACACTGTAACAATATATTTCTATTTACTAGATTTATTCGTAATTGTCGTCTTAACTAGCGGCATATAAAGAACGCATTTTTGGTAGTGGTGATTTGTAGTTTCTTCTTTTAAATTAGTGACTGCTTTTATTTACTAACGAATTGTATATTGGCGCGAAGCCACTAACGAATTACAGAAACAAATCGAGGAAATTGTGGATAAGGATAATGAACAAATAACACACTAAGTTGAGATATATTAGATGTATGCATGTCGATAATCGCATTTACAACATATAGAATAGATGCCTAAAAGCGAAATCAGATATATGCGATATTTGCAGCGGCAATATTAAAGCGACATATCTCGCAGCTACTATTAAGATCACATATATGCAAATCGTCATGTGATATATCACGGCGACATGAAAATTGATAGGTAGAGTTGGCATTTTGTTCCGCAAATCATGGGCGGTGCCAGGTAAAGAAGTACCCAAGTACGTAAGCGAGACTTGTTTACTATTATAGTCTACTGTTATGCGTCGAGATGTCAATAACGTAATTTATTTCTCTCCGTTGTATTATTCATAATTTTATTTTTTGTATTTTATTCTTGATATTAATTTAATAATAATGTACGTCAGACCAGCCCAAGAGTAAAAAACGGCCATACGCTGACAAAGTGAATAAATTTATCAGTGAATTCCCGGATTTATTCTACAATGGTGCTATAATAATTTGTAAGGTGTGCGAGACTGACCTGATGTGCTGATACAAACGTGATTGTAAACGTCACATAAATTCTGTGCAAGATAAAACTAAAAAATTTACTGTTAATGCTGATTGCCTGGGATGTTCCGCTGCACATACTCGATAAACAACCATTTCAGGAGTTCTGGACCCTCTTAAACCAACATTTTCACTGTTACTAGCTAGCAAAAGACTAACTGAGTGTACCGGCCAAACAATTACGCGGGTGATGCTGGAGACGTTTGAAAAATTTTACCTGTCAAAAAAATCAAGTGTTGATGTTTGTGACCGATGGTGCCGCAACAATGCGTTTGGTAGGCCGTTCTCTTCAAGAACAAGGTTGTAGGTTAGTATATGTTACGTGTAAAGTGCATGCCTTACACCTTGTGGCAGAAACTATTCGATAAGGTTTTCCAGCGTTAGATGCATTAATAGCAAGTACTAAAAAAGTGTTTCTTAAATCTCCTAAACGTCTTCGCGCATTTCATAGCAACTGTCCCGGTATTCCCGAACCACCACAGTCGATTTTTACACGTTGGTGAACATACTGAATATTTACAACAAATAAAAGCTATGATACTACAATTCTGCTATTAAGGAAAGCTATTGTCACAAAGCTGTTGAAACAGCTTTAAAAACTATTCACAAGAACTATAAAGGATATGACGCCATACAAAACTTACAAAACAGTGCGTTGTCGTTAGCGGAGTCACTGCAAATAGTGGACGAAGTAAATCGACTGCTACACTCTATAGGTGACGCAAAAAATAAGCCCGTTGGAGAAAAGTTCGCACGTGTGTTAAAAGCAAGACACCGGTTTTACCAGATTAAGACAAATTTGTGACGATACTGATGGTGCATCTGCAGATCCGTTAAGTGAGTTCAATAACTACTTTAAGTATGCTTGTATTACATCAATAGATGTCAAACGGTCGTTCTCAAAATATAAGCATATCTTTTCACCACGACGAACATTACTCTCGGAGACAATCATAGAAACATATATGATGCTGCAAAGTTTTTACACATCTTTTCCAGTTTGTGATAACCAAGCTAGGGTAAGTTGTGCATACATTATTATAAATTGTAACAGTTTATTGCTTTTATTACTAGTTAATTTCTTTTCTTATACTTATTATGGTGCGTACGCCTATGTCCTGCGGCGCATTTTTGCCAACTCTACTGATAGGTATCGTATGCGGTGTTGAATCAAATAGAATATGTACAATTTCGTGCCATTCCACAAGAGATTCTAGTTACTTTTTAGTAACATTTACTGTTTTCTTGTACGATTTTGTTATTTTTGAATAATTCTAACTTGTAGCTGATTTAACTTATAAGTGACAATGTAAGTATATGTGCATGTTCTGTGGTGACAACGTTAATAAACTGTATTATAGTTACTGTTTCTGTAACAAAGATGGTGAAGTGAATGTACATTAAAATCAGAGTAGCCACTACAGAATTTATCTGTCTTATATTGACAAAAATATATAACCGACCAATATTATAGAGTTACACGAATGTGAACCAACGTGCGTTAGATTGTAAGTAACCGCGGCCCTCGTGGCGACATATTTAGAAACTGACCGATTTGTCGCTGCTGCAAATATCGCATATGTCTGAATTCGCTTTAAGCCGACCCGTCTTTTCGCTGAGCACAACAAATCCTGACCTGCCTTTTCGTCGATGTTTGCTAATATGACAGATATTACTGGAACTTTTATTATTACTAATTTAAAAATTTACTCTCATTAAACAGAGAAAATGGGCATCACACAAAGTGTTGGAAGTTCTGACGGGCAACAGTTCGCAGAACGAATTAGTTGACTAAACGTTTATGCGCTGACTGTCAGCTGTTGCTCAACCTTATCAACGACAAATTTTGGCTGTCCCTAGTTTGCATAGTTGTAAAATACTGTGTAACCTCAAAAATAAAATAAATAAATTTAGTAGAAACGTCAATGATAATTTAATTTATGTTTTAAATGATTAAGTGTGTTGCATAAACTTAACCGAATCATTCTAAAGATCTCGAAAAGTGAGTTTGAAATTTTGATTAAAATTATGAATACTTAATCTGTGTCATCTTCCGATTCCAGACCGTTCAGCGAGATTACATCCGTTAACAGTAATCAAAACTAAATGAGTTGAGGGTTATGCTCATCATGAACAGATTAACAAGTAATGGTAATTCAAACTCTGCAGCTTACTTTAATTGCGTAAAAATTAAAGTGGATATTTAGTTTTTTTTTTTTAATATTTTTGGAATTATGATGAAATATTTGGTAAAAAAAAATAGTATCGCAATCCTACAGAGAAGGATTTACTACTAACATGCAATCTCTCGGTTTTTATTTTACAGTACATCACTTATGCCCTTATTTGATGCAGTCAGTGGCGGCTTTTGCTATGGTTTGCAGGTTTGTGCAACTCCCAAAAACGAAAAAGTTGTATCTAATTTTCCGTAATAATAATCAATGCAATATATTCGATATAATTGGTTAAAATGTATAACATATAGTTTACCAAAAATACTGATCACTTTCGGTGCCGTCGCTACCACTCCTACTTCCGTGGACATCGACGCTGGTTTGCAGACAGCCGGCAAACCAATTAGTTTCATTGCAGTCCTACTCATTAACGAGCTCTCCGCCTCTCCTTTTTCCCATACGAGTCTATTCTATAAAGGTTCAACACTCAACAGGTTGCAAATCAAGTGCAAACTTAATAGTGTAACGTTGGTGACTTAACGCATGTCACGAAGCATTGGTGTCTCCTCCAAATGTCACGTAACGACTTTGGCCACCTCCACCATACGTCACGAAGGAGTTGACCACTCCATCGCTTCTTACGTTAGTTTAGATTAATATGAAGCAACCTTAAATGTTCAGGTATTAAAATGTTTAAAAAATTTAAATATGACTCGCTTGGCAACGGAGAGGTATTTTTATCTTTTTGGTTGATAAGTGTGGAGGGGAACAAAAGAAAACATAGTGGTAAGATATAACACTTTATTTATGGGACATTAAAACAAATAAAAGATGATAAAATATACTTACAACTAATATAACACAATTCACACCACCCCCGCCTGGCCACCTGCCTGGACGGGAGACGTGCCACCCCAATGGCACCCTTTAAACTAGACCAAACCCCAGAAACAACTGACTAACCTTGGCTTTTCAGGTCATTGTTATAATTTCTGCTATATCATCACCTTAGTTTATCACTATGTAATGCTCTACTTATAGTCTGTGTTGAAACTAAATAAGTATATTGAATAAAATGCATATACTGTATGTTTTAATAAAAATATCATACAAGTTATTAATGAAAGCTATTTTCTATTACTGTATATCCTCTTGTGTGACAATAGCTTAATAGTATCTTCAGGACTTTGGGCTTTAACCAGCCCAGTTTTTTGTATGTATACTCGTATGAACGGTATTTTTATAATCGTACAAATGAATTCTATGTAAAGTTTAATAGCGGAGCCAGTCTGATCTTTTACCGACAAAATTTAAATAAAAGGATTAGGAAGATCTACTCCGAATTTAAATATGTAAAAAAACGAACCTTTAATAGAACATTTAATTCAGACGTTTATAAATAAACATACGTGTATTTGTGGTTGTGATGTGAAAATTGCTTTTTGCCAAAAGAAAACTTTTTGCTCAAACAGATGATGGTGCAGCAGTCATGAGCGGGTCATCTAACGGGGTGTAAGCAATTATTAATTAATGATGATGAGTCTGAAAGTTACTTTATATTATTATAAGATCAGTATTCTTATGCAAAAATAGATGTTTTTCTAGCAAATATTTATAGTTGGTAACTTTCCACTTATGTAACGTAACTTCCTATTATAATTGGTACCATTAAAAATTACAACCACCACATTTCCATATCACAAGCCACCACTGGATGTAGTGATGCAGATTGTACTTTACTAATGTATTCTAAAAACAATTTTGTAGTAAAACTGAAGTTACAACTTTTTAGTTATTGTGATTACTAAAACTGTTGTTGCTTGGTATCTTTTTTTAAAAGCGATGCTTACTTGTCATTTGGCTTTTCCTGACGGCACTTATTACGCAGTTAATAAATACAGTCCGAGACATTACTAAAGTTCAGTCGTCGTTCGCTCTGAGCCATATCAGGCGATAATGCATTGGTTGATTAAGCCGGTAAGGGCTTGTATCGTGTACAACATCCCTTTCCTACAATAAAGTGGGGGTTAGAAAAAAAATGTCCAGCCTATCTCGTGCCGTCAGTGATTCGCCTTGGTAGAGGAAATGGGCTAACGTCTCAGCACAGTCTTAAAAAACTTTGTTTTATAATCTTATAATTTCGGGTATCTATATTTACACACGTAATCGTCACACCAAGTTTAAATTTCTAGTGGATTTTAATCCGTGATTGTCAGTTCATTTATTTCCTCAGTCTCATTATTTAATAAATTGGATACATGTTGAATGTATTCGATGCATTTGAGGATATTGTTTCAGATGACGATGAAGGGTTTACAAATTTAATTAGGAGTGCTCAAACTCTTAGAAATTTGAAGATAATACCTAATGGAAGAGTGGAATAATCAAGAGTTCATAAAGAGATTTAGATTATCCCAAGAGTCAGTGAATGTTTTATTTGAACAGATCGAGCAGTTATTGTTGTATCCCGCGGAAAAGGTTTATTTTTATTTCTTTATATATTTCAAAATGGTTCATATCCACCGAAATAAACGTATACTGATACCTTTAGTTCCTTTTTTTTACCCAGAAGTTATACTCAATGCATGTAACACAATTAATTGTTAATTATATTGCAATTTTATACATATGAAAGCATGCTTATTCACTGTTTTACATTCACTGTCATTACATTTGCATTTATTATTAAAACGTTTACAACTGAAATTTGACAATCTTTTGGAATTATCCGTTTTTTCTTTTTAAATAAAAGCATTCCATAATATAAATTATACAAGATCAATATAACTCCGTGATCCAATGAGACGGACGCTTGCGTCTTACCCCGAGTTCGACTCCAGACCGAGGAGCTGGGATTTTTTCGAACGCAGAAATGAATTCTAGCACACTGCTTAACGATTGTAGCTTGGAACTTGGCGAATCTCAAGTGCCAAGCTAGAATCATTGACTAGTCCGTTCATACTAAGTGTGTGTCCGTTGTCTCCAAATGTGTAGCCCCATCCCGTACAAGATTCCTTTAGGGATACAGGGGGTTGTATTACCTATGGTGCTTACTGTTTAATGTAATGTAAATATCGTGACAGTTGTCGTTATGCTGTGTTAATAATTTGTAGTTAATTTCAATAATCAGACAACTCAACAATATGTCTTTATACGTACGAAGGTTGCTAAAAGTCGTGTTGTACAACTTTATTAAAAAAATTACTTTCCACCATATTCAACATATTTCTTCATACGATTAATCAGCTTTCAACTATATCGTTACATTTTTCTTTCATCACACAGCGCCAGATCTGGACTATAGGGTGCATGTTCAATATTTGCATTCCTGTAGTTGAACCATGCTGATGTGCAGGAGTATTATTGTGATGAAACCACCAGATGTCGAGATACGAATGAGCTTGTACATGTTTAGAAGCTTTAATCGCCTGGGGCAGGCAGGTGTTAATGTACTAAGGACCAGTTACGTTTTCTGTTTATCAAACAACACAGTTTACAGTTTATATATAAAGAACTCTCCTTATCTATGCGTTACTTCTCGTCGTGGTGATTTGATAGATACTGTCGAAAATTGTACAAAAAAGGTAACACGAAAATCACGACTTGACGTATTTAAATTTTTATAATTTCTCTCGGTGATATTTTAGAGAATGCCGACTTTTGTAACGGTACGTATCCAATCTTTCCAGGAATTTAAGAGTACGTTACGACTTATTTAACAACCTTCATACTTAAGTTTAACCTATGAGTTTAAACTCTCTATAGTTTAATCTACGATAAAACCAATCACAAATTTTTAGAATCGTGTGAATAAATGCCTAGAAAATTCTTCAATCATGACTAGTCGCTTAGAAAAATAATGAAATGTAGGCGGCGAAAAGGTCATTAAAATACGGCACAGCAAGAAAGATAGATGATATAAATGGTTTCCGTAAATTTATGAAAACCCAGGGCGTGTCCTAAGCATTTAAACTAGTTTCGTCTTTGCCAAGTTATCGTAAATAGTATAGAGCGGTGTATTCCCGTATCCTCCTGAGCTGGAAGTTTATGCATGGCAGAGTAGTACTAGGTATGGCATGGAATATCCGCAGGAGCTCGTATCCTCATCACAAAACTGTAGGAGTGGGAGCAGGATTGTTCAAGGCACCAAAAGCAGCAGCGGATAAACTCGATCTTGCATTCGACACGAGGCGAGGTGGCCAGCGAGGTGCTGATGTAGAGTCAGTCACTGAACTTCAACCAAATCGCCTGAGAGCCCGAAATAGAGTTGCTGAACAGGAAAAATTGTTTCGGAAGCACGTCGAAAACTCCAGTGTGTTTTATAACTCCAGTGTGTTTTATAACTCCAGTGTGTTTTATAAGTATATAGAAAATCTGGGTTTATCGACCAGGCTGACATTCGTTTTTCTAAGGCCAGTCGGGCTTAAGTCGGAGACCGAGGGATTAATTCTGGTCTGCCAACATGGTGTTAACAACACATTGGTCTACTGTAGCCGCGTGTAGCGTGCAGAGCTTCTAACTAATTACAGGACCTGCCGTCAAGTGTCGGAATCGCTCATACGCTTACACTGGTATGCATAGTCGTTCTCCAGCGATTCGCCGCCATCACTCAGCAATGAATGAGTCTTATGTATTTCATACATTAAACTCATTCACTGTTGGCGAATCAACGGAGAACGACCATGCATACCAGTCTTACTTTCTGCATGTCTCATGTACACCATTTTGGACTACTTCCTCTGACATAACGCGGCGTTACGAGTGCTATACTACCACCTTAGACACTCGTACGGAGTATATCAGACACCAGTGCTGCCTTACGCCACCGGAGATATCGAGTCTGTTCTCGAGACCGAGAAATATCGTATTTACTGAAACTACTCGTTCCCGACTGTCCGGCAAATACATGCCAATAAGCCTGACAACAAATTTTATAAGAGACATGCTATTTTATCATATAAAATGAACGTCAAAGTTCATCAAACCTACAGAAAAAAATATACTGGCTCTCAAAATACTGAATCGAGCCTTGTGATGCAGATTTATTTGGCTTCTTACTTAGAACTCAAGGAAATACTACTGCTTTTGATATAGACCGTATGTATAATATTTTAATATATAACAATTTGATTACATAGAACGCCAACTACCCCTTTCACTATTTCTATATAAAAAAAATAACATATTTCACGAAATTAAGATAACGTGACACCATGTACCTGTTTTTAAGTTAAAAAAAAATCGATATTTTAAATAATTCAAAAGACATGACGTTAGTTAAAAACAGGTTTTTGTAAATGTAGGTATTTTTTTATTAATAAAAGAAGTTCGGTAGCAGCCAGGAATATCATATGGTCATTTCGTACAGAAAATAACTTACTTAATACGTTTTTCTGATCTTTTGCCAGCCCCTTTACTCATTCACATGTCAGACCACTTTTACAACCGTGGTGTCGGCTCGTCGACAAGATTTTTTTATTTTTATCGAGTCAGTGGAAAATAAATGTGTACTTAAACAATAACCGTACTCTTGTCTCATTCGTTTAGTTAAGCTACTGGGTCATTCTCGCGGCTCCATATAAGGAACCCAGTCGTTGCCCAGCGGGAAATTTGTCGGTGTCCCACGGGCCAATCCGCCCCTGTTTTTTTTTTACGGTTTAGAGCTATGGCAGCTCTGGTTGGAGCAACTGAATTTATGCTCCGGATTTTTCGTTTGAACGATCTTTATCGAATGTCTCTGTTTCTGTAAACAGGCCGAGATATTTTAATTATCAGCAAATATTCTCATTAATTGGTGAATAAATTTAATTAATCTAATCCGAGAGATGGTGAAAAATGAGTGGCACATCTTGTATTATAATATGACTAAAACTAATTCATCACTTCATCAGTTTTCCGTTTTAATTCTCCCAAGTGTCAATCGGTTTATTATTGAATTTACAAATATTGAATTAACCCGTATTTATTGAGGAATTGTATCTATTGCCTCATCTAATCAATCAATAATACGAAATTAAATAATGTTATACGATAATATTTCGACACTAACGAACTCTAATCGCGATTCTAATAGTTTACTCCAATACTTGGTTAATTTATATAGGTATCTCAAACAAATAAAGTTTCTATCGATTTAAAACAGGTACATTATACTTAATTATAGATACTTCCACGATGTATTTGAAAAATAAAAATATTCCAACGAGAATTTGTATCATTATAAGAAGCTACTTCATACAATACAATAATTTATGTATTAGATCATTTGTTCTAAGTACCACAAAAAACTATTAGTCAGTAATGTTATTTATAAATCACCTAATAAAAATGATAAATGTTAACATGGCAACATCGCTTACATCCAGGGAAACACCTTTTACTTGATTTTCTCCTTGATACATGCAGAAGATCGGGAGCGACTAGCTACGAGATTATTGGTGCATGCGCATCAGTAATATTTACAGGCATGGAAAGGAGAAAATCAGTAACATTATTAGGAATGTGATGCAGATACATTCAACCAAGTTTTATTTAAAATGAGTAGAATTTTTGAAACAAAACTTTAAAAATGTGTCATTTATCTGTTTAGCTCCAAAAAAAGACGAATATTTCGATGTTATCTGATCATCTGAACTATTAATATTATTTTAATAACATCAACCATCCAAGCGCTAGTTTTCCGATCCTTTACTTTCGGACACTTGATTGCACCAGTCTAGCAACAGGCAAGAAGGCAATCCAATCCAAATGCTGATTAAAACATCAAATTTTACAAAAATAATTGTATACAATGCATGTCATATTTTTAAACGACGATTTTAAAATTGTATAACACATTTTTGCTGGTGTGTGAGAAAGAAATATGTATATACATGCATACAGGGTCTACCAATAACGTGAAATCGTTCAATAATAATAACTTATTCATTTACATACATATATACATACATACATAGGTACATACATATATACATACATACATATATACATACATACATATATACATACATACATATATAACATTCCCTTTGACATTTGCCAGATACTGCAGCTGAGACTTGACCTCAAGAGAGATATAGAGTGACTAGCCGTGTTCTGCCACACAACAACGCTCAAGTCAACTGTGCTACCATCTAAGCCACTACATTCCTACCCTGGCCAGGAATCCAAATCGGGGCCTCTTGGTCTCAAGCCCAACGTATAAGCACTGAACCACTGAGCCGACTTGTAGTAATCTTCAACATTGTTTTATATCAAAGGTTTAGTGCCACATTCCCAAAAAAAAAAACATCTAAGCAGCTATGGACACATATTTCGCAGTTACTGCCCCTCATCGGTGTAGCGTAGCTAAGGAATTGGATCTAGGATGGGACAGATCAGGAATAAGAACTAAAATAAGACTGGAAAGTACAGTACACAGCACTCAAATAGTGCCTTCATGTTCCCATCTGCCACATTTGGGGCCTCAATAAGCACAGTCGACACATAGAGCTCTATGTGCACTGCTTGTTTTCCATCTAGCACATACAAACAAAATAAAGATAGAGCTATTGAGGCACTACATGAGTAAGTACTGTGTACTGTATTTTCCAACCTCATATTAGTTTTTGTTCCTGATCTGTCCCATCCTAGACCCGATTTCCTAGCTGCGCTACGCCAATGAGGGGCAATAACTCCGAAACACGTGTCCGTAGTAGCTGCATTTTCTTTTTTTTTTGGGAGGGGGGAAGATATGACACTAAACCTTCTTTGTTGTTTTTAAACCCCAATAGCTCTATCTTTGTACTGTTTGATATCTTCATTAAATGTTATCATTTTGCAGTACTAAATTAAAAACAGTATTTTAGACAGGAGTGAACGAAAATTACAACTTGGCATGTTGGCAGCTTCCGACTACAATAGCGTTTTGAATATTCTCAACATTAGATATCTAACTTGGCTTCTTTCGTTATTTAGTAAACGACACGATTCTTTTTCCTTTTTAAAGCGTTACAATTTTAAAGTTAAGAGCATTTTACTGTGAGTATGCAATCCAACATGCACGGTACTGAATTTTTAATCGTAAATCTTTATTCATTTATTTACTTATAATAAAATATACAACGGGTTAAATACCCAATTACAGAATAAGTTTACACAATAAAATGGTAAAAAAACAGAGAAAACTAACGACGAGAGTCAAAAATATAATAAATGCTTACAATTACATAAAAATGGCGTAAATAAACGTAAAACTACAGAATTAGACAAAATGCACAAGTAAATACCTACAGATAAATATTTTTAATATTAGTTATATTGCAAAGTAATATATCGATCAGGCTGTGATTCAATATTAGCGTAGTTAGTAACCATTTTATATATGGGGGAACATTTCTACATATATATTTTCTCCTACGGGTTTTGACGCATAGCACATGATCCTTTCAAGCACTCAGCCTGGGGTACATGGAAGTCAAGTAGAGCTGGGATGGTCTCAGATTTAATTTCGTTGTGGATGATTTTATATAAGAAAATATTAGGGGGCATATAATAGTTCGCCTTCTAATTAAGCTGTTTATATTAAAACGTGTAAAAAAAACTCTTGTAGGGTACCTTTCATTGGACAAATACCGTCTAAGGCAAAGGTAGCTGATTTGAAAAGGCGCTTTTGGACTCTCTCAATGGTAAAATGTGTATGAAATCGATATGACTCTAGACGACAGATGCATATTCCAAGGGGGACACCCGAGGTTTGGGTACATTTGATAGACTGGTAGCCATAACACTGCCGGTTAAGTAAGACCTAAACATGGTAATTAAATCAACACTAAGACCGACGTTGTTCGGCTTGCACAATGGTAAATTATGGTTCCAATTTGTCAAATGATTTTAAAAAGTTAGTATGGATAATATCTACCTGCCGTTTTCGATCGAAGACTTAATAAAATGTGTCTTGCACACTAAATTGGTAATAGTCAATAGTCCTTTCATGAAACCATGTTGTTCGGATATAACATTATTTAGGAGGTATGACAATAAACTGAATCAATATTTCGAAAACTTTAGAGAAGTTACACAAAATAGCAGTTGGATTAGAATTTTTTTGAACCTTTTTTATAGACAGGATAAATTCAAGAAACTTTCCATATATCGGGAAAGGCACATGTTTCAAGGATCAAATTCAGTATATCTTGTAAATATGAATTAATAACTAAACAAAATTTCTACATTTTTAGAAGTTTATTGCCATCTGCTACAAGTAGTTTTAATATAAAAATAACATATCATGAGTTGAAAAATTTCACTGAAGTAATCCTTCCCTCCTTCGCCATGGGGGTAGGAGTCTTTAACATGCTCACGTCACAGATTCACGGAACCTACAGTTTTACACCCCTTTCGAAAGATAATGAGTTCCGCTCAATCATTATACCTCACAACTTGGTCCGAATTGGATGTGAACCTGAGTCGCCTGGGTGAAAGAATGCACTATCACACCAGCAAGTCGATTTGGTAAATATACACACTGTATATTGAAAAATGTAAAAATGTTGGTATATCTCGAATTTATTTGCACCTCAAAAAAATATTAGCAACGGTTTGCTCTAAAGTTATAAAAATCTGCGGTGTTATTTGTTCAAATTAATAACTTACCCCTTAAAATTATTATTTTACATAGGACATAACCCTCCAACCGTGGTACTTACCTAAAACAAAAAGAAAATAATTTTACAAATGGTAGTATTTCATACAACTACAGCAATGAAGGAATACATTTTAAGAAAACCTTTCAAGATCTGTATTTTATAATAATTTTAAAGAATTACATTAGGAGCACTCCAGAGTCATCAGGCAACTCACCATACATCTAACACAATTTTTGCCCATAAATCTTGTAAATATAAATTCAGGGAAAATCGACAAAACTTCTTACAACTTCATTGCCATGTGGACAGATTATTTTAAAATCAAAATTGCATTTCATAAGAACGTAATTTTCAATATCCTCAAAGTTGAACACTAATTAATACAAACAAAACAGCAAAATCGTCTGCCTCATTAATGAAGTTCTGTCTACAGCTGGATTGTGCCATAATGGTGGTTTAATCGAAAAAATGCCCAAATGCAAATTTTCGCTGCTTTAGAACATGAAAGTAAATGACATTAAAAGAAAATGTGAATAAAAGTGAGTTTGTTTATATGAATAAAGTGAAGAAAACTCAATAAAATAAATAAATGGTATGGCAAAAGAATTTTTTTTTCTGGGAAAAAATGAGAAAGAATTTGCAATTTTATATCTATAGTAAAATGTTTGTATAATATTTTCCTTATGTCTCGATAAATTAAAACAAAATTGTTTCCAATAGTAAAAAAAATCAAAAATAATTCAGGCATTCACAGTGACATTATTATTTGCGTCGATTGTAGAATAAACTGTGTACAGCTATATTCAAATTAAATGACCGAAGGGCGATGGTATCCATGTGTTATTTATGATCATGAGGGGCTAAGATTATTATTAAAACAGAATAACTCAATGGTATTAAAATGATATATCTTTATAATACTTTTGGAGCTAACGTTTATTATACAGGTTAGCTGTCACGGATATCAGCGCCCTCCGGATATTTAAATTAAAAGCACCCTGTATTATTTTATTAAATAATGTATTAAACAACCAATGAATTTCATTGCTTTTTAACAAATTTATAACAAAGCATTAAATTCTTATAAAAAAAAAGAAAGAAATTGGCATTAAATAATCTAAGCAACAAATTATAAAACAAAAATAAAAAAAGTGAGAAAAGCGGATAGATGTGTAACCAAATGAATAAAAATGAGCATTCACCGGCTCGGTGGCATTTGGCTTGAGCGTACGATGACAATCGTGACTAAAAATCTTATCGGAATTTCGGGTTCGAATCTCGTCACTGGTGCTGGAAATGTCGGCGGGAATGGTTGCAAGTCCTCGTTTTTCTAAGTGTAGCCCTCTTCTAGATAGTTTCAGCTTTGGAATTCGGCAGTTGTCTAATTTCTGTTTTTTTTTCTTCGGTAGAATCGACGCCAGACAGTCCTCCCGTGGACTCCGACACCTCACAAGAGTAGCACCGGCGAATTAACTACAACCACTATCCACATCCCACAGGTTTAGCGGCTGTAGATTTCAGAATCATGCGTCCTAAGCTGACGGAGAGAACCTAGAGTCTGCATTTGGCTTGCCAGCCATTCAGCTAATTTTTGGCAGGCTGGTATGCTCTATAATTCCGAGAGCAACGTAGGTTTTATCCCTCCAAGTACACCGATTATTAGGACGACCATCTTTACCGAGTAACCTGAGTACAGCAGTTGAAGCTCATATTGGAGAACGCAATATTTGGTGCGCTTTTCCTCCTTCTTCACTCGAAGACATATATCACCTTGGTTTAATGGTCGTGGAGGACTATGCTTGTTGGCTTGAATTAGCCTAACCGTCGGGTACCAGTAATTCCAGTATATCCGACATTTCTCGTTTTCAACAAGTCTCAATATCTCCAAAGATGTAATACAACACTGGCGTCTGGTTTACTCCGTACGATTTCCTTAAGGCAATCATAACGCTGCGTTATGTCAGTGGATCCATATAAAATAAATAGGTGAGCTTATGCTTTTGGTCTTTGGGTGGTCCACACATTGATATCCGCGAGTTTAGCGGAGTCAAACAGATAAGGCGGCCGTGAGGTGCAGATGGGAAGAAAACTCAGGGATTCATCCTGGAAAACTCCTCTCCTAATGCAACTTGCTCTGTTGTGACTTGCTGTGCACCAGATGTTATGGTGAAGAGAGTCTTCCAGAGCGGCAGCAACTGTTCTATGCCACTAGTGGTGCTGGTATCGCAATACATTGGAGCAAGTGTAACAAAGCTCGTGAGATGTGTCAAATGCCTTGAGGTAATCGATCCAGGCTATTTGATAGATTCCGCTTGTATTGCATAGAATCCTGTGTAACACAACGGTCTATCAACAGGCTGCCTTTGCAATCTGCCAGCACCGTGATAGTGTATCTGCTGGAAGACCTAATCAACAGACCTCAGTGTCCTAGCATACAAGATACGTTATTATTAATATTATTATTAAAAACAGTGAACCAGTAACATCCCTGTAATTATTTGAATTGGGAAAAAGAAGTGATTTTATTGGCTAAACTTTTTTTACTATAATAAAAATGAAACATAATCAAACGATAATAAAGTTCAACTCATTTTTGGTAAATATTAAAATAGTACGCATGTTGAAAATGAAATGCTAACGCCTCATTAAATTAAATTTTACGCCTTATAATGAATTCATACATTTCTGTAAGGTTGGTTTTTCATAAATCGCTTTAAAAATTTTGCTTACACAAATCGTTGTTGGGTTTCTAAATTTTCTTCAGGCATATCGTAAATGCCGTGAGCAATTCTAATTATAAGAAAATTAAAAAATAATTTAGTTATATTATTGGATCTGGACGTGATACAGTAAATATTATAAATGTTGGGGTAAAAAATGTTAATATTATATATGAATATACTATGAATATATTTAAAATGATATATGTTACACGATGTTCTTTAAATTTTAACGTTGCCTCCATTTTGCATACTTAAAAATCCGAACATGGTATATTTAAAGTTGATTTAGGGCTTTCCTTATTATTCAACGACTAAAATAAAATTTTGGTTATGAATTCCATAAGAGATTTTGTTGAAATTTCCACAGAAGTTTTATTTCATTGAAAAAACGGTTAAAATTACTAAGAACTAGTACTGATTATTTCAGTGCCTTTTTTTTAATGGAAATTGACAAATTTTGATCAGTTTAATGTCATTAATTGAGCTTTAAGGTTGCGTTTTCACCAGATATCCAACTTAAATTTACAAATAGCTGTTAAAATTCGTCTATAAGTAATATCGAAAAACGACATATGCGGTTCATTCTAATTACCATATAGATATAATATATAAAATTACGAGTGCTAACGCTGCCTTAAACATCTTTAGAAATGCCTAGAATTCATAGAAGAGCCAATTATCGTCAGTTAAGCGAAGGCCGATTAATCGGTATGAGGGAAGCCGGGGCTTTCTTTCAGAGATGCTGCCAATAGTGTGGGTTGTAATGTAGCAACGTTGTTACGATATTGGTCAAGGTAATCTAAGGAAGGTCGACATGAGCGACGACGCGAATCCGGACGCCAGAGAATAACCACGTATCGGGAAGAACGCCACCTACGAACTTTGGCCTTTTCCAAGACGCGAGCTGTGCGGGTTTTAGGTGGGAAGATGTCAATAGGTTTGTTCGTAGAGCAGTTTTCAACCTGTTGAAACAGTCAGAAGCATGCGCACATTGTTATAGAGATGTGCCTGTTCAATCATAACGTTTTATAATGCAGAACTCTCGTAATAATCGCATCTCTATAATCATGAAACTATCATATATCGTCTCTACGATCAAAGCTAATGGCATCAATATATCGCCAAATTAGAAGTTTTGGACTTCATTCTTATCGACCGTTTTTGTGCCTACCCCTTACTTACTCTACTTCCCTCTCACTTTGCGGAATCCTAACCTTCATTTGCCAATCCTGATCATTTTTTCAATATTTATTTTGCCATTTTGACAATTGTCATGAAGACAAAAGATCCTTTCATGCTGTTTATTCGATAAGACAACAGAGAAAAAAATCATTTTTAAAAAATTGGCAAAAAAACTGTCTAGTAAAGTTCAAATGTAAAAAAATACTAATTAACATATTTTTTCATGAAAAATACGTATTAGTAAGTGCTTTTCTATTATGTTTATTGTTGTACAAATACAAAAGATATGAAATTTTCCAGATTTTCAAAAAATATTCTTTTGCATTTTGGCGCAAAAGTATCTACAAAATTTTTTTTTATTAATTTATAGGACAGTAGCTTAATACCCAAAGAAGGTGCGAGAAAAAATCCTTCGCGTGATTAAAATCACGTATTTTTACTACGTGTTAATTCATTTTAAACAAATATGGCAAACTTCTAATATTTCAATTTCTAAATAAATTTATACATAAAAAAACATTTTTCACGTACAAAGATGCTTTAATAAAAAAAAATAGAAAAAATACAGGCATTCATATCAGAGATTGATACGACAGATTAGTTTTAATGCACGAAAATGCGCGCCCACATGCAGCTTTGATAGTAAATGAATACTTCGCACCAATATCCTTGGATGGCAGGAGCCGACGGGACTATCCCCTTTTTACTCTTGTCGCATCGCTGTAGGTCTGGACCAACATCGTAAAGGGTAGACGCCATCTGCAACCCCGTTCGCAAATGCGAACGGTGTGGTCATTTTGGGAGATCTCCTCCGATCCTGGCTTAGTGGACCCCGCCGACTGGGGCCTTTTTCTTCTGGCGTTATTCTTTCTTTGTGTTCTTGATCAGCTGTTGCCTTCCCGGAGCCTCGTCGTGTCGAGGGTCAGAGCAACTGTTTTGTCACTCCTGCCTAAGGTTTTAATCGAGTTGGGGTATTCACTGCCGGTTATAGGACGCAACAGCAATCTTGCATCGGCTGTTGGTGTAGAGGGTAGAGTTATGTAGTTAAAGACGCGCAAAACCTAGGAGCCTCGTGCAGAGCTTTGGGCCCGCACAGGGCTAAAGGAGCACAGATTCAATTCGGCGTTTTGACAGGTTTGGTAACGTATGGTAAAGTGGGGGTATTAGGGTGTCCGTCTGTACTTTCTGGGGGTTCTTCTTGCCAATCTGAAATAAAAATTTCTGATTAGTTTACTTACCTGTTATCAACGAGCTTTAACTTAGGTCTCTTGTACTTAGGAGCGTCAGCGGGATCGTAGTCCACTGCCTGTCTAACTAGCGGATTCCCTGGTCTTCCCTTTATACGAAGAGTTTCTTTGCTCGATTCTGGATTACCTCCGAGATTGGCTTGTACAAACCCTGGTGCATCCACAATGCTTTTAAGCGTTACATTCCTCACGGCTTGTATTCTCTTTATGTGCGATGTTGTGGTGTACCTCAGGCAACTGACACGTATTTCAGCGGTGGCCAATGTCCGGTCCTGCCCACCATAGGGTAGAGCTTGATCCACACCGTCTTGGTTTTTCTGATAACCTCATCTGTTTTTTTTTTTTCATGTTAGTCCTCGATTCAGGATGACATCTAGACACTGGGCGGTGCCTCACCACTGGATCGACTCACCGTACATGGTAACATATCCTGTCGGGGTCTGTTTCATCTTATTGTGGAACGAAATCGCACTTCTGTTTTCGGCACTGACTTGTAATTTCCTCCAGGGGGATGCTGCTTACTAGTATCGACGAGTGATCATCTGCGCTGCCTGCCTGGATCTGACGACTAAGGCGGTACCGTCCGCATAGCGCAAGGACTGTTCCTGCTGTTCTTGACAGATTGGAGGTGTATATGGTGAATAGGTGTGGCGAAAGTACCTTTTTTGTGGTTCAGACTGAAAGGTTTGACTGGCCAGGATATAGCCGAATCTTAAATCTGATGTGGGATATGTTGAAATGTCGCAGACGAGAAAAGGAATGGAATGCAATTCCTCAGAAAACCATTCAGAATCTTATTGGTAGCAAGCCTAGAAGGGTGCAAACAGTAATTGGAGCTAGAGAAGATAACAATCATTATTTACACCTTTGTTTTTAAACAATATAATCACCGACTCCTAATTTGAACCTCTAGTTTCCAGTGTTAGGTTATTTGTTCATTTGTAACTAATACATTTGACAAATTTCTGGCTTTAAAATTACCTGAAATATACAATTTCTCGTAAAGATGCCATGTTAGTTGTTAACAACTTTATTTTCAATGAAGTAATACATTTATTTTATATATGAATAATCAACTCTACGTCATAAATGGATACAGGCAATTTTGTTTTATTTACCAGAAGACAATGAGTCACTTTTATAAACAATTATTATCACTAAGTACTGATAAAAAATGACACAATTCTGTTACAATAAATAAAGACATAACATATTAATATAATTTTAGATTTTTAAATTGATTTGTTATATTCACACAAGTTTAGAAAATAACAATAAACATAAATTCCTCCATGTCTTGACAAAGTTGGCAGCTACACGGATAAAAATAAAATATGCCAAGGCAGACAAATTCAATCCATTTTTATGTAGGACGAGACGAGACTCTGTAACCTCATTTGCCGACCTTTAAAGAAGTGTGAAAGAAATATGATAACAGATTCGATACAAGATGTGTCACTGATAAATACAGATAACTTACATCACATTTTAAAAATAAAATCATAAAATAATAAAACACATAGTTCTCTAACAAACTATGTAGAATGCATTTGGCATTCTTTGACATATCTCCTGAAAATATGGTGGGTTTATATTTTTCCATCGGGATATAAAAAGTTATAGCCCATTAAACTCCCTGAATTGTTTAAGAGTGTTTGAAACGTTTGAAATAGGTTAGATGCAGATAAAACTGAGAAGGAAAATAGTACTATTTAAAATTCGAGTTTAAGTAAACAAGAATTGCGGCCGCTAAAAACGGTTTTCATTCGTTCGATCAGTATTCCCTTGAGCAACATTGGTTAAATAGGATTTAACTTGTTTCTGGCACATAAAATTAGATCTTGGTTTATCTACATTGCAATGTGTAGGAAAATTTGATGCCATACAGGGTGTCCCAGAACTGACTCATAAATTCAGGAGCATATTCCTTACACCAAAATGAGAAAGACAGTTCCGATAACGCTTTATTTCCGAGATACAGGATGATGAAGGCTTTTCAAAAAATTTATATAAAAAAAACGGTTTTTTCAATTCCCACGATACATGGAATAATTATTAATTGGAAGTAATAATTTATTTTATTTATTTATTTAAATTTTAAAATTTAAACAGCACATGTAGTTACAACTCTCTGCATTCCGGTACCTCAAGGTGACTTGTGTGGGAGAGGGCCACACATTTAGAGACAATGGACAAATACAAAATCCAACAGACAAGAGCCCAATTATACGATTTAATGATTTGCTTTACAATTTATTCCATAACTTTTATGGGGTGAAGAAATAAAGGTGCAAATTTATGTACGATATTCTCGGAAAACTCGTAAAGAAAATTAATAAAATGGTACAATCTGTAGTACATGGCTAAAGTGCATCATTTTTAAGAACATGTGTTTTTGAAGCAAGTTGGAGAGTCGAGAGTAAGAATTACATTTTCTGAGTTAATAAATACTAATTGGTCTAAGTTTAGGGTTTGAAAACTCACCTTTTAGGACTTTATCAATTTGAGAAGTAAATTGAAATGTTATTACAGTAGAAATAAAAACCACAAAAAGTATCGTTAATAAAAACTTGACTACTTATGAGTCGCCCCAGTTTGCATGTTTGGGCTTTTTGGGCTGATAATTTATTAGAACCGTTTCTTCTGTCACGAATATTGAATGGAGAATAATACCTTGCACTCTTGCAAAATAATTTAAACGAGTTGTTTAAGTATGTACCGGATATGATAAGCACTTGTGGTTCATGCATGATTGTAAAAACCCATTTGAATAACGTGTTTGGGAAAAGATGGATCGGAAGAGGTGGACCACAATCCTAACCAGCCCGCTTTTCAGATTTAAATCCGCTAGATATTTTTGTATGGATACATCTGAAGTTGATTGTCTACGTAACATCCGTCTCAAACAATAATGATGTACGACAAATAATTATAAATGACTGCGAACAAATTAGAAATATTAAAGGAATTCTTAAACTGGTTAGGATACATTTTAAATTCAAATTCAATATGATATCCCAGTACTAAAAAATAATACCGATTTTCATTAAACTTTTGAAATTATTCTCTAATGGGTTCGAAAACATAATTTGTCGATTTGCTCGAAAACGACGCATTTTAGCCATGTACTGTAAGAACACCTTTTTATGAATTTTCTTTCAGACTTCTCTAGAAATACCACATAATCTCTCCACTCCTATGGAAAATATAGAATAAATGGTATTCCAAATCATTAAATTATTATCTCTAATCCGTTTCCCCGAGACAGAGTGTCTCTTGGAAACAAAGCGTTATCGGACCCATCTTCATAAGAATTTTTTGTCTTATTTTGAAGTAAGAAATATGAGCCGCGTATTTTTGGAACACCCTGTACATTATTCTAACAAAAAATTTGGAATATTAACAATTCTATATTATTATGTAAAAGCGGTACATTAATTCAAAATGTATAAAAAAAAGTTATAACTTTTATAATGTAAAGGAACTTGCTTTTCACGGGGCCATTTAAGATCAATTTAAATTCCCTATTTTGCATCACATCTTTGTTGCCTCAAGAAGATGCTAATTCTTTCCATTAATAATTTATTTACTTTTTTAGCATATTTATGACACCAAGGCCAATGATCGGCGCCAGAAGTGTTTCTCTGAACACTTTCCCCCTAACATGGATTATATCAAAAATAGGGAATGACGGAAGGAATAAAATAATTTATTCCTTGTTATAAATTTACTTTGTAGTATCATTTTGTATAAACTTATGTTTGTACACCTAAAATTGTTACTAAACAAATTAACCGCAAAAATATAACTGCTAGCAATGAACAGAAATATTTATTTTATTAACGAATAAAATTTGTATAATAGACCATACACAATGAACATGGCTACTATATTTATTTATGTATTATGTCAGTTTTAAAACTCAAAGCACGTTGAAATAAAACTGCATCATCAAGTTTTTTATTTTTACTTTGTTAAATGCACAATTTATTTTATTTACTAAAATTGCTAAAAACAATATGTCGGCAAACAGAATTTACTGTCAACATTTTCTTTAGTTCTTTGATTTTTGCAAATTTTGAAAAGCGTAATCCATTACGTTTTTTCAGTAAAATTTAGTTTAGTACATAGGTATTAAGAAAACGATAATAATCAGAGAAAGAAAAGTTAAGGATCTTATTTTTACTTGATACATAATATTTAGACTTGTATCTATTTGTGTGGAGTATTTTATTCTGATTACGATAATACTCGTGTTTCAAGAATTTGCGATACATGTATTCGTTTAAGTATGTCACTTTATGATTTTCTAGAATCTAGAACAATAAATATATCGCAGAAATTCCCAAAAATATCATGAAAATATTAATTATTACTGCAGAGTAAAAAATAATATTTCCCTAAAAGTTAATTTATAATTTTTTAGTTAAATGTTAAATTTTTTTTGCAAATGGCACTGAATGTTGAAGAGGAAAACGTTAAATAATATTTTTCTTAAATTTTCTAAACGTGAAAGTAAATGAAAACATCACGTTTAAAACTGAGTTTCCTGTAAAATTTCAGTCAAATGTTTGAAAACATTCCAGATTGTATACTGAAAAAATGCAGAAAAAATATTTTATATTCCTTATACACTCACATAATTAATTACGGTAGCGATGACGATAGACGCATACCGCTCTACCCATGGTAGATATTGGTCAGCAATTTAAACGCATTATTTGTTGTTAATTTTTATGTTTGTTTTTAGGAAATATACAGTTTTACAAAGAAAACCTAATGTAAGTCTTGAGAATGTGTCAAAATACATGAAACGTTGGCTAATTAAAACTTGGTTTTTCCTTTCTGCAGACCTTACCCCCTCTAACTTAAAAATATATAACTATTTTAACTATATAAATTGAATTAATTTTTTGTTTATACTATATGTCATATTGTTTTAAGCTTGGTACTAATTAAGGCAAATGGTAAGCCAGGTCACAGGATATATGTAAATTCAAACAAATTTTAAAAAGATATTTAAAATATCATGTTTATAAAGAGAATAGCAACAATAATTCTATGGAAAAATAATTATTAAATACAATACAAACAGTGTTTAAATTGCCTACAAATATCGACATCGAATAAGCCACTAAGGCCGTAACTGTAAATCTTCAGCAAATTTAAATCGTTATTTTACAAGATGAAGATTCCAGAGCCATCTGTTTCTCGAAAAATATAGTGCAACCAAAAAGGTATATCTACGTCAATGTGCCTGGTTCCATTTACCGCAAAGTAAACTTTTTATCGCTTTACCGCACACTCCATCTGTCGCAAGAGATATCGCGTTGTCTTGAGGGGTCCTTAATTCAGTTAGGTTAGCAAAAGCGGTCGTCTCTCTAAAAAGAACATCGAAAATCGTGTTCGGTGTATCTGCAGATGAAAGGGGCTGTTAATGAAATTTCAAGAAAATTAAAGGAATCTAAATAATTACCTCCGCTTTATGCTGGAAATTCTGAAAACAAAGTACTAAAGATAATTACAAATATTTTTAGCGCAGGACGTTCGGTAACACAGTATTCATACAAAGCGCGTCTGTATTGTTTGATGGCACGCTAGTTAACTTGAGCTTAATGACTAAAAAGCTGCCGACACAAGGGCCGATGGGACGCCAGAAAAGGCATTACGATGCACTCGTGTCGCACGAGCGAGCATTTGACAAGTCACGTGGGCCATATACATTACGAGTCGGAACAACATAAATCGTATTACTTCGTTTCTTTCCGTTCTGGGACAATAAACAAACTTCCACTGTCGATCTTGTTTAGGAAAATAATATCAAAGTATTGTACTAAATGTAAAGCAAACGAAAGCAAACCAAACTTAAGCTCCCTTGTTATGATTATCAATTTATACAGGCTGGACAATTTCATTATCTAATTTGATTAAACTGTTATTCACTATTTCATTTTATCAACATCATGCGTCGTGCCTAACTTAACGCTAATATACGTTTATATTTTATGATCAATGCGACTCGGAAGTAATAAACCTAATCGCTCTGGGAGAAATATAAACAGAGTAATAAATTCAATTGTTCAAATAATAACACGCCTTGCATTTGATGATTTCCAACGCTTAAAAATAAAAAAGTTTACACACGTTTTCATGATACTTAAATAGTGTTTTTCCATAGGAGACACCTATTTATGTTATGAGAAAACAACCCTTTATGCTTAGGATGAGAGATTTATTTACTTACACACAGGACTAATTTAACAAAATTTGACAATAGAAATTAAATCACTTTTAAATATTATATCAGCTGGCCCCCCTTCTTGATCCACACATTGCCCCCTTAAACGTTTTTCTAAATTTTCAAAAACCCTTCTTACAATTTCTTTGTTTACAGACGCAGTTTCTTTACGAACTGCACATTTTAAATCTTCGAGAGAACGGGGACGATTGGTGTATACTCTTTCTTTTAGGTATCTCCATAAAAAGAAATCGGAAATTGTAAGGTCTGGGGAACGGTCGGATCAAAACATGAAATAATCCCCCAAAGTTGACAACGAAAAAGTTCCATGCTTTGTTGCGCCATATGACATGGCACCATCTTATTGGAAATACAAATTCCTGCGATTCACTATCAGTGCAGTCACTTTTGGAGGATTCAGTGATTGTTCATGCATTTCTTAAGGATTCTGCTTCAACCAGTAACGCATGTTTTGTTTATTTACAAAACCTGATAGATGTAAGAGAGCGTCATCACTCATAAGGCGTTTATTAATTAGATTGGGTTGTTCTTGTAACATCCATAACAATGTATTGCTAAATTGCTATGCTGTTTGTCTTGAGGAAAAAATTTCTGGACATTTGCATTTTATATGGAAGGAATTTTAACTTGTTCGCCATCCGTGGTATGTTTCGTCTGTAAATATCCAAGACTTGAGTTTGTTGTGTGAGTGAACAATGTGGGCAACGCTGTAAAGTTGGTTAGTCTTTCAAGATTTGCGGTATATTCACTGTTTTTGGTGATTCGTGTTCACCCACTTCAACATCTAGCAACACAAAAGTAGTTTCGAAAATGATGACGCATTTCAGTCACTGAATTTGTTTTATGGAAAAAATAAGCGTTTTTGTACAGTGAGCTAATGACCATTGATTCATTACTGAAACGGTTTTCTGTAACTGTCAGAAAACGCATAAAAGTAACAAAACGTCAAATAATTGCTTGCACATTTTAATGATTATTATCTTGCTGGAAAATAGGGTTTTCCAAGTTCTGAAGAAACCAACCGATTTCAAGACTTTGTGAATGTACTCTTGTGCAGTCATGTTCCATTCTAGGAAGACGGAGATCTGCTCTCATAGACTATTTATTGCACTCTATACTTTAAGTCCTCGGGTAAGTGTTTCCGTTTCACAAAAATCTGAATATATGAACTTTTTATCCATCGATGGCAAGCTCTTCTGTGTCCTTTGTGAGCCCACAAACATAATCCAAATACATCACTGACCGATTCCATTCTACACCCCACTGGGCATGTTCTTGGCACTGCACTGCTCAAGTCTTAGTTATTTTACACACCGGTTTCGACCAGTCGGGCGCATATCAGTTCATTCCGTATAAAGTATTAGATCATGTAGAAGCATAGAAAGTTTCACATGTACCGGTCATGGTTTGATCGCCGACTGACAGTACTTTCAGTTTGCTCCTGAGTACCGAGAGATATAGCCAATAACCAACATTTGTACAGGTTGAATGCGATTTCTCATCTTTGTATTCTGGCATTGGAGAGTATTTGTCAGTCGGATGTGTAACTCGTCGAATGTGGAAATGAACATACGAAAATAGTTAAAAAACTTATCTTCTTCACACCGCAAGTCCTCAAATAATGTGAAAAACACACCGTCCCTTTTTTGGCTTATTGGATGAACCCAGCAAATTCTATTATGTTTACACTTCCGCCTATGCTGGTGCAAAAGCCACTTATTACTACAATCCATTGTCGAGATGCAACTACATTTTGTGTTTAATCGGTGTGTGTGTGTGTGTGCACGCGTGTGTGCGTGTGTGCATGCGTGTGCGCGCGCGGGCGTGTGTGCGTGCGTGCGTGTGTGTGTGTGTGTGAAATCCACACACAAAATAACAGAAAGCCGTCCAATGTGCGTGTCTGAAATAGGTCTCACATCTCAGAGCCTACGACTCGGTGGCAAAAAGAGGCGGAGTCTGTATGGTCGAAGACATTGGGGCCAACGTTGGCTCATGATCCCGTTGGCCGTTCACGTGAAGCATCTATACATTGGGACCAAGTTTATTTAGTTTGCGCATCGCCAACGTCAATATGTCTGATATAGAAACCGCCTTGGGTGCGTTTGATTTGGAGTACATGTGCATTTAATTATATTTGTGACAACGGCAAGAAGACGTCCGCGTAGAAGATGGTGGGTAACAACGCTTCATAGATTAAGAAATCGGTAAGTAATATTATACTGACAGATGGAATAAGGGTCGAGCGTCCAACGGTGGACACGGCTATACGAAATTGGCGCCAATCGCTATGACGTTTCGGTAAAAGACTGACAGTCGACGGATAACTACTAACGTTGGAACTCTATTTTATTGGTACACACATTGGTCAAACGCCGTCGGCCCCAATATGTGGAGCTGACGTAGGATAATTCGTGTATACTAGATACCCTCTCACAAAAGTAACTCCGTAAAGCAATATGCAATGAAACTGTGCCATAACAGCTAAATAAATACTGTAAATGTTTTATCAGCTAATCGTACATGTTTTTATTTAAACTACTTGTAATACTGCTGCAACCCTATAAAAAAGTCACAGCAACAAATTTGTATTTTGTAACTTGGGCAGGAAATGGAGATTAAAGTCTAAATCCTTTAAAAAATTATGAAACTTGTATATATCTAAATAAAGTCACATAAATAAATATCTTAAAATGTCACAATTTATTTTTGCTTACTGACTTAAGCACTGTTTTCAAGTTGTGTGTCATAATTTTGTTTTACCCATCGCACCCAGTATTTACAACAAAATTTTATTCCCATAAAAAAATTAGTTATATTAGTTGCAGAATAAAAATATGGAGTGGCGGCGCATTAAAAAAATGTTGTTCTATAAATTTACGTAAAAAAACACTGAAACACATCGAATTTATTTTCGAGAGGGACGTATAACCATGATAAATTCAACCCCCTTACTTTATTCCCTGTGCGGAGGAAGTAACCCCTTCAAAAATTTTAAACAGGATTAGGAGTTAAGAGATGGCTTCCCCTTTAAAGGTCGTTCAATTCTCTTTGCAATGCAATTGTATTTTCTTATTTTCTTTTAGCTGTAATTTTGTTTGTATTTATAGCACATTTCAATACGACATATGAATAAATTCCTTATTAATAGTATTAATAAATGGTACCACGGTACCAATATGGTTCCATTTGAAAAAAATGAGTGTTGCCCCAAGAACCACTTTGATGAACTTTATTTGCTCATAAATCACGTAATTTAGTATTTTGACGGGATTTCAATTTTTCTAGCATTACACGGGCCATTTAGAATAAATCGGAACTGTCATGGCACACTTAAATTGCAAACTAAAAATTATATTATAAAAAATACTGACCTTTGAAATGTCACTTATTTGGTACCGTTGGATTCAGAAAATTATACAGGGTGTTCTATTTAAAAATCGAAAGTTAGTATCACTTCCGGCGAAAACGGAAGTGAAAAAAATTACTTTTATGTCAAAAAGTGCCGCTTATTATGTATATAGGATATCCCAAATTTTAATCAGTTATCTTCAAAACTAAAGGAGAAAAGGGGCTGTACAATGATCCTGTTACTCCCGATATATGTATGTATGTTGTTAATAAATCAAACCCCTTTGTAAAGATTTCTGCATATGTTTATACAGCATTTTCCCTGTTTGTGGATTTGTATCAGTCACTGCACAAAACAAATTAAACAATACCTGCAAAACTACCATTTGCTTTTTTACCATGTTATAACAACCTTTATAAATCCTGTAAGAATGTTTACAGTATGAAATAAATTTATCGCATAGTCTTATTGATGAACATAATATTCAGGGGACTATAATATCTTATAAACCTACGCCTATTTTGATTCCATAGATTTTGTAACAAAGTCTTTAAAATTGATGTAAAGTTCGAACATGTATCATAAAAATCTATTTCAATAATGTGTAGTAAACTACAAGTAAATGACGGCTTATATTAACTGTCATAACCATAAGATATATAACGACTAAAAACTATTCATTTATATATTTTATATAAATTTATTACTCCAAGTAAATATCTCAATACTATTTATGACGTAATTCCGGATGATATCATTATCAACCGCCGAGAAATTATCAGAAGAAGGCCTTCTTAAATCCTTCCCACATAACAACACAAAATTAACTGTGACAGTATACATGACGCTATTTATAACAGTACCTAACGGTATACAATTATATGTTACGCTTACTCATGAAATTTCACTTTTAAGACAATGGTGTCATTGTTGGTTTATTTTTTTTTACATGAATGAAGTTTTACGATTTTAATCCAACAATTTTATCTTTTGGTGGATGCGCAAGTTTGAATGGAAAGTTTAGAAAAGGTTTTAAAGTTGACAAAATACTCCTTTGATTCTTCTGTTAATTCTCTGAGGCAAAGCCAACTTGATATATACTACTAAACATTATTTCTTAGGAGTTTTAAAACTGAAAAACTCATAAGGCTGAATATTATTATACACCTAGACTTGACCTGATTAAAAATTCTCACCAATCGAATCGATGCACTGTTTTTATCTTCCATGCATAGAAAGAAAAATGTCTAGTATACGAAATTAAACACAAATTCCTGATTCAAAAGATTCTATAATTTTTTGTGGCAATTTTATATTATTAGTAGATATATTTACTCCAATTACTTCATGACAATTTTTGTTCTATGTATTGAGGTATGTAATTGTGAATTATATTGTGTGACATTGAAATTGCAACACTTTGTAATACACAAAGAATTTAGGTCAAAATTTGGTAAACAATAGACCTCACAAAGCTTTGTTCTCAACGATTGACGATTAAACTATTTTTTTGGTACTTCAAAAATACATTTTTTTAAATATTGAACCGTTCAATTTTTATATTGCTTTAGTTTTATTGCAAGCATGTCTTGTAACTAGGGATGTGCGATACATTGAAAAGTATCGGTATAGGTATTGAAATTACTTACAAACACTACTTCTATTTTAAGTATAATACAGCCACATGCTATGAGCATCCAATCAATTTCATTAAAATACTTATCGATATCTGATGTGGTAGGTATTGGATAAAAATATACCATATCGTCCCGTACCGTAAACTGTAATACCGGTGCAAAATATTGAGTATCGCAAAAAAATTACCGGTACCCAAAAATATCGTACCGTATCGCGCATCCCTATTTATAACCATCACTGATAAACCCAAGCAATTTTCAACAACTACATAATTGATTTTGAAGGGGTAGAATCGTAAGGTTACGAGAAGCCGTTATATCTGTTCGGGAAATTGCAGATGGGGTTGAAAAGCGTCAACGGTTTGTGATATTGGATCGTATGCGGGGAATTCTCTGAAGATGCGCAGCTCGTAGACGGAAACATCCTAAGACATCTGGATGCCGGAGAGACCTGTACATATCTGGGTGTGCAATAAAGGCATATCCAGGATGTAAAACAAATAAAGGATTCTCTCTGCGGCAAGTACCGACACCGTCTCCGAAAGATTTGGTCCTCTGAACTTTCGGGGAAGAACAAGGTGTCAGCGACTAACATGCTTGCCGTTCCGGTTCTGCTCTACTCCTAGAGTAGTGAAATTGACAGTAGACGAGCTGCGCCAATTAGACAGAGATACCTGCACGAAAATGAATATTCACAGAGGTGTTCAACCTAGATCGTCCGTTTCTCGTGTGTACCGCTCACGTCAACGGGGGGGGAAGGGGGAGGACTCTTGAGCATTAAGGGTACGCATGGCAGAGTAGTACTGAGTATGGAATGTAACATCCTCAGGAGTTCAGATCCTCTCTTACGGTTTGTAAAACATCACGAAACTGTAGCAGTGGGAGCAGAATTGTTCAAGGCAGCAAAAGGAGCAGCAGATGAACTCGGCCTCGCATTCGACACCAGGCGAGATGGCCGACTAGGTGCTGATGTAGAGACAGTCACTGAACTTCAGTGAAATCGCCCGAAAGCCCGCATTAGAGCTGCCGAACAGGAAAATCTGTTTCGGCAGCACGTCGATAAATCCCAGTATGGTGTCTTCTAAAAGAACATAGAAACACTGGAGACCGAGGGATTCATTCTGGCCTGCCAAGATGGTATTATCAACACCTTGGTCTACTGTAGTCGCATGTGGCGTGTAGAGGTTCCTGACATCAACTGCAGGACCGTCAGGCGCCGGAATCGCTCATGCACATACTATCTGCGCGAATACGCGATTTAGGCCTACATCCACCAACATAACGCGGCGTTACGAGTGCTATAATAGCATCTAAGGCACTCGTACGGGGTAGATCAGACACCAGTGCTGCCTTACGTCCCCGGAGATATTGAGTCCGTTGTCGAGAACGAGAAGTGCCGGATTTACTGGAACTACTCGTTTCCGACGTCAGGCTAATCCAAGCTAACAAGCCTGACATAATTCTCCTTGACTATCAACTGAAGGTGATGTATGTCATCCAGTTCTTGATACCTGCGAAGAATGGATATTTTCCGAAGAAGCGTACAAGCTAAAATTCCATCCATATAAAATTCAAATGGTTCAGAATTTTTTCCGCAAGACAAACAGGCATGATTGCAATTTAACAATACAATGTTAAGGATGTTACAAGAACAACCTAATCTAATTAATAAGCTTTTTATGTTATGAGTAAACATCGCTTCTATTTATCAGGTTTTGAAAATAAACAAAACATGCGTTACTGGTCGCAGCAAAAGTGACTCTATTGGTGTGCAGTTGGAACATTTGGCATAATTTTATGAGAGCGATGATGTAGAAGCAGTTCTCGTTTACTCTGAACGGTATGGTGAATCTCAAGGATCTGAATTTCCAACAAGATGGAGTCACATGTCACACAACGCAACGAAGCATGAAACTCTTTCGTCGTTAATTTCGTCGGATTAGTTTGCACTTTGGTGGTATTCTTTGGCCCGCTCGTTCCCCAGATCTTACACTTTCCGATTTCTTTTTATGGGAATATATTTGAACGAAAGAGTATAGAGCAACCGTCCTTGTACTCTCGAAGAGTTAAAACGTGCAATTCGTAACGAAATAGACAAAGACCTTTTAAAAAGAATTTTAGAGAATTTTGAAAAAGTTCAACGATGTGTGCGAAATTTTATTTTTCAAGTACCCAGTAATTTATAGTTTTGTACCACTTACATGCTGTGCTTACCCCACCACATAAAACCAATTTTTGGAAAAGTATATATTGTATAAAAAACTTATTAATTTAAAATATGTGCAAAAATAAGTTTAGGCGTCACTTTTCCAAAGTTACACTCCGATGAGTCAAGGCTTTTAATATATTAATCAGGAGATCAAACTTTAGGTGTATCTACATACAACTTTCAGCTTTATGGAAGTTTTGTCAGTTATCAGTATTACATCAATTCGATTTTGGATCCTTACCGACTAGATCAAAATACAATGTTGGCAAATGTTCCTGTTACATTCACCTTAATTATTATTATACATTTATAATTATGGGCATTGTTATTTCCTAAAATTTGGCTGAACTAATGACCACTGACATCGAACTGTGGAATATTGTGCCACGGTGAATTTTATATGCACAATGTTTAAATTATGGATTATTTCCAAACACAAGGTTAACATAAATGTATATTTAGAGTTAATAAACAATTTGTTCATATAATTTAATTGAAATATTCCAACAAATGGAAGGTATCTTTTAAGACATTGTATACACCAAATGTAATTAAAAAATCATTCTACAGTAAGTCATTGCGCAACTGATTTTATTCAATTTCACAATAAACTCACACTGCTGTAGGTATCAAAACAAATTTAAATACGATAGCATAAAAGCAACAAAATTTCCGTTTATTGATTATCGATAATAGGCAAGAAACTGTAAAATTCAATTCCAAGAAAATATTATGTTGAATAGCGCTAATAGGCAACAGCACTATGTTGACAAAATAAATTTCACAGTAAAATATTTCTATAAAAGCATAATTTAATATCAGCATATGTAAGTCATCACTCGATTCATCATTCACCAGATATAAGATTTCCTATATTTCTACAGCTTTTTGCTTTTATAAAATGTCAAAGTAACTTATTCAATAAAAAGCGGCTGTTGTTTTTTACTGAAAACGTATGAAAGAAATTATAATAAATATTACATGTTATTTGTTATTTATTTAGGCTATTAGCAAGGTTCTTTTTACTTTATATAAAAAGTATTTTGCAGAGGCTACCTAATATAAATTACTAGGTACATTACACTGAGAAAAGGAAGACAGATACAAAATCTATAAAAGTAATCATACTGTTTACTTGAACTTTTCTGCGTAGTCCAAATGTTTCTAAAACTTCAAGTTTAGTTTATTCTTTCTTGATACAATATATTATGTCTCTATTGATTTTATCTTAAAAAGCTTGCTTTAATGAATCTAACCTTCAATTAAAAATTACCACTAAACAAAATACACAACAATCGTTGAAACCTTAATTCATGTAGTATTTAACCCGAAATATAAATATACTTATGGACAAAGTCAACAGAAATGCCATCAGATGAAAATTTTATTCATTCTATTTCAGCAAAGAAATACCCACCTTGTACAAAATTCTAAGTGCACTTAAGGAAGATGAATAAAAAAATAAGTAGAAAAAAGTTAACAATGTATGTTGGATTCATAAAGCGAGATTAGGATTAAATAGTGAGAGCAGCATATCTTCCATCTAATTTTTTTAAAACGTTTGTCTTAGCTCTATAGTTCCCTTCATCTAACGATGCCCATTTTAAAATATTGCCATACTGGGCGATAGAAGTAAATATGTGTAAAGTTATGAATAGTTTGCTGCCCATCATCATATTAACTGTATTTTTTACATAACGAAAAATTATTTATATGGTAGTAAGTTCCAAGGAAAAGAAAGAAAAATTGAAATTATTGGTGAAATACTATGAAACGGCTTTAAAATTTTTTACTTTTCGTGTCAAATGTGACTTCACAAATACCCAACCTCAATTTTTAAATGGTAATCGAAAATTTTTCAATGACGAAATGTTTCTAAATTATGTCCTTAATAAAGTCATATGAATGAATGAATGAATATGCTTTATTGTCTAAGAAATACATTCTTATTGACAAAGCTACTAGTGTATATTAATATAATATATGGTCAAAATATAGATCAAATAATAAAATACAAATATAAAACAAACAACAAACAAAATATAACGACATACAATAATATATACATATTTATGGACCTAACTATACAAGCATGTACTAATACAGTTGACAAACAACAAAAATTTAATTAATATCAGGTACATAGTCTTAAATTAGTAAATATAACAGTGAAGATAAAGAAAATAACAATGAAAAAAAAACATACTAGAACAGTTTAAAGAGTCATTATAATATTCAAATAAACTATAATAAGCCTTCTCAATCAATTTCCCCTTAACTGCCTCTCTAAATTTCTTTAATTGAGTCATATTTCTAAGAAACAGTGGTATGTGATTGTATATTTGTTTACTTTCATAGATTAATGAGTGCTTCGTTGCAGTTGTTCTGAGGATGGGTAAGGGAAGAAGTAAATTCAATGTCTGCCTCGTATTATATTGAGGCTGAGGATCCGAGTTTACCCCATTCAACATTTTCTTATGTATTAGACATACTGTCTCTAAGATAAAGATACATATTACAGTTAGTATTTTATTACTGATAAAAAGAGGTTTACAGGAATCTCTTGAATTCACTTTGCATACATATCTTAGAGCCCTTTTTTGTAACACAAATATACTGCTTAGCAATTTTTGACTACACAATCCCCAGAAAGGTATTCCATATCTTATTTGTGACTCAATTAAATAATAGTATACTGTTTTTGCTATATTATGACCCAATTCATTTGAACCAATTCTCACTGCATAACAACCAGAAGCTAACTTTTTTCCTAGATTAGTTACATGCTGATCAAATTTTAATTTATCGTCAATATATAGCCCAAGGAATTTTGTGTGTGATTTATTATCAATAAAATGATTATCTACTATAAGATCATCATAACTAAACTTAAAAGTGACTATATTAGTTTTACTTATATTAAATGTAAGTAGGTTAGAATCACACCATTCTTTGACCTTATATAGGTCAGACTTTATGGTCTCCTTCAGACTATTAACATTTTTTCTATGCCAGAGAATCGTAGTATCGTCAGCAAAAAGAGTAAAATTACCAAGAATGCTTATAGTCGCTAAATCGTTAATATATAACAGAAACAAAATCGGACCTAGCACAGATCCTTGAGGCACACCACAGTCAATACCTGATACATCTGATATCTCGTCTCCAATTTTTACTACCTGATCACGCTGGGAAAGGTAAGATTTAAACCAACTAAGTGTCATACCTTTAAAACCGTAACATCTAAGTTTCTGGAGCAGAATTTCATGATTAACGCAATCAAAGGCTTTTGAAAAATCACAAAACACTGCACCAACAGCTTCGCCCTCATTTAACTTTAGATACGTTTTTTTCTAAAAAAGCAAAAATGGCATCAGTAGTGTTTTTTGACTTTTGAAATCCGAACTGATTCTTATTTAAAATATTATGTTTATCCAAAAAATCTAGCATTCTCTTTTTTACTAACCTTTCAATTATTTTAGACAATGTTGAGAGCAACGAAATAGGTCTAAAATTTGATGGATCATCTTGATCTCCACCTTTATAAAGTGGAATGATAATTGCTCTTTCTAGGCTAGTAGGAAATACACCAGTGGCAAAAGATTCATTAATAGCTTGTACTAACACAGTTAGAGCGCAATCTGGTAGATTTTCAAAAATTTTTATGGATATTCCATCGATACCTGATGCATTTTTATGTTTTATTTCACCTATAACTTCTTTTACTTCATTGAGTGTAACAGAGGTCAACTGAAAATTGTCTGCAATATTAACATTATTAAGGAAGTTAATAGGATTTTGCTGAGGTGTAATGTTTGTCGTTAGTTTTGTAGCAATAGAACTGTAATAGTAGTTAAAGTTATTTGGAGTTATAATAGGTTGTACAGGTACGTGCTGATTGGTTTTACCTCTCAGATCATTAACAATAGCCCAGTTTTCTTTACTTTTATTATTTGCGTTTTGAAGTCTATTCTCATAATAAATTGTCTTTGCATACCTAATAACTTTTTTATATATCCCACGATATTTATTAAAATATGACACAAAGAATTCACTAGACGTGTACTTCCTAATGTAATGCAGTGAGCGTAAGTTTATAGCAGATTTTCTTATACCCTGTGTCACCCAAGGTTTCTTTGTTTTTATTTTAATTTTTTGTAATTTAAAAGCCCTACTAAAAGTTTCTGTTAATAGTTTGTGGAAATTTTCAAGTTGATTACTATGGTTTGATAGATTATCCCATTTTATACTTTGGCAATATTGAGAAAACCTATTATAATTCGATTTGCTGTAAATTCTACCAATTTTATGACTGTTTTTTTGCTCTTTTTAAATTTAGAGATAACTTACATGTAACAGCCTCATGGTCAGACAGCCCTGAGGCTCAGTTTGAAAAAAATTTAACTTTCTACCAGTTTAGTATTAGTGTCGTATTATTAATATTTTTGAATTCTATTAACATTTTAAGTTGACACTATTTTATTGTCGATTCAATAATAAGTGTAGTTTCGCTATAGATAACAGTACAAACTGTTGTGTTAGAGTTGTATTCACGTCTTTTCTCAGTGTAGAAAGCAAATACGTCATCAAATTTAGCGACAAGAGAATTTACGTCAGCGACATTTACTCAACAATTGTTTCTGCACTAGAGGATACGTTCATGAATTTTTATTTTCTTTCACTTCACGGATCGTCAATTAGCCAAATCCTTCAATGAATGAGCCTAAAAATAATTTCTCTCGCCTCGAAAAATTCGATACACTTAAATAAATTAAAACACTGGCATATAATAAAAATGTTGGTTTTTGGATCGTTATTATACATACATATGTTCATTAAATAAAAGTCAACCCCTCTATTATATATTAATTATATTTTATTTGCACTATGACTCAGGTCACTTCTAAGCCTGATTACTTAAAACATTTTTAGTCATATTTCATTTTGATGGCGAGTAATCATTCCAGTACAGACACTACTCCACACCCGATTTAATATTTTATGTACAACTGAATAAAGGGATATTTGAAGAGCCTCTGGCTATTTACACAAAAATTAATTTATTTCCATTTACCACATCATTTACCTGTGTTGGTTGCCTACGCATTGTATACTACACCCCATTTAATTTTTAACTCTGTTTTGTTTGTTATAAATTGTGTTCTACTGTTGAATAACATTTTACTACGATTTAAGCAGTGGGAGGAGAAATTTCACAGGTTTCAGGTTCAGGATTCTAACTTATATAACCAAAAATTATGGATCGTGGATTACACCATAAATAATAATAAAAATGATAGCACTTGTAGTTGTGCATAAGATAAACGTATCAAAAACTTAGTCGATGAAAATGTCCTGTTGTGTACCTGATTAATACTACGAAAATCATTCTAATTACAAAAACATACTGTGTTATTTATTTTGGTTATATAATTTTCACCAACCAGATTGTGTTCTTGATTTCTAAACTTTAAACGTCTGTAGCTTGCAAATTGGACCGTGACTATAAAAAAATTTTCCACATAAAATACCATCAGGAATATGCTCCTTGATTTTGTCCCCTACGGTGTGCAATACTCTGTATATACATCCTATTGAATAATCAATAAATAAATTAAAATTAAAAGCATTTTAAGACACGCTTACATTTACGTAAAAGAAATCAACACAGAATCCTGTAGAAGTTTAGCTCGAACGTGTAATATTTTAGATTCATAGCATCATTTATTCAGAAGTATACGCTAATTATTCACATTTGTTACTGGAAAATACTGTCATGCTTTGTAAACAAAGCAGGAAGCTAGAAATAATTATTATTATGATTCATGGCAAACAAGCTAATATTTGTTCTACTTTCATTTGTAACTCAAACCTAGGTAATACCTACAGTTAATTTTCAAATCCTAGCATTTCGTCATTCACTGAATACAACCCGACTTTAGGCGAGTTCTTAAATCCATCGAATGTCTTCTGTCCTTTAAGGCCCTTTCAGATTAGGTCAAATCGCTCCAGAAATAAGCACAATATTAACGTATTTGTCGATTGCTGCAGCTTCAAAACCAAAATTCTTTTTAGAACATTAATTTACGATTAGAATTGCCCTACGTGGCCGCTTTCAGTAGCGTCTCATGTACGTTTCCGATAATAACACATTTAGGTTACCACAATTTATAATCAAATAAAATTACATATTACCTACAGATATAAAACTGCTTACCCTTTTACGTGTCACATAATGAAGACAATGACTGAGAATGCACACCAGCGAATATTTGTATGATTCTTGAAAATATTGAGCAAAATAGAAACTTTCACTCATATCAAACAACGATCATGGTATAATTAAGAAAAATAATTGTAAATTAAAAAAATACCGCAGACTGTGAGGATATGTTAACAACCAAAATAGTTCAAGATGCTTTCAATGCAATAGGAAATCAGTTTTTGATGTAATAAACTTGTCATTACAATATGGTAAATTTTTAGAGGGGTGGAAGACATCTTGCGTCATACAGGTGCCAAAAGTTACAAATACAATATTATGTGAAGAACATAAATCTATAAATACCGTTCCAGTTTATTTTGGAAATCGAGGTAAAAGATTAGCTACTGAAATTTTGTGATGAAAACTGTATTTTAGTTTGCAATCAATCAGGCTTCCGAAAACTTCATTCTTGTGAGTCCGTAATTTTAAATATGTGATGAATAGTACAAGTGGTTAGAAAATAATCATGTAATAATATTAGCAGTGTTCTTACAACTGTGCAAATTGGAAAGAATTGGTATTACTTCTTGGACCAATTCTCTTTAATTTATACATAAACGATATTGTAAAATATGTGAAATATTGTAAACTATCTATGACATATGTTGCGGGTGATGACATACCAACGATGTTTAACTTGATGAATTATAATTTATCTGTAATAAGCAAATGGCTGCGATAATTGTTTAAGTTTAAATGTACGCAAGTCTAAATATATGTTAATATGTAACAAATTTAAATTATCTAAGAACAATCTCTCATATCCTAATTTAAATCTCGAAATTATGGGAAACAAACTAGATAAAGTAAATGAAATCAAGTATTTAGGAGAAATTATTGATGAGTATTTTAATTTCAAAAGTCATTTCAACTATATAATGAATAAAAAGTCAAAAAAAAAATATATTTTTTAAGAAGAATAAACAACTGTTTACACATATCTACAAAAAATCCTACTTTATAAAAGAGATACACGAAATACAAAAAATGAAATAGAATCACCAACAAAGATGCCACCAGGAGTGGCGGTACACCCTCACTCTTCCAAGCAGAGAAGAGTGGAAGGAAAGAAAAATAAGCTCCCCCCGGGCTCAATGGTGTGCTACACAGATGGTTCTCGTATAGCAGCAGGACCATCTTCGGGGCGGTATAGTCTAGCCAGGGAAAGAAGGCCCACGCGGCAAAGGAGAGCATAGCTGATAAATCGCCAGCTTTCTGCGAAACCATATACTAGGAGCATAGTGTATATCTCAATGAATAAGTGTGGTTGCAAACAATCACAAAAATTTGCCATGCATTAAATCATTTATTTCATTTACACACATTGTGAATGGAATGCAGAAGGCACATTCTTTCCCTAGTCAGACAGTAACATACCTGAAGGGCATATGAGTGTTAGAGAGCTTTGCTCTCAGGTCGTATACTACAACCTTCCAGACAAAGATTCTTGCCATTCGAACACTGGCAAGCAAGGAAGAAATTGAAAATGGTATGGAGCGAAGTGCATATATTTGCTTCGACACCCAAGCAGCTCTGAAGACGATCTGCTCTCCTAGAACGAGGGCGGCTCTTGTTCAGGACACTACCTGCCCGAGATGCTGGAGGAAAGAAGAAATGTCCTACAATACTTGGCGCAGTGTGTGGTGTACGGGCGGCTGAGGCATGAAAGCCTCGGTGCTGGGAGGTTTGAGGGAGTAGGTGGAGTGGAGGGGTGAAAGGACGGTAGGAGGATCGGTAAAAAGGGTCCGTGTGGTCTACTTTCCCAGCGCCAGTTTCGCGCAGTTACTACCACTTTTACTACTGCCACCGGGCGACATCTCCGTTGGGAAGTAGTACGGTATACTTTTTTGCCAAAAGAAATTATTAATTTAATACACTTCCTACGTAGTTTTTTTTCGTTAAAAAAGTCTATTATTTCACAGAAGATCCAATATTGTTTACATTATTAGATTATAATTATATTTAGGATTAATGATTAATGGCAAGAAATTAAGTGCTTTATTAGTTATTACACTTAGATCGGCGATATACTAATCGGATGCATCGTGTTTTGTAATGAGGCGCAACTCTACCGCGAGTCTGTTGCCGACCTTCAATACATCATAAGGAGCACGCTGAATTCACCCGTTGCGTAGAGTCGCTACATGCTGCGACCGAAGAACGACGAGCTGCAATCGAAGAACGGCAAGGTACGACAGATGAGCGGCAAGCTGCCGCATATGACACCTCACGTAAGAATATGTATTTTATAAATTTGCGGTAATGCCGTGCGGCGCTTCGATAGTCGATAATGTGTCGCTAGCCTATAGAAGTTTTACATTCGCGACAAAGCCGCAGATATAACACCTCTTACAAGATTGTGTGTTGCAAAGTATGCGGCAAGGTCGCCGCATCATTATCACTTGGCCATGCCGATATTATTCCATGATCTTGTGTGAAGGTGTATTTATATACAACTCGGTTGGATTAGAAGCCCTTTTGTTCACAAGTCACAACGTTCTCGCTAGTTGTTCACCGCTCACTTACATCTTTGTCGTTCAACAGGTTCAACGTGAGACAGTTTAAAAGACGAAAGAATGCTGTCGAATTAATTTTAAGCATTAATCGATATCTAAGAAACATATGGGGGAATTGAGGCGACACCTTGGTACATACAGTGTTAAAACACACTGCTTCCCTAAAGTTAGCTAACACTACACAATCAAAGTTATCTCCGAAACTATATATTGCAGTTTACGATGAGGTAGGTCTCAGTGTGTATGGGCCATTTTAGCTTCAACATAGTCCGAAGAGAGGGTTGTTCTTTTTCGAGGGGAACTTGCGAAATTGTGTCTAAAGATAACGAAGTCAAAGTATAATAAATCTCGTACTGAACATGAGTCATTCAAATTCACACTCGATTACACACCACTCACAAATTCATTTGCTATTATTTAAAGCAAATATTATCTTCCACTGCAATGACAAATTCTCGTTTCAGCATGTACGTGCTTTTTTATTGATTTGGTGCGAGAAATTCTTAATATTGAACAAGCTTAATAATGCATCGCCTATTGAGAAACTCAAGAGGGTAAATTTTCCCAAAAGAGCGATTGGTCATGATGTTTATCTCAATGGAGCAATTACTGTATCGTGTTTACTTCCTCCAGATAAAATCGATGCCTTGTGTTAAGTTGCGACTCTAAACTAATTTCATATGCGATATTTCAATGTTTTTCTATAATCAACCTCTAAATTCTATTCTAAATATGTTTATCGATTTTTTCAGCGTTTTAGAAAGTGGATATATATATATATATATATATATATATATATATATATATATATATATATATATATATATATATATATATATATATATATATATATATATATATATATATAAATATATGCTTAAATCAGTTTCGGGCAAAATTAATATTTTAAAAGATATAGTAAATGAAACTTTGAAAGCAAACCATTTACATGTTTTCAAGTTGGCATCATCTTGGGCCTGTAATATAAATGCTACAAACTTAACAAGTGTAGAAATAAATTCATCATTTATGATGATTCTGTAACACAAAGTAATTTGTAATTACCAGTGCGGCACCAGAAATAACTGGAAATTTTCTGCACTTCTAGATCCGTTTTGTAGTACTGCACCAGCAGTTGTATGGTTGTTACCAGGTTGTTGATTAATATTATGTAGTCAGGTGATTCTGAAAGAAGATGGTCCTGATGATGAAGATACGTTTTCGAGAGATAATTTAACTATTGCTATTTGCTATGGCTATGGCCTTAAGAAGGTGTATGGGATCTCAAAAATGACTGCAGATCCGTGCATGATACAGTAAATACCAACACCACCAAATAAAATTATGATGTATGTGTTATAGATGGATACTCTTCATGGCTCTTTGGAATCTAGGATATTTAATACATCGTGAAAAAAACTGACCTGCCTGCGTTCATGATGAACTAGTACCTCGTAACAGATCTTTATACCGAAGAATGGAAAATGTTCCAAATGTATCTGACGAAGCACCGAATAGGATTTCCTTATTTTTCTATCGCTTTCGTTAATAAATATTTACAGTCCATTAATAGTAGCATAAATAGGAAAAAAATATATATAATGTTTTGCCATTTGGGGATTACACGCGTCAAATGGATAGTTTTCAAAATCAAAATAGTTCAAAAGTAGAACGTGGTCGCTTCACCCCAAAAAACCACCCCAAACTCACCCTGTCGTAGTTCTCGGCGTTTTTCTCATAAACCATTGGCCCCAAAAAAATTTATACTTACAGAAAATATTCCTTATAAAATTTCCTATAAAAAAAGATTTTATTACTAGTCAATAATAAATACAATGGATTTCGACCCATAAGCGATTAAAGAAGGGGATTACATGAAGCTCGAAGTGCGTTTTGTATTATCTTGATGAAACTTGAATTTACGACCGTAATAAACATGACAAATAATAAAGCGAAATATTTGATAAACCTATGCTTCTGGGACTTTTTTTGCACTATTTTAATTTTTTTTGCACTATGGTGCCTTTTGAAATTGGTACTTATTTCCACACCACCCTTGAGGTAGAGCTACTGACGCGTTTTTTTAAAATGGTTTCCCCAGAAGGCCTAATCCTTTTATCGTGAGCACTATGCGTTTGAAGCGACGAAACCGTACTGACTGTAGCCACTAGCCAGTGTCGCCTCCGTCGCCGTGGAAATGCACAAGGATGCCCCCCTCACCTATTAATAAATGAATATGGAAAGGTCTACTCACGTAAATTTACCGACATGAATATTTTGATTTTTAAACACATATTTATTCAACGAAAAATTTCTTTTCCAAAGTACCAGATTAAAAGTGTGAAAGATTTTATTATACGTATTTAAAAATATACAGGGTGGGGCAATAGTGTGTCCGACTTAGACATCTCGAATTCTATGATAGCTAGAAACTTGATTTAAAAACATAAGTAAACTAGACACGGTTATGGAAACCGGAAATTGTTTTCGAATATACAGGGTGAACCAAGACAATTCTACAGGGTCAAGTAACATACTTTTAAATGAAATGCCATGTATATCAGAACATTTTTCGAAACCTCTTTGTGGCATCCTTTCACTCCTGTATTATTACTGCACTTTCTCCTAACCACTTAGATGTAATGATTTTTCTTTTGGTTGAAATTATACTATTGTAGTTTTATTAGGCGGTTTGGACAAAATTAGTAAAGAAAACCTCAAATTCTCATTTAGTCGGCGTTTCGACAAAATTTATTGTCTTCCTCAGGACTAATGAGGTCTTTGGTTTTCAGTCAACATAATCATAATCCACAAATAAATAAATAAATAACGTCGCTTATAATAATAGGATTCTTGGGTCAAACAATGACCATTGGGCAATAAATTAATGGTTTTTAACTAGTTACAATGCAGATCGATATGAAAAGAGTGTAAAGGCAAAACAGAATTCTGTTTCGCCTTTACACTCTTTTTGATTTTTTTACACACTTTTGATTGATCGCGCGTAGACGTGCGTATTTATGCGAACCACAGTTCGCACATACACGCCTCCACTGTGAGTCTAGCCTAATCGGTCCAGAACACAATCGGGCTTCTATGTTAACCTTGAATAGTCCTCAATACTTTTTTGAGCCGGAACTTTCACAATTTCTTGGTTATAATGCTGAAACATGGTTTACCAGAATGAAGCCACAGTCCACACAGCTACCATGGCCACCGTAAGAGTGCTGTTTCCGAATAAACACATTTTCAAGCTTGGTGATATTTCTTGGCCTCCGAGGTTAACGACTTTATCCCCTTTGACTTTTTCTTATGGGGTATCTAAGGAATAAAGTATACATCGACCCTCCAGCTAATAATCAACAGTTGAAGGAGCGTATAAGTGTCGAAATCAACATCCCCGTAGAGATATGCCAGCGCATAGTGCAGAATATGAGGGCCCAGTTGGAAGAGTGCTGTCAAGAAGATCGAAGACATCCGGACAATATAATTTAAGAAAATAAAAACTGCCTATGTATGCTAAAATTCTGTTAGAAAATAAAATTTTAAAAATCACACGTATATTTTACTTTTACTTTACTTTTCAAAAAGTGAATTTCATTTTGAGATACCTTGTACTTAGGAAACATTCTGTATACTTCAAACCTGAGCTGTACGCTACGATTTTGAAACTGGTATTTTTTAAACATAAAACTCGCAGAAAAAACAGTGTAGTGAATATTACTCGCAACTATTCTTTTTACCAGTTTAGTGTATACATAGAAGCTTTTTTGACGACATTCGGATATTGAATCGCGTCTGAAATCCCAAAATAGAGACTGCCTTGCACCTTCTGCACAATTTTACACAAAGAACATGAATCAAAGAGAAAAAGTAAAACAAATTCTAACTTCCCAATGACCAAAATTTTTAAAAAAAATTAAAACAAGTATATAGGTATGACAATGTTCTATATTTTGATTATGATTATCGAAAACTCACACAAATAAGAATGCCGTCAGCTTTATGACGTTCTATATTACTGAAAAGTTAAGAGCTAGAAATGTCCGGTTCAATGGTTGTTTTTAGACTGAATTTGATTTTTTAAAAATGTTTTCGTCATGACACGCCACGTTTTACGTCTAGACCTTGTAGCCTTGACATTCTAAAAACATGATTATTACGAATTAGGCTTTTAAGTACAATTGCATTTCCGTTTTTAAAAATATTTGTTACGTTACTTGGAATATTTGTAAATTAAGTTAATTTAGTATATTACATGCGCCGACGTCAACGTTTACTATTTCTAAACATAAAAATATAATAAATTATTGTTCTAAATTCATTTGACATATGCTCAATGTCTAAATAGCAGCAGAAAGAATAGGGGCAAGTCATTACTATTATATAGTTTAGAATCCGCAAAATTCTATTTTAGCGGCCTAGTACTTAAAATCGCCATGGCAACACTTTAGCGGACCAAATTTGGTTATTCAGAAAACTTATAATTAAATTGAATTTTGTACTTTTATTCATTTATTTTTCATTTTTAAGTACTCAGCTACCAGTCCAGGCATTCTTTCTAATGCAAGAATTACCAGAAGTTGAACTGTGCACTTTCGATTGCAGTATGATATAAAAAAATAATTGTGTTGCACATTTTGTGGCCGAAGACATGTATATTTATGAAACAATTCCAATGGTTTCACAGAGAATGCAATTCTTCCCTTCTGCAGGCATCGTAAATGCCAATAAAGAGAGCCACTTTAACCGTTAAAAATGTCTCGTCGAAAACCTCCTTTAGAAAGTTGTTGATTTCCTCCCTTGAAAGGACCTTAGACTTGGGTTCATATCTTACGGATTGTCTCTTTAAAAATGCTGTCATTTTCGAATATCAATGTTTAAATTTTCTTTCACAGAAAGAGTAGCTTTAAGCATAGAAAATTTTAACCACCAGGACGATGGTTTTAATGTTTTTGATTTTTCATGAAGATAAATCAACATTACATTCTTCTTTATTGCGGCATCTTTCTTGTTAAATTCTTGAAATGACTCATATTCCTTCTCATATTGGTCACGATATTTTTTCGGCAGCAAATCTACCACAATGTTCTCTGCTAATTCTGGTACGCCTCCACCAAATACAGCAGCCATTTTACACCACAGACCACAAGATTTCTTCAAGATACCCTTTTTAACACTTATTTTAGGACCAACACAAACAATCGGTAATATTTTTAATTATTTGACAAACGCGTGGTTAATAAACAAGCGGTTTCCATAGTCATTTTCGCACTGCCTTCTAATACACTACCGTATTGATGGCAACTGAAAATGAATATTATAATGCAAGGACTCTTTTTTTGGAAAGATAGTACAAAAAAAGAGTTGTAGGCAGTACATACGCAAATGGCTTTAGAGGACTCATCTTCACACATCTTTACGATTTCTCCGCTAAAGCCCTACTTTGCGTACTTATCACATAAACTACTATTTTTTATCGGATATTATACATTAAAATAAACTAAAAGAATTTTTTACTTACATCTACGATTTATATTTTTTTTGGTCCTTGTTTATATAAGAGGTAAATCGCACTTCTTGTAAAAACTCAGCAATCGCTACACAATAAATAATAATAAATTAAACACCACAGAAATTGGACAACTCCCGAATCCAAAGCTGAAGCTATCTAGAAAACGTGGACAGACAACCATTTCCACCGATATTGCCAGTAGTGGTGGCGGGATTCGAACCAGCAGCTAGGAAAGATATCTAATCACGTTTGCCGTCGCGTATCTAGCCAACTACACCACCAAGCTGGTGGTTGAAAACTATTTGATTAATTTTCATCCATGTAGATCTAGCACGTTAGACATCGAGGAGGTAACTATTTATGTATATTGATAGAGGTACTGCTCCAGTATCGTCAGATGGGTGAAATCTACACTGGAAGAGAGATCAGTTAGTGCTGCATTGGATGACGTTAATTGGACATTGAGGTAATAGGCGGCGGGGCTGTCCATAAGGCAGCTGACTAATACCTCCTGGAATGGGTTGGAATCGTTGATGTGAGGATAACACTGAAGTAGTTTTTCACCAAACACGAAAACACTATATACTGCACTCGACTCGTGTTTCGCCAACCAAGCTGGCATCATCTGGAGATGATTAAAAATCAGTGTTGCTTAATACCTCACTTATAGTGTCTAATAATAGATGGACTCTTGGAGCGCCTAGCCTCGGATGGATTCTATACGCAGGCATAAGCGGACGACGAGCTGGTCCTAGTGACCAGATGCTTTTTAAATGGTGTTTGCAACATAATGCAGGTTGCTTGTGGAATAATAAAAATATGGTGCGGTGAACCAGGTCTCTCAGACTGGGAAGATTCTTTCCACTAACAGAACAAAAATAGAGGATTTTAGGGTACTAGCCATGGATGGTAAACCTCTTGCCCTCATGTAGTAGATTAGATACCTAGGAGGGACCCTAGATAATAAACTGTCAGGGGGGCCGCAGATCGACAACGTCGTCATAAAGTCGACTGCAACCCTCTGGCAATTACGCCGGGCGGTAGGTAGGAACTAGGGTCTCAATTCACAGATCCTACATTGGCTATACACGGCGATCATCAGACCGAGGCTCCAGTATGGATCAGTGGTCCGGTGACCGAGCGTGGACAGAGCGATCACGTCCCGAAAAAGTCCAAAAGTCCAGAGACTAGCTTACCTAGGAATTACTGGCGCAGTGAGGACACCAACAGCTGCTCTGGAGGTTCTGCTAGGATTACCAGCCAATCTGAGTATGTGGGATTCTGCGAGCTGATGATGTTCAGGCAGACCTAAAGGTCATGCAGCAATTGCTGGACTAGCGGAGAGGGATTCCCGGTAACGAGAAGGCCAATGAATTGGCTAGACTTGGAGCTGAGGAACCCTGTCTCAAGCCTGAGCCTATCTTAAGCATTACAAGAATACAGGTCATGATGTCTATCAATGAGTAGGTCCACGAGACAATGAGGAAGCAGTGGAGGATCGACGAGACTCTAGGAAAACTCGAGATTTTGTGACGGGGCTGTACAAGTCGAAAGTCGAGATCGGTCTGGTTACTGGGCGTGGGTCGAAATACTCTAAATCTTATAGTCAGAGTTTTCACAGGCCACTGCACTCAGGAGACATTTATCTTTGATATGCGTTGAGGAAGATCGTACACGTCCATGATGCGGGAGTGACGAAGAAACGTCTTACCACTTCCTGGGGCAGTGTGAAGCGTTTGGGGGCCTGCAACATAGCATCATCGGTACTGAGGCGCTTCTAAGGGAAGAGATGAGCTTCCTCGCACTAAGCGACATCCTGACCTTCTTTGCGTTGGATCGGAAAAATTCGACGAGAGTGCAAGAGAAGTACATGGCTGTGGGGACAGTTGAGGGTTGGTAAAGAGCTCGTCTGCGACCTACTTGCCAAGCGTCAGCTCCCCCATCATTACGGTTATACGTCCACTTGAAAACAAAATCGAGGTGTTTCGGCGTTTTCTCGAAAACTTATAGATAGAACAGAAATTAAGTGGGGTGGAACGTTTTAAATAAGCGACCCTGTATATAAGATTATGTTTATCGAGATGCATATATTAAATACTAATAGATATTAAAACCCATTTCGTTACTTAAAAAACAACAATGTTAAAGTTAAACTGCATTATTCTTCTAACTTCTTAATTATTTAGTTGATGGCATAACATTCTTTTATGTATCATCAAAGTTTCTTTATTGCAACGCCTACTTAATGTTTTCAAGAAACGACGTCAAATAGGTAAAAACGTACAATAATCGAAATCTATAAAAATTTAACAGTAATAAAATTGCACAAATAACTTTCCTTCATAAAAGTTTTAAAAACCTCGTAAATTGTAAAGAGGATTTTTCCTAAATACAAACTCTCGTACCAGTTTCTTCATAGTGTGTTATTTGCGCGATGTATTTTTATCCAAGCGGTCCCTTTAATTAAATATTGGAGTAATTTACATTTAAATTATGCAACAGATTTATAAAAGTTCTACAAAGTGATAAAATTTATCGCTTTATCAGTAACGAATAAAATTGATTAGTATTGTTTCACCCTGTATTATTTAATTTAATAAAATAAAAATGTTCCATTTTTATAATCACAATATACAGGGCGGGAAAAAGTTCGCATAAAGCCAATAAAACTTTGTAAATAAATATTATCACTATGAAAAATTGCTACGTATATCACAGAGGATATTCAGAACGCCTTGAGAGCATAAATTTCACAGACAACATCTGTTCATACTGGGTGTTCCAAAAATACACTAAGACCTCTCGTTGGTTGATTCCTGAGACTAAAATAAAAAAAAATTCCTGTGAAATCTTGGTGGTAATGTCGACTTATTAAGAAAATCGAATGTGATAAATCATGGGGTGTTTACCTTTTTTTATGACGTAGGATCTTCTTAAAGCTTCTCCGGATCCACTCTGTATATTGGGTTAGATACTTCAATAAGTTGACTGATGATGATGTTACTTTGTGAAAATCCATTTTGAAATTACAAAACAGTGTTTTTTCGTTTGTCTAATTTTCACTTTATTTTGTTAATTTGATAAGTAGTTGTAAAATTACCGAAATAAAGTGGAAATTAGACATGCAGAAAATAGTCTTTTGTAATTATTTAAGATACTTTAATGAAAATACCACAATCGAAAAATAAATGCCTGGAATGATTTGGCTAACCACTCCTTAACTAAAACATCTCCCCGATTAAGCCAGATTAAAAAAGGAAAGATACAGGCATATATTCTCAAAGGCTCAGTCGGGAAAGAATAAGGTAAAAATGAGTCTCTGAGAAACAGTTACGAATACCGCAGTCTTTAACGTTTCTTAATAAATTTGCTGTTTTAATTAAAAAATAGACATTTACAAAGCGTTTTAAGGAAAACATTACGGAATATGTCAAACGCAATAGAACAAAAAAAGTGGACATAAATATAACAAAGTAATTAAACAATTTTCTACGTTTACATTTTTACTTGGAGGCCTCTTGTTATGTGAGACAGTTAAAGTAAATTTAATTTAACCTTATGTTGCTGATGCAGTATAACCATACGTAGGATTTACCGATCGGTTCCCAGAGATGGCTTTTACAGATATATTATAATATATTGCAAACACCTGTTGAAACATTCCCAAAATACAAAAACATATTAAGTGCATTTTATTTAATTTTACAATGTTCATGTTAATTTAATTTTGGCAGGGAATGTACTATATTAAATTAAAACGTAATGCGTGATAATTTTAAATTACAGTATATTGGTAATTTACATTACTGAAGGCCAACAGCCCGGCGGACCCTAGCGGGGAGAACGTGAATTCACTCAGACATAGGTACTAAAAATGAGCAGTTAAAATGTCACAACGTATTAAACCGACGGAAGCTACAGTAAATTTTTGGATTCGACAGATTTCCTCAGAAAATCATAGGTGGCTTTACTTACAGTGACCTGCAACGTAATTTTAACTTAGATTTAGTGATAGGAAGTAACATACCGTGATCGAAACTAGACAATCTACTTTTTAGGCAATTTTTGGAAAAATGTATTAGTGGCAAATGCTGCTGGAAAAATTTTGAAGGAAACATACCAGAATATACTTCAGTAACATTTTAGCACATGGGCTTCATTGTTGAAACTATTAGGGGGTTCTACCCTAATGTTGATAATTTGATATCTAGTGCAAAGAAAGTTTTTCTTAAAGCACCAAGTCGTGTACGGTTATTTCATGAAATTATACCAAACACTCCATTACCTCCAGAGCCCATTATAACACAATGGGGAACTTGGCTAGAGGCAACGTCGTACTATTACTGTTATTTTGAATATGTGAAATCCCTAATATAGCAGTTAAATCCAAATGACGCAGTTGCTATTTAACAGCCGCAACAGGCATTTATGGATCCAACTGTTCAAGAAAATCTGGAGATAATACACGGAAGTTTTTCACGAATTCCTCTAGCCGTACGAGATCTTCAATATTCATAATATACTTTTATTCTTGTAACCGGCAGTGAAAAATACCTGTGCGTGTAGTTTACTGTTAAATATATCCCCCTTTACCTCCAGTTCTCTTTGAGTGAGTGTTTATAATAAATTGACTTTATCAACTTTGGACAATACGGAATTCGCTAAAAAAACTTTCAAGGTAAGATATCGTTTCATATATGCATGCTAATCTGACACATAATCACCTAAAGCCAATCCTGGTTTTACGTCACATCCGATTGGTAAATCCTACCTCTGAGTATAACAGTAAGGGAACCGCAAAATATGATAAATGGAAAAATCAAAAGTATACAGCAAAAACAGAAACAAACACACGACGTGTTAGAAAAGAAGGGAGAATGGCAGTAAATAATGAGATTTAGTGAGTAATAGGAACTCATATGAGAATGAGGAAAGAAGGAACATTTTTCAGTTGTAATGGCTGTCCAGATGCAAAACAAAATGTTCCTCAAACAAATTTTTGAGGTAATATTTTTGCTCAAAGTTGTATGTACCATTGTATGTGGAATGAATGAATTACTGAATCTAAAAATGTAAATATATACAGGGTGTTTCATTTAAAAAAAAGATAATTGCTAGTTTTTTGAGCATTAATTAAAATATACTTTTTATACAACTTCCCCAAATTTCAAATTTATATCTAAAAAAAAACAAAGTTATAGCGGTGATCTTAATTTCGTTCACACCCTGTATATGATTTCTTTGTCTATCTGTGGACTATTCAAAACTTAATGAGTTTCGCTCGCTTTTGTTAATAACGTCCGAACGGCAAATTTTGTAGATTAATTACAGCTGTCCACCAGCACTTTGGCTAGATATAAAATCGATATATGATGACAGGAAATCGAGTTATCCATGGAAACATGCTAATGCTAGGAAACCCTCTATGGTTGGGATGTGCCACATATTTCTGCCTACGTATGAACGAATTCCGTTTCCTAAAACGAGTTATTCGAAGTCAAACATTTTCACAACTAGGTATAGAAAAATAGGGAAAAAAACTGTAACAATAAAATGTTAATTTAATTCTTCTGTACCTGTTTTATTTTTAACTTTTTTTAAATTAAATTTCAATCAGTTTGTGCAGCGACTCAATTAGACGAAAATTCCGCCCTTTCATTACATAGAGTATTCAGCGCCTTAGCCCCTTATCATTAGTGTAATGAAATAACAGTTTTCATCAGGGTGCGACCGTAAGAAATAGTTTGTAATAAAAGCCTGAGAAAAACAAAATTTTAATGAATTAAAACATGAAGACATCCAATATTATATCAAAATATGTTAGCGAATGAATTTTCTGAATAATCACATAATTAATTGCCCGCTTTTCCTATTTATTTTATCAAAAAATAAATATACGCATTATATTCGATATCTTTATTACAAATTAATAATAATTGGCACCACTGTGCGACATATTTTACCCTTATCATATTATTTGCATGAAAATTAATTAAATGGTTTAATACTAACTTCATGAAAATTTAATAAGGTAGATATCAAATAAGTACCTTGGTTATTTCTTTATTTATTTATTATCTGTTACCGATTTAATTAAAGAAAACGTTCATGTTCTGTGGTTCTATAAGTTTTGTTTTCAATTTTTAGGAAACTTAGTAAGTAAAAATGTTTCATAATTTATTTTTGGTCAACTTTTAACGCGGTTTTTTATTGACCTCACTTTAACAAACCAGCTTAATGTGCACAGGGTGGCTCAGAAACAATCCTGATGGAATCCTTAAACTCCACTAGAGGGTAGGATGAAATTAAAATAATTATAACATCGGCGTAGAGGTGGAGCTCTCCTGCAACAAACTAATGGACAATGATTGATCAGAATTGACGGCGTGATTCATTATCAACCCGTTGTTTTTGTTTGTAGTTTATGAACGTCACCATATACTATAAATATATCGCCTCCAGTAGTATAAGGGAGAGCTCAGGTTCAAATCCAGGCAGTGTCTACATGACGTCGATCAGATCTAGTGAACGCTAAAATTAGACAGGCTCACACTGATTTCAGTTGTACATTTTTTGAGAAGTACAAACATACAGGGTGGTCCTTAAGTAATGGATACAGAGCAGCAGTGGATTTCGGACACCAAAATTTTACGATTTCGCCAAACTTACCTTAGTCCAAAAGTTGATATTAAAAGAGATACAGGGTGCTAAAAGTCGAAATTTTAATTTTAACATTCTGCCGTAATTTAAGCAGTTTTAAAGATAATCGGTCTGAAATTTGGTGTACGTGGGTTTTTTGGGGTGGAAAGTAATAAACCATCCTCAGTTTTGGACTAGCTTCTAGAAGGCACCCGCTAAACTCGATGTCTTAATTAAGCCGCAACTTTTTTTATCCTAAAATTTTTGGTATTTTTAATTAAAAACTTGTGTTGCTTTATCATTTTTATACAAAAAAGGTATACTGTTTGAATGTCGCCAAAGTTAACCATTTTCGAGATTTTTACAATTTAAGAATTCGATGTAACCTCTTGATCATTTTAATTTGAGTATCATTTGACGGTTTAAAACGAAGATATCTTGATTAAATTGGGTTCTTGTCAAAAACTAGCCGCAACCGTCAATGAATTTTATTTAAGGTTTTGTGCTGCTGTATAATTTCTTTACTAATAAAGAAATGCGGTGTGCGTTAAATAATATTTAAAATATGATATAGGTTGCGTTTTCACGAGGTAACTTAAATCAATAAATCGCTGTTAAAATTGTTGTTAGTAATGCCCAAAAATGAAAACAAATGATTCATCCTAAATACTACATAGATTTAATATATAAAATTATAGGCAATACTGATGCATATGTTTTTTTTTACTAATAGGAAATACTATTAGGATCTAGTTTCATAAAATGACACCAAATAAAATATTCGTATTTCTTATTGATAAAAAAATATACGCATCAATATTGCGTGTAACTTTATATACTTATTAAATCCATATATTTAAGATGAATCATTTGTTTTCATTTTTCGCTTTTATCAATAGAATGATTTTAACAGCGATTAAAAGTTTATACCTGGCACATACAAACAAAACAAGATAGATTTATTGGGTTTTAAAAGAAAACAAAGAAGGTTTAGTGCCCTACATGGCATATGAACATGAAGGTACTAATTGAGTACTGTGTACTGTACTTTCCAGCCTTATTTTAGTTCTTGTTCCTGATCTATCCCATCCTAGACCAATTCCTTAGCTACACTACGCTGATGAGGGGCAGTAATTCCGAAACACACGTCAGTAGCTGCATAATTGTTAACGAGGTTGTGCTAACGTAGTCTTAAGATATTACGTCGAATACTTAAATTGTAAATAACTCAAAAGTTGTTAAAGTTAGCGACATTCAAACGGTATATCTTTTCTGTTTAAAAATGATAAAGCGACACAAGTTTTTAATTGAAACTACCAAAAATTTTAGGATAAAAAAGTTGTGGCTTGAATAAGTCATCGAGTGCAGAGCACTAGCTCTAGGGGCTAGCCTAAAATCGGGAACGGATTATTTTCCATCCTAAAAAACCCCCATACACCAATTTTCAGATTTTCAAAACTGCTTAAATTATGACAAGAAATTAAAATTAAATTTTCGACTTTAGCACCCTGTTTCTCTATTAATATCAACTAAGGTAAGTTCAGCTAGATCGTAATATTTTGATATCCAGAATTCACTTAGCTCTGTGTCCTATTACTTAAGGATCGCCCTGTATATGTAAAAGAAAATGAAAAAAAGTTAAAAAAATTTATATAAACTAGCGGTAGGTATCTAGTAGTATTATTTGTAGGTATCGATGTATGTATACCAACATATGACAACAGTACAACAGTAAGAAATTGACAGATATATCACCGTGCCGGAATATACCCGGAGAATTAGGATTTGAAAAATATATAACAGATATTTAAATTTTTACTTTAATCCAATGGAACCTACGAATACTTTGAACTTATTTCACAGCAGTTCATTTTTTGCTGCGAATCTAAAGGAAGCGAAAAAAATCATATTTAATTTGAGGATTTAGAGATGTTCGCACGTATCGCACATGTTATGGTCAATATTTGGTGATGAATGATTGACAATATGATTTTATATTGCTAGCAACTATACACGAAGAACTTGTAGACGCCGCGTCAGCGGATTGAAGATTAGCGACTTGCCTGTCCGGGCGCGGAGGAAACACTTCATCGCACTGGCCTAGCGAATACAGTCGTCAGATTACTATTTTTTTTAATGATTATTAATTTACTAATAAAGGTATAATAAAAATTATAGTATTCCAACAGAGAGGGTAAAATTTAATATATAAATAGTAATAAACACATAATTAATTAAATATGATTTGACGGAAACAACTACTCAGCGGGCAAAGATCCCGACCTGCATTGGATTACACCCTCAAATCATGATAAATCGATAGCCAATTTCATTTGTCAATTCCTAACCAGACCTAGACCGGTTTCGAACTTATTTGTTCTCCTCAGTATGCCATAGGTTATGGAACAGACAAATGATAGTGGCCAACCTGCTAGTCATATACTAACTAAGGTAAATTGAGTAACGGTGAGAGGTATGAAACTTTTCGTACGGTCTAAATGCTACTATCCGACCGACATCATAGATGTCTCTGTGGCGGATAGCGACTTGCGAAGCAAGTACCGAGAGCGGATAACAGTAGTTTAGTCCACCTGGGCTAGAGGTCGCCGCTCTCCGTACTTGCTTCGCAAGTCGCCATCCGCCACAGAGACATCTATGATGTCGGTCGGATAGTAGCATTTAGACCATACGAGAAGTTTCATACCTCTCACCATTACTAAACATATAATACCTAAATAGATACTAAAGTCAAAATCATCTGAATTTATTTAATTGAAGATTAAATAAATTTGCCACGCACTTCTTAATGATTTATAAATTTGTATCATTTGTATCAACACACTGCCATGTTTAAGTGTATCCGACTATGGGAAGAGTGAGTATACTATATACACTTGTTTCGTTGGATTTGTGAAAGATGTGTCACGTGCTCCCTACTAGCTTACGGTATAGGTAAAGGAAGTGAAAAACTGCAGTTTTAGTCAACTTTATTTAATAAATAAACATGTTAGTTCGTATATAACAAATAAACAGTAAAGCAAGTAATTTTAATCTTTATGCCACTGAAATGACGAAACGAAACGACGAAACGAAACAACTTTGGCCGCCGGCTGGGACCAATGGCCCACGCAGCAACAAATGTGATTCAACCGGTCCCATGGACCAACCAACACACGTTTTAGATTTTTTGCAAAATCTTTGACTATTAATTGAATCCACAAATGGAATAAAGGTTCTTATGCAAAAATACATGACATTACATTGGACCATTTTTTGAAAAATGCGCGTGGCAGCGAACGTGTTAAACTTTAATTGTGATTGCCCACTGGTCCACTGGTAAAAGATTTTTACCAAATAAATGGAAACCCTTCCTGAGGCCGTAGTGCATACCATTCGCAGACTGGTTTCTGGTTTTGCCTTCATCAGTGCGAAGTAGGTAAACATAACGAGAACGAGGGGAATTTCAGAATCACATGAAAGCAGAGTACCAATGAGTCGATGGTACTCAAAATGTTCAAATTTTGAATTCATAATATAACATAAACATACCACATAAATTAGACAAAGCCCAAATCCAAAGCCGATGCTGTATAGCAGTTACACTGATGAAAAAACGCGGACACACGACAACTCCTTTTGACTTTGTCAGGGTCGAAACAGGGATTTAAACCTGGGAGTCGCAGGCAGTAAAAGCAGATACTTCACTTAAAGATTGAGCTCACTGCGCTACCGAGATGGGTAATTAATTAAAAGGTTTTTTGAATATGTTTTTTTTTTAAATATGTTCGTGCTTTTTGAAGAATGAAAGAGCTTTGTACAGCAGTTTTAGGATTTTCCGTTTTTGAATTTTAACTAGAGGGAATCATTTCTAAAATGTCAATTGTCTTTTTGGTAAGTGATTTTTTTTTTTATATTTATTTGCTTCTGATAAAACTATATGAAAACTATTATTTAATCCAATGTCTTCTTGCATGTGGTTAAGAGAAGTTGTTGTTTTAACAGTTTTTGCGATAAAATATATTTGAAGTGTTGTATTTAATTTACTGTATATCTAAAACTTTTATACTAGCACATTCAGATAAGAATAACAGTGTAAAATATAGGAAACAATAGATCGTTTATTGTTATCATATCAAGTTTGAAAGGATGCTTACGTAATACCTAAATAATTACTTTTTTCTAGAAAACATTTGAGACGTGCAAAAAATTAAATTATCTTTGAAACGTGGTAATATATATATACATATACATATATATATACATATATATATATATATATATATATATATATATATATATATATATATATATATATATATATATATATATATATATATATATATATATATATATATATATATATATATATGAGTCGAGAGCAACAGAGCGTAACATAGGTAGAGTATATAAAGAACAGCCAGATCCAGAAAACGTCATTTCAGTTCGAGTAACCAGAAGCCGCAGTAAGCAGTTAACGGTTAGAACCTGAAGATGGCAGATGAGATTCTGCCGAAACGTCGTTCAGACAACCACGGTCCCTCTCGGGGCCTATCACCTACGCGGGAGTATACCCGGAAAACGAATTTAACATTCACCACCCGCGAAAACCTGAAAAACAACATATATATACATATATATACATATATATATACATATATATACATATATATATACATATATATACATATATATATACATATATATATAAATATATATATATATATACATATATATATATATATATATATATATATATATATATATATATATATATATATATATATATATATATATATATACATATATATATACATATATATACATATATATATACATATATATATACATTTCACCACCAATTCCATTCTTCATCTTACTGGGCAAGTTCTTGGTACTACACAAAATGAAGTCAAAGGAAATTATTGTTCGACAAATGGACCTGATGGATAGTTGCTGATGCGTGGTGGTAATCATTTATTTGCCACCAACCTGGTTGTACTGAAACGGTCCCTTCGAGCCGCAATTTTTAAGAGTCGTTCTTCATGTTCAGTGATTTTTCGAATAACCCCGGTACTTCCATGATATTGATGTATCTGTTCTTCTTTGAACGTATTCCAACATCGCATCACTGTTGATACATTTTGGCCAACCCTATCCACAGTTTCCTTTAAAGGAAGACTGGCTTCTCGTAACTCTACCCCTTTCAGGCACACTTCTTCGAACTCGAGACATTGTTAATGTTGTTTGCAAGACGAACAAAGCGATAAAACTAAAGCAAGTTAAAAATTTAATTTGGATTTTATACAGGGTGATCTATCTAAAACAATCCACCCAGGTTTATGCCATTTTGACTCATAATTGTCGTTATTGGGAAGAGTCCAGTCCAGGGATATTTCACGAAGTACATACTCAACAACCAGATAAATTAAATGTCCGGGCAGATATTTTTGGAGATTTTTGTAGTACCATTTTTGTCGTCTTACAATTGACTGGAGAGATGTCCCGGAATTTTACAAAACAACGTTAATTCAATGTTGACCGATATTATCGAGAACGACGGACCTTGAAGATAATTGGATATTCCTCACTATGCATTGCCTGTATGGCCATTTTTGGATCAAAGAGTTCCTGGTCATTAGATTAGGAGAGGCCCTGTTGAGTGGTTTGCGAGATCACCAAAATTATCTCCTCGAGATATCTCTTATGGGATCATATGAATGTAACATTTGCGTAACCCAATCCCATTTTTTAGAACATTTACTGCAACGTATCATGCACGAATTCCATCAAATTACTCCAGAAATGCTGCAGAAAGTCTGACAACATTTTGATCAAAGACTTTATTATTTCATGAAAGTTGGTGGGGATATTTCGAACATTTAATCAACGCTTTAAAATTATGTTACTTGACCCCTTGTCGTTTAAAACGTGGGTGGCAAATATCCCCCAGGGTGGTACCAATAAAGACAAAATCGACCTATTCAAGCGTTTTGTCTAAAACAGAGTCAAAATGGCATAAACCCTGGTGATGTTTTTTTTATTAATTATTTTTTAGTTTTAGTTAGGCCGAGTTGTGCAAAATAAAAATGAACGATTTCAAACACAAAATTACTTAATAAATAAGAAAGTAATATGACTAATAAGTCAGACCTCTGAGGTCAGACTTGATAATGATAGTTCATGAGTCAACAGACCTGTTTTAATCAGCAACTAGTTATATGATGATAGGCACTTACCTATTTCTACATGTGCAACTGATAAGATTAAAAATAGTATATTAATATTTGTTTTTCCATTATTTTCTACTTCAGGTAATTAAAGCGTATAATTTAAATTACGAAACTGGCTTTGCTGTTTTCTTATCGAAGATACTATTAAATTTAGTCCAAAAGCAAAAGCGTAAATGTAACCAAGTGATAAAAAATATTTTTTTCAATTTATGTATACTTACATATATACATAATTATTTGTGCCTTGATTTTAGGCAAATGCTGTTTCATAAATGCACTGAATACACCGAACAAGCCCTGAATTAAATAATACAAATATTTTTAACAAATCCCAAAACAAAACTAACCCCAATTAATTTTTTGAAATATTCTACAAAACGGCACTAAGTACTTATTTGAAAAGGATATGTATATAGGATTGTCAAATAAAAAAATGTATTTCATTAATCAAATATTTATTAGTCCAAAATAAATCAACATACTTGGTAGATTATATTATTAAAAAACTCCGGTATCTAGCAGGAAACACTGCTAAAGTGTTAACGAAATTTTGAAAGGGTCTTTAAATAGAAATGTTTTATGGCTAGGCATTCAACTGAATGTCATCCCCACATTTTAATTTTTTATAAATAACAAAATTCCTAAAATGAACTCATTAGAGAATACCTGCAAATAATAACAACAAAACTATAATTCTGTAACGTCAAATGTTTTTATGCTTTTATTGTATCAATTAGTACTAAAAAAAATCATTCAAAAATTTTTGTAAAATCAATCCAATATAATTCGTATTCAAATAAGCATACACGAAATATGGCACAAGGATTTTTCTGTATTATGTGCAGTGGAAAATGCAACCGAAAAGAAATGTAACTTCGAATTTTAAGCCATATAAATTCACAACTAAATATCAGGTCGTTATTGTTTTATGTACCCAAATAAATAATAATTTGATGTGTTCCTCTAAAAAAATAATTTGATCGTGATATGATGGTACCTAGACAAATTTCAGCAAAAGGCAGGTATGATGCGGTTATTTATAATGAGTTAGGAACTTCGTGGATGAACATGACGTCATAATGGCCAATTTTGATCAACATTATATATAGTATAAATTACAACATTCCGTGAGCAACTGTGGTCGACTCTGCCGACAGACCCAGCCGAGACACTGTGGCTGTATTGCGATCGATCCTCAACCCAATCCACAATATTAGGTATGCGGACCTACGGTATAGCTGCTTGTTAATGCCAAGAAGCACAGCCTCGACGATGATGTCAACCCAGTGGAGTTATGATATGCACGGTAACTGCACTACCACGTGGTGTACAGGATGTCATACAAGAAGTAGCTTTGACGTCTGGTGCCATCCAACCCTTATTTTACATACATTTAAAGGTCAAAATTTTAAAGGTATACTAGTTTTTACTGGTGTTCTCCGCTAGTGTGCATGACGTCACTACGACTAACTCACTTTCGCACATTACAGTTATTCTATATCTGACATATCTTGTGTTTGTGTTGTTTATACTAGAACTAAGTACTGTTGGTAAAAACTAACTGACAAAACAAGTATTGCTGCTTTATAAATTTATACCAGAAACAATAAAATTGAAATATATATTTAAACGGTAATTATTAATTAATTACTGACAATTATATTGTTACTTATACATACATTGTTAAGTGGCAAAGAATTAGTCGAGATGCTACAGACGCGTTGGCATCGTCCTGTCAGTTTTCTAGTTACTACGGTTCCTCTCATAACAGAACATCAAAAAATTTAGTGATAACGACCTCGAGGTCTATGGGAGAAGATTGTCATATTGGTAGGTATTTTTAAGTAGGACGGATGAGCAAGCCGATACTGCCCATCCCACGGATAGTTTTAAGGCCATGTGAATGCTTGACCTATTTCTCGAGAGCAAACATTCACAAGGGTTGCGATAGTAAATAACTTTTAGGAATAAATTATTGACAATATAAAATAAATGGGAACAATTATATTACTTACTTTTTGCCTGGTCCAATATGTTTTCGGCTGCGGTAGCGGTCGCCCCCGAGCCCTTATCGCAATCCAGGCCGTCTAGATGAACAGTTGTGGGGGTCAGGTTAACATTGGTCGCCGGAAAACTAAATTAACTGTAGCTAGGCGCCCTATAACGCACCCAGGCACTACACTCAAACTGCTCAAACTCAACTCGCTCGCACGACGCACCACACCGAGCCGTTCTGGCTATACTCATGTACTCGCAGTGAAAGCGACTGTCGTTAGAGGCGCTGCATACCAATTCTCCTTAAAGATGTTTGATGCCAAATGATAGTAGAAACAGCTCGTTCCACGCGGCAAGTTGATTGTGATGGAAGAGAACTGTCTTCTTAACAGCATTATATACCGGATCATTGCCGTGCCAACGTATCGAATCTAAGCGCCCTCTATGTATGCGCCGTCGCACCAACCCCTCGATATTTTAAATATTCTGGTAGTTCATAAAGGTTGTTACAGCAAAGAATGTTATGTTTGTTCTCTTTAGTTGCACTTGTTACACTTTTCACAAACGTGCTGAACTTGTTCTCTAAAGTGAGGCTAAAACGGACAAATTTAAATGATGATAATCACAAAAATGCGACGTATATTATAGATGTATATATGTATATATTTTTATATACAAAATATACACTCATAAATAAAACATAAGCAGGCGTGCGCAAATAAATCATAAGGTCATTCATTCAAGCTACAAATTTGTAGTATTTTATATAAGGGATGTTTCTACTGTTGATACCTACGACTTACTCATATGGATATACAACAATAAAATGACAAATCTGATCAGTTTAAAGTACAATACCACGTTTTCGGCAAATTTCCAATTGAAGAATTAATGCGTATGTCAGTTTATGGGAACAATAAAATCCCCGTCTAGTTGCCACTGGACATAACAATAATTACGGAATAGTTGATTGTTAATATCAAATTTGACAGAAAAAACTTTTACAATGCAAGATGTCATCAGACCAGGAGCGGTCATATATCTTCTTCGGGGTGGAGGGGAGGTGCACTTCAACACTTACTAAACAAAAATTAATTCTATTGTAACATACAGGGTGGGTCACTAAAATGAAATAGACGTGTTTTTGCATTAAACCCGTTTTTCCGAAAAATGCTCGGAATAGTCTATTTCTGTTTTTTAAAGGGGACACAGCGGTGGTGGAATCCACTCCTAAAATTTTAACTGGCAGGGGAGTCCAGTAGCACACAGTTTTAAAGCTCGTTAAATTTTCTTTACACCGGTATTTATTTTTTAAATTTGGGCTAATTGTTTGTGAGAAATTGCGTTCTAATACTAGAGAATCTAATGAATTACTTCCCGAGTAAATGAGCCTTAACATTTTGGTTTGTTTTGTTTTCTTTTGTTCACACTGAAGGTGTGCAAAACAAGTAGCTGATATTATTAAAGCAAGACTAGTTTGCTTTATCGGCAAGTAGTTCATCAAATTCTTTAACATCAGAAAGCAAATTCTCGCAAACTATTAAACCCAAATTTAAAAAGTAAATACCGCTGTAAAGACAATTTAACAAGCTTTAAAACGATGTTCTATTTGACCCCCATTGCCAGTTAAAATTTTAGGAGTGGATTCCACCATACTGCTTCAAGAGTTAAAGTGGCGCGATCGAAAATACACAATGAAGTGTCCCCCTTGGAAACGAAAAAACGACGGATCCGAGAGTTTTTCGAAAAAAATGAACTTAAATGCAAAAAACGCTTATTTCGTTTTGTAACTACTTCATTAAATTCTTTATTTTTGGAACGCAATTTCTTACAAATTTATTACTCCAAATTTAAAAAGTAATATAACGCTGTAAAGAGAATTTAACGAGCTTTAAAACAATATACTACGTGTCTCCCTTGTAACTTAAAATTTTAGGGGGAGGATTCCAGCACCACTTAATAGAGAGATACACAATAAATTGCATCTTATAATAATAACTAGAGCTGTCCGAGGTGGCTGGAGTACAGCCACGGTCTTGCGATGGCGTCACACGTGCCGATTTAGAACTGATTTACGCTGCAGTCTTATTTGAAAGGTTAATGCGTGAGGTTGTACCTATAAATTATACATAATGTCAAACGCGCCAAAGGGTAAAAAACGACCGTATGCGGACACAGTGAATAAATTTACCGGTGAATTTCCGGATTTATTCTATGACGGATGTAAAATAATTTGTAAAGTTTGTAATCAAGACTTAATGTGCTGGCAAAAAATAGATTGTCGTCATCAACACCGTGCAACATCAAAATAAAAAAAATGGCATGCCTTTGACAACTCAGTTTATGTTTGATTTATTGTTAATGTTAATAGCCTGTAATATTCCGCTACACATACTGGATAAACAACCATTTCGGAAGTTTTGGAATAAATACAATCCCCAGGTGAACTTACCAAGTCGTACATCGTTACGTAGATATATTCCAGCTGTTCGTGAAGACATTGTAAATAGGATTAAATGTGGATTAAAAAATACACGGCTTTGGTTATGTATTGACGAGACGACAGATTGTAAAAAAAATTCTATTTTAAATATTATAGTACGTGTACTGGGCCCTCTTAAACTAACATTTCCACTTTTACTAGCTAGTAAAAGACTAACTGCGTGTACTGCCGAAATAATTACGGGGTGTTGGAGACATTCGAAAAATTTGAACTTTCAACAAGTCAAGTATTGATGTTTGTGACTGATGGTGCTGCGACAATGCGCACGGTAGGCCGTTCTTTTCAAAGAGACAATTGTAGGTTTTTACATGTTACGTGTAAAGTGCATGCGTTACATCTTGTGGCAGAAACGATTCGAAAATGTTTTCCAGAGGTAGATGCATTAATAGCAAATACAAAAAAAGTTTTTCTCAAATCTCCTAAACGGCTTCGAGCATTTCACAGACAGTGTCCTGGGTATCCCTGAACCACCAGAGCCGATTCTTACACGTTGGAGAACGTGGTTGAAAGCGGCTTTTTATTATGCTGAATATTTTCAACAAATAAAAGCTGTGATACTACAGTTCAACCCTAACGAGGCTGCAGCTATTAGGGAAAACCAGACAAGCTTTCAAGACGTTTCCCTTGAAACAGATTTAAGAACTATTAATAACAATTATAGAGGACTACACGACGCAATAGAAAAATTGCAAAATAGTTCGTTGTCGTTAGTGGAATCGCTGCAATTAGTGGACGACGTAAATACACAGCTACAAGCTATAAATGACGCAAAAAATAATCGCGTTAGTGAAAAATTTTAGTGTATTACAGAAAGATCCTGATTTTAGCAAATTAAGACAAATTTGTGATGGTGCATCTACAACTTCGTTAAGTGAGTTCACAGATTGTTTTACTTATGCCTGTATTACATCCGTAGATGTCGAATGGTCATTTTCAAAATGCAAAACATATTTTTTCACCAAAGCGAATATCGCTGACGGAGACAGCTGTAGAAACATACCTGATGCTATTATACTATAGATCTTCCCCACTTTGTGATGACGACAACCAAACTACTTCATAAATCTGCTTAAAAGGGTGAGTTTTATACAAATTTTTATAAAATGTAACATTATTGTTAAAATTTATTTCCATTTACTGTACTTATTCAAATATTATGATATGATGTAAACATATGAGTCATATGACGGCTCTGTCGACCAGGTGACCTCGGACAGCTCTAATAATAACTTAGTTTAGTTTACTTTAGAGTTAAATGGAGACAGTATTCCATATAACATAAATAGTTCTTTATATTTTTAAATATATTGTTTTAATTAATAATTCTCAAGAGGGGCATGGCCCCCATGCCCTCCTTCATGGCCGCGCCTGCATCAGTTAAACTCAAAATATACAAGTCTTTTATAATTTAGTTAGAAGGACGTCGAAACGCGAAATTGTTAACGTTTTTAAACATCAAAAATGTTCGATCATTTACCGAACAATAGACAACAGACTAATCCAAAGTACTCAAGACAGTTGGAATATCGTCGTGCAAATTAGCTCGTCGATTAGGAATTTTAAACATGATTTAGTAGGATTTTGGACAGAAATGGTTTAAAACATCAAAAGAGAAAGAAGTGTCTCAAATACGCAACTGCCCCGCTTGAGAAAATCCCCAGATGCCGCTGTGCATTAAGGCGTCATCATTTTATCGGAAACAGAGTCATCGTTATGAACGACGGAAAATATTTTACATCGTCCCATTCGGAAATAAAGGGTAATGTTGGTTTTTAACTTCCAATATTGAAAATTGTCCAGATGACGTAAATTTAAATCAAAAGCGAAATTTGCCGACAGGGTCTTGATCTCGTGCTCTATTTCTGAAGCTACAGAATTTCATAACCTTACTTCGGGCAAGTTAGAGGCGTAGCTGTGGATGCAAACGTTTATATTCGTAAATGTCCAAAATTGAAGATTAATTTTATTAATACTTATCATTAGATTGATGAAATAATATTTCAGCATGATCTGGCTTCACGTCATCATTATGACAGAACAACTAAAGACTGGTTAACCAAAAATAACATAATTTGTATACAAAGAGGACAATCCTCCAAATGTTCCTCATTTGTTGAAGAATTCAGCAGAAATATTTGACGATGGCTGAGAAATCCAAATTAAAAACGGTTGTGGACAAGAATATTCCAGAAGATCAGGGAAGTGTATATTATAACTAATAACTGTGAATAAATAGTAGATTTTAAGTCCGTACATACATCGTATCGTGCATGGTGAAAAATGTTGTTTTTGCAGGGATATAATTTTAACTCTTACTGCGGCGCGCGGCGCTCGATTTCGCTATACAGGTCGTCAGAACGCAGATAACTCCCAAAATGGTGCTTGTTATTTTTCGTTCTAAGGAAAATATAGAATGCCGACTTGGAGAACAATATAGGATTACTCTAGGTAATCAAGGTAGCATTCTATATGAAGGCATCTGCATTGCGCTTAAAAAACCCATACATGTATGTAGATTTATTACATGTAACAAATTTGGCACACAAACTTTATCGCATTGCAGAAAATGTTAGAGACCGCTATCCTATAATAGACAGATTAACAGCCAGCGTGAAAAATATAATTTCAAGAGTCATCTCAAAGAAAATTATTTGAGGACAAACTGCCGAATACGCCTTTAGCACCACAGCATGTTGTGATGCGTTGGGGCACATGATTAGAAGCAGCAAGCTATTATTATGTTCATTTTTCAATTTTCAATAATTATTACTATTATTTTTTTTTTCGGAATATCCGATGCTGGACAGTCCTCCCGTGGCCTCCGATGCCCCATGGGAGTAGCGCCGGCACATTAACTACAGCCACTCCCCACATCCTGCAGGGTTAGTGACTGTAGATACCAGAGTCGTCTGCCCTAAGCAGACGAAGAGAACCCAGAATTACCGCCTTCTGCATTTGGCCTGCCAGCCACTCGGCTGATTTTTGGCAGGCCGGTATGATCTTCAGTTCCGACAGCAGCGTAGGCTTTTTCCCTCCGAGTACACCGATTATTAGGATGACCATTTTTATCGAGTAGCCCGGGTACAGCACTTGGAGCTCGTACCAGAGATCGCGATATTTGGTTCGTTTCTCCTCCTCCTTCAAGATTATGTTTTTCTCCGCAGGTGCCGAGAACTCGATGGCATACATCACCTTGAGTTGATAGTCGAAGAGGATTATGTCAGGCTTTTGTTGGCTTCGATTAGCCTACCGTCGGGAACGAGTAGTTCCAGTAAATCCGGCATTTCTCGTTCTCGACAACGGACTCAATATCTCCGGGGACGTAAGGCAGCACTGGTGTCTGGTCTACCCCGTACGAGTGCCTTGGATGGTAGTATAGCACTCGTAACGCCGCGTTATGTCGGTGGATGTAGGCCGAAATCGCATATATGGGGCATGCAGAAAGTAAGTGCATGAGCGATTCCGGAGCCAGACGGCAGGTTATGCAGGTGATATCAGGAATCTCTACACGCCCCACGCGGCTACGGTAGATCAAGGTGTTGATAACACCATCCTGGCAGGCCATAATGAATCCCTCGGTCTCTGACTTAAGCCCGGCTGACCTTAAAAAGTTGAATGTTAGTCTGGTCGATAAACCCAGCGTTTCTATATTGTTATAGAAGACATCATGCTGGAGTTTAACGACTTGCTGTCGAAACAGTTTTTCCTATTCAGCAACTCTAATTCGGGCTTTCAATACACATATAGATTGTGCATATTATTAATACATTCTTGAGTAAAGGTTGAATCGCCGCTTCAAAGGTTATTGCTTGTAAATTCTGGATTCCTATTAACGTTTCCCAACAACTATCTACAAAAAATCTAGCCGAAGCTCTGTATCACCATCATGTAACACGTGGACTTTCTGCGGACTTAATGGATGTAGTTCATTTGTCCTTAAAATAGCACGCACCAACTTGTGAGTCAAATCTGATTGTGCTGCAATTTGTCGAGTGCCCATAGAAGAATCATCTTCGATGCTTACAATCAAGAATTCTGTGTTCTACGCGTAAAATAAATTTATCATCTGGGTGACGACGGTGGGGGAATCGTTTTTCGTTTTGCATAATGAACCGCAACGGCTCTAGCACTATCATTACAAGCCCCAAGTACTTTCAACATATTAACATATTTATCATTGGAATAATATTCATCCATTTTGAAGCTAAATTTTAAATTCATTTTCATAATTAATAACTCACGTTGACAGGATGATACTGTATCAGCATTCATGCCTACTAGATCAAAAAATTGTAATTATTTTGACAATAACTCGATAACAACGGCGAATTCGATTTTTTATATTTTTTCAGTTCAGCACATTTTACCATTATAAACCCGCATTTTGCAATTGGCGCGTGACTTATGATACACCCTGAATATTACCACAGCAATTAAAGCGAATATTCAGTACATACTTAGGAATGTGTACAAATTATACATATAACTGGACGAATACATATTCTTATGACCTACCCAAAATGTATATAAATTACATGCATAATATCTATATAATTATAGTATACTTTGGTCGTAAATTTAGTAAAAAATCAAGAGAATATATGTACGAGATATTTTTTACTTACACACTGTGCCTATACTAAAAACTCATATTTTTGTACTTGCTATTATCGACATATTTAATGATGGCTGTAAGTAGAAGTGGTTGAAGCAAAAACCTAAAAAATCTTTATCACACGGATTGATATTTAAAGGCCGAAAAACTTGTAACTAAGTTTATTAATGACCGATCAGTGATCACAACCAAGTAAATGAAAATATGCATGTGGATTTGACTGATCACAAGTTTGTATTAATAGAAATGCTTTACCTACGCATCTGAATGTAAAGTGTAAGAATAGCAAAAATAACAAATATGGATTTCTAACATAGTTGAAACTCAACATTTTTCAACGTTCGTAAGCCAAATTTCTCATTGATGATCCCAGCAATATATGGTGGATGCGCCAGGTATATATCTTTCACAGAAATAAACACGCTCGGCACTCCCAAATATCAGTAGATCTTATCAACATATCTAGGAATAAAACGCTTTCAAACAAATTGAAACTATGACTTCAAATATTTTCCTTTTCTGCAGGGATAAAAAAACAAACAAGGTAGCATTGAAAATGGTTCTTAATACCATACAAGACGATATACTCAAAAATACCCTTTAAAAAGCACCCTCCATTATATATTTTTTTAAGTAGCATGGATACTTATTACACAAATGTCAAAATGTAAATACATCAAAAATAATACTACATAAACTAAACATCGGAACAAGTTTACAAAGTTACGAATTAAAGATACTGTTCAAGTTTTTACTGTTTAGTTTAGCTAGTATTATTTTGATATATTTACGTTTTCTACAGTATGTATCCATTCAAAAGCATCATTATTTATACAATTGTATTGAAAAATAAGATTGAGTGGTCTCTAAGGGATAGTTTTTAAAGAGTGCTTCTGAGCACTTGGTCTTGTGGGGTACTAAAATCCATTTTCAATGGTACCTTGTCGTTCTTTTATCTCTCAATAAGCTTGTCAGATTGAATTTAATAATATATAATAAAAAAATTTTAATTAAATAATTACAAATCCACTGTGTTTTACTTGTCTAATTTTCATCTTTATTTTTAACTTTACGACTAGTTTCATCTTATTCGGACATTTTCAAATAACTATTACTTGAAATTTTCCGAATAGGATGAAGTTTGATTTTAGATGTTCAAAAATTGTATAATTTGTAAAGGGTTGAACATATCACCATGTAAAAAAAGATATGGTTCTGCTTTCAAAAAATACTCTTAGACCGTGTTATTTGCGATGAATTTAACTTTACAACAAAAAAAAGTTACATACAAATTACACCATTTTCAGAGAAAGCATCCGATATCGAATTTGTGGGGTAGATGTTTAGTTTTATATCATCCGGTATTTCCATTTATCATAGACTTTGTAGAACATTGTAAACTGCCTGCAACCGAGTAATGCAGATTCATAGTGTTTGATTTGTAATTTTTTGATGAGAAAATTTCCAACTCAAAACCGAATGCAATAGAGGTGCACTCTGTGGTTCTTAACGTACAGATACACATCGTAAAAAATGTTTATTTTCTCTATTACGAACTTTCGTTGCATTTGATACATATATTTTAAACTATGTTTTGAAAGTTGTACAATTAGGTATATATTTCTATTTTTAAACAGAACGTAATTCCTTGTGGATCTTTAACCTATTTAAATCTGACAAATAACATGCATAATATATAATAAGTTTACATATTGCATTGCAATCTTCTTATTTTATTACAGGATGGTCAGCTATATTTTGACCCATTTTGATCTTGAATAATCCTGGAACGAAAAAAGCAATCGAGGTGCGTTTTTTTACAAAAAAAAATTATGCTGCATACGTTACTAAGCAGAGCGCATGCCACATCTGCATTCTGGAGTTTGAAATGTTTCCAGAAGCAAATTAAATATTCTGTATCTGAAATGCGAATACGATGATTTAATACCCAAGTAATTAATTTATTCTATATATTTGAAATCATCATTTCAATTCATTTGAAAGTGTTTTAACCCTGGACACGATGATACGACTATTGATATTTGGGAGTGGTGAGCGTGTAGTTTATTTTTGTGAAACATCTCCACCCAGCGCATCCACCATATATTACGGAACGTTGAAAAATGCTGAGTTTCAACACAACCAGTCTAGACAATGATGATAGAAATCCATTTTTATTATTTTTGCTGCCGGCACTCCTTACGTTCAGAGGCGTAGGTAAAATATTTATTTTACTAAGATCAATTAGAAATTGTCATTGAGCAATGTCTGTTAAAATTTGGGAACTACATTGTTTTGGGGATACTAAACATGATTTAATTATGGTAAAAACTCATACCTCTGTTGGCCATGCTTAGATTGGCCAATGAGGTCAATGTTATTATCACTTTAGATTTTTGTTCCACACCCTTAAAACAATTTAAACAAAATATATTAAACTATTTTACTGAACTCCAGTATTAGGATACATGTATAGTAGTGTTACCCTCTAGTGTTATTATGTTAAGAGAATAGAGAAAATAAATAGTATTGTATTTGGTAATTAGATGTAGGAATCCTTGTAATTAGGCTTAAGTCTGTTTGGATTCTATAAATAAATAAATAAATAAAACCATTTCGCATGCCTCAAATTATTGCACAAGCCACTAGATCTACAAAAATTTCATATTCTTTGATACATCACATATTAATATCTGACGAAAACCGTGTTTTGGTCTCTGGTGTAATTACATCTGATATTTTAGATCATAACACTGTTTGTGTACTTTATGTAAAAAAAAACAAAAATTTAACCATTCCACTGTGGTTGCTTTCATACGTCAAAAATAAATAAGTCGATTTCTCTACTTCGACCATATATCTAGCAAGAAGGGTAATAAATGAACTTTACTTCATGAGAATATACATACAACGCCATTATGGTACTTCAGTCATTGAAAAATAATCTTCGGAAGTGTACGCATTGTGTATATTACTCCCTTATTAGTTTCGACCACTGAAAAGGGAATTAGCGTAATGAATTATTTCTCAGAATTCGGTTGTTTGCGACAGGATTGTGTAAAATGGATAGTGAACAGCAAGATACGTGCAATATAATTGGTAATAATTTGTTATAATTTAAATAATTTTGAGGGTTAACAACTGTTAATACCCCATGTATCTCAGATTTTTTTTTCTAGTTTTAAATTGGAGTTTTAGTATAATTCTGTGCATCCCTGTTTTGACATTAACTTATAGTATAGATAATTTCATATAATTTCCAACTCTGCTAATTACTAGTCTAGTTTTGTCAAGATTTCTGGGAAATTAACTCTACGTAGAAGGGCGTACAAAACACAAACGCTACATGTAATTTGGTGATTTATTTTCAGGTGCTGCATATCATATTGTGTTTTAACGTAAATCTGTGTTTAAAATCTGGAGGTCCGCGTCTGGAACAAATAGATCTACGCAAGTCTTATATAGAATAATGGAGGTCCGAACTAGCACCCAAGTGACGGAAACTGGCATAGGAACTTGATTGTAATGGGCATTACATAACTATCATTAAATTTGTGACTTTAGTGCAAAATTCACCTTGTGGTTTGCCCGTGTAGTAACAATTACGTAAATTCTACTGAATTCAGGTAGGTACTGTATAGTTATTACACTTTCTAGTAGCTGCTGCAGCATGTGCAACGTCGCGGATACTACTTTGCATTACTTCAAAGCATTTTCAACTTTAAAGTGAGAATTGGTAGTAATGACATCTGCACAGCGTTACCAAAGAATCACCTCAAAGTAATGATAACTAAAAGTGTTCTATTTAAAGTTCCTGTAACGTTGTCGGGATATTTTCTGGAATTTTAAAGTTATGTAATTTATAAGTGACATCTTGAGTAAAAATAAAATTATCCCTACGAACAAACACACTTTAGTGATTTCTACTACATACGAAAAGCATTACACGGTAATATACAAAACGATGTCTGTTTTTTTTTTTTTTATTTACTGTAAATTCAAAGATTTCCCAGTGAGGTGCATCACAACTTCCTTTAAGTATTTTATATACATATGTATTTATTTATATAGTACAAAACAATATGATTTAACGGGTACGCCCGCATAAAGAATACGAGGTGGAAGAAGAATGCAAACCGTGGACACATGTTTTCGACTGACTGGTCATCATCAGCATGGTGTAGCTGAGTTAAAATGATGGACATAACTTAAAAGACATTAAAGGAAAACCACTGATAGGAAGCCAGTCGCACCTTTGTGGCTTCCACTGGGAGGGCTTTGTTTGAGAGCATCTAACAAGCATCGCACTCGCGAGTAACTATAGCAACCTGCGTGGGATTTCCAACCCAAGAGATAAGAGAAAGAAGTGATATCGCGGGCTTATATACATTACAGTAGAAAACAATTTTATTTAACGGGTACGACCTCACAACGAATGCAAGGTGGAAGAATGCAAAGAAAATTCAAATGGCAGAAGAATGCAAACCGTGGACGTTTTTTCTCATAATTAACGACCGCAAAATCAATGCAAACCGTGGACACATGTTTCCCACTTGTTGGTCCTCATGTGGCTAAGTTGGAATGATGGGTGAAACTTAGGTAAAACACACATATGTAAACTACCGACAGGTGCCAATCGCACATTTGTGACTTCAGTGAATGACTCTCAAAAGTGGAATGCACAAATGTAAGACCCACCATATATTGAATCCATCCAAGGAAACCCGACAGGGTCAAAGGGGACCCGCCACCACCCCTGTTTCTGGAAATAAAACAGGCCCCTTAGAAATTATTAAGAAGATGGAAAGGAGGTAGTAGATGATTTCAACAAATAACGACATCGAGACAAACAAAAACAAGGAAAACTGCTAGTACGAATTTAATAGCAAAGATTGGTAAGTGATTTGCATCTTTTAATTCAAAGACTAGAAATCGGCTTCGCCGATTTTTAGCTGCTGCGGAAGGCCGAACAACGCAGGCTTTAGATGAGAGAGCCTCAGGCTCTCTGGAAATTTCGAATCAGCCCTGCGAGCCGATTCTCCATTTCCGTGTTCGAGACGCGTCTAAATCGCCTTGCGGGGGGCCAATTCTCTATTTCCCAGTTTCCCGAGACGCGTCGACATGTTTTGGCCTTACGGCCTTCACGGAAAGGGCCCTTTCTAGACCGAAACGTCACAGTTTTTCCGGAAAAATTATTTTTATTTTTCTGTTCCGGCATTAAACACGCCATTTACTGGTCTTCCGGGACTCGTCGGCATGTTTCGGCCGTACGGCCTTCGCGGAAAGAGCCCTTTCTAGCCCGAAACGTCACAGTTTTTAAGGAAAATCACTTTTTTTTCGGTTCCGGCATTAAAAACACTGTACAATTTTTCGAACACCCTGTATTCTTTCTTTCACTCCTGAACAATCCGCTACTATACAACACTTACTTTTCTGTAAAAACTACTTCAACATTTTTCAACCCCACACCACTCCACTCCCCTTCAGTCCAGTCTACTCTACTCTACTTTACTCTACACTAATATGCTATACTATACTATACTCCACTCTCCGTGTACTTATTTTCACTACCGAATGATCTAGCATTGCAATTTTTAATTTTATTAAAACATGTTAATAAAATTAAAAAGCATTCAGCACCATATATTACATACAATATTAAACAAATGATAGATTTAAAAAAATATAGGAAAACAAAAAAGTGCAAATGACCAATTATATTACATAGATATTAAAAATTATAGGAATATTGCTATCAAAAAAAGAAAAGGATTGCTACATAAAATTTGAATTAGAAAAAAATAAGAATAATCCCAAAACCCTTTGGAAAAAATAAATAACCTCGGTATAACAGGTAAAAAAAAATATGTATTAAACCTAGATGGAAATAACTGGTGACGATATAAACAACTTTTTGGTCAATGTGGGGGTGATACTCAAACGAATGATAATGTTCTACAGTTTTACAATAATAATAAATTAAACGACTCACTGTCATTTAAAATAAAAAATACAAGTAGTGCAGACATCTACAAACATATAAACACAATTAAGTTAGTGGCCATTGGAATTGACGAAATAAATATAAAAATGTTAAATCTAGTTTTAACATACTGTGTAAATTTAATTGTAAATATTATCTGTTATTTTCTACCAGCCAATTTCCCAGTATATGGAAAAACGCCCTCGTGCTACCAGTTCCTAAAGTGGATAATTGTAGCGAATTAAAAAATCTTAGACTTCTTAGTATTTTGCCTGCACTATCAAAATTAATAGAAAAAATTATTGCTGAGCAATTTAAAATATACCTTTACCAGAATTCAATAATTTCACAATTTCAGTCAGGTTTTCGCCCTGTGCATAGCACTCAAACAGCACTACTTCAAATTGTAATTTGCTATGGATAATAAGCAAATTACATTTATTATTTTTCTTGACCAAAGCAAGGCATTTGATGTAGTAGATTTTAATGTGTTAATCGCTAAATTAAAATATATAGGATGTGACAATAACGCCAGTACATGGTTCAATAATTATGTATATAATAGAGTTCAGAGCGTTAAATATTAAGAGACTACGTGCAATTTGTTACAAACTAAAAGCGGCGTTCCACAAGGGAGCATTCTAGGACCTATCCTTTTTTAGTATACACTTTTGATTTACCGCAATGTCTCAATTACTGCAAATATCACTTGTATGCTGATGACTTACAGATTTGCATATCTTGCACAATAGATAATGTGGCTGAAACAATTCACAAAATAAATGCTGATCTATATAATATATATAACTGGTGTACAGACAATGGTATCAACATAATATTAAATGACATAAATATAGACTTGTCTGATACCACTAAAAGCCTAGAAGTAATATTTGATAATAATTTGAATATTGAAAAACATATAAATAAAATTATTAGCTTATCATTTATGAAACTAAAAATGCTCTATAGAATGAAGAAATCATTATCATCAAACACTAGACTTAAACTTATACAAAGTCTGATCTATCCTAATTTGGATTACTGTTCTTGTGTGTATTAGGATTTTTTAACACAACAAAATAAATTTAGATTGCAAAAATTGCAAAATTCATGCATGAGATTTGTATTCGAAATACCCTATACCCATCATGTTACACCTTTTTTGAATAATTATAAGGAACTAAAAATACATAATAGGTTCATGTATCTTTATTGTATTTTTCTTTATAAACTAATGAAAAGCACTATACCAAGTTAACTGTACAACAAATTACAATTAAGATCAAATGTTCATAGCATCAATGTACGTACGAATAATTTTACAATACCACAACATTCACTATCTAAACTTCAAGGATGTTTTTCATATAAAGCACCCACCTTATTAAATACCGTATTAATTTTTTTAGGATTAACAGAAAATAGTTTCAAAGTTAAATTAAAAGAATTTTTATATCAAAATCAACTACAGACACAATAAATACTATTCGTATGTTGCTACTTATAATAATGGTAAATATTGTAAAATCACTATATTCAAAATATTAATTTATTACTATTATTTAATTTCATTACACTAAATGAAACAGCCGCCTGTTTCATTTAGTGTAATGTGTGGAAGATCGTAAGCTTATGCGAACATCGACCTATTTGTGTATAGTTTATTTATTTAATTAGTATGTACTGTATATTTTTAATATGAACTAATTTGCACAATAAACCATATTCAATTAGCTTATTTTTGTGTAAAAACCATTTTTTCAATTTTTAAAATGTTTTCGACTCTGTTTACACTTTTTCACCACCGAAATATTCGATAATACACTTATTCTTTCGTAAAAACTACTTTTTTTAATTTCAAAATTTTTAAATATTTCCAAACACCCTATATTTTATTTTCACTCCCAAAAGGTCCAACACTGTAATACACTTATTTTTCCGTACAAACCACTTTTTTCAATTTTTCCAAACAACCTGTATATCTTGTTTCACCCCGAAAAATTCGGTGTTGTAGTAAGTACACTTATTTTTCTGTAAAAATCACTTTTTGAATTTAAAAATTTTTCAATTTTTTAAACAGATTCCCTGTATATATTTTAGTCACTCCAGAAAAATGCGCCACTGTAGGACACTTATTTTTCCATAAAAAACCACTTTTTTATAAAATGTTCAATTTCTATCAAACACCCTGTATACATTTTTTTACTTCCGCACAATCCGCCACTGCAATATACTTATATTTCCATAAAAACCACTTTATCGAATTATTCAATTTTTTTTTAACACCCTGTATACTTTTTGTTCACTTCCGAACGATCTGCCACTGTAAAACACTTATTTTCCTAAAAAAGTCCCTTCCGAAAAATTTTCAATATTCTTTTAACACCCTGTATACATTTTAACACTTCCGCACGATTCGCCACAGAAACACGCTTATTTTTCTGTAAACGTCACGTTTTCGGATTTTTAAATTTTTCCCGAACACCCTGAATATATTTCGTTCACTTGCGAACGATTCGCCACTGTAACATTTATTTTTCCGCAAAAAATCACTTTCAAATTTCCCAATTTTTTTTAAACACACTGTATATTATTTTTACACTTCAGCACGATCAGCCACTGAAATACGCTTATTTTGCCGTAAAAGTCACTTTCAAATTTTTCAACTTTTCTCGTATATTTTTCACATTTTCTGTATATATACATATATATATATATATATATATATATATATATATATATATATATATATATATATATATATATATATATATATATATATATATATATATATATATATATATATATATATATATATATATATATATATATCAATCATAAAATTTAATTATTTTACGTCAAAATTAATTCAAACGAAAACGTCAAATAGGACGAAATTGAAATGCTCATATCTTCGCGGAAAATGAACGTGACCCGGCGGACGGATAGACAAATAAATGACAGGGCCTATTAATTACGTTCGAAGCAGATCGGGGTCCCCGAACCAGCAATTGGGGAGGGGAAGAGCGCGCAAAGGAGAGGCTGCTCGTGGCGAAAATTTTTACGAAAAATCTCGAAACATGAACTCTTAAAATGGGCAAAATTAAATGGAAAATGCTGTTTGGGGCCGTGCTATGGCGAAAAAAGTACGGAATGTTTTTTGGGAATGTACCGCGCAAATGGCATCCCGAAATACGAAAATTGTGGGCGACAAAGGCTAATGAAATTTTTTATTTACTTTTTTTAATTTGCTACGTTTACAAAATTTTAGTAAAAACGAAACTGACGCTTTCTTATTTACTTAAATAACAAAACGGCCATCCCTCTGTACGTGTTTTGATAATTTTTTAAATTGTACTTACTTTGATTTCCAGCCATTTTCGTGTCTTTTTAAGCGACACGTTAGATACGTAGTTCAAAAAGGATACCTACAGATTTCTTTACGATGTTCGGATTGAAATTTAATTATCTGGTATTTCCGAGGTGTTAATCGTCGCAGATACACAAACTATACACATTTCGCTGCACTTTTCTTGAAATTATTTACATTTTTGTCGGAAAATAGGGAACATGACAGCCCGTTTCTCTTGAATTTTCGGCCATATTGAATTTTCTGACAGGCTCGCTCGTCTCAGCCAATAGAAAATTAATTAACGCCAGGAGCGGACCGGAAAGACCCTTCCGGAGCCGATTTTTTTAGGTATGAATCGGAGCGCAAGGCACGGGAAGGAGGTTAGGCGGCGGCTACGAAGGAAAAATTAAGGCCGGCACGAACGTTCGAAACATGATATAATTTCATGTAATTATTTAATTTAAAATTAAGAAGAGAAGCCCGCCTGAGCGGCTCCAACCGTATCGGACCCGGATTATAATTCATTTTTAATTGCGGAAACGACGGAAATGGATCGTCGCAGGCTCTCGGGGCATGGAGAAGGCGACTTTAATGATTTTCGTCAAGGTACTCGAGCGATTTCGAAAAAAATTAATTGGTAAAATGACCCGCTCGGCTACGACTCCGTGCGTTTACTCCGGGCAAAAATGTCGACGTTTAAATAAGGACTTTAAAAAAAATTAAAGCTATTTAAGGGTCGGAGGCGACGGAAAGGGGTGAAGATGGGTCCGTAGATGGTTACGTTTAGGTGGAACGCAGAATTCATGGGTTATTTTTATGGTTTTCTCGCTAACAAATCGAATAGCGCCCGGCATGCGAGGTAACTTTTAAAAATCCGTAACTTTTTTATTTGCGGAAATAAGAAACTGTATTTTGGCAAATCGTTCTCGACACATGGGAAAAACGGTAAAATGGCCGTCGCCGTCTTTCAACTTTAGCCTTTGAGGACTCACAAAATGACCATGATGACGAACGTGAAACTTTCGAACGCTCGGAGCGGAACGATGACAGCTTCCGGAGTCGATTTTCGGTAGGAATCGGAGAGCGGGGCACGGGAAAGATGTTAGATGGCGAATTTCCAGTGTCACGAAGGAAATTACGTCGGTACAAACTTTTGAACACAGGCAATTTTAGACAATATGGCCGTCGTTTTCAAACAACATATGATTTTCGCGCTACGTAAGCCGCGACGCGAACCGAAATGCAGAGGTATTTTAAAAAAATCATCTATTTTATTTATACAAATCAAGAAACCGAAATATCGCTACAGGCTGAAGAAAAGATGAATCTTTCGATTTCCGCAAACCCCGATCGTCCACCTATAGCGGGAAAAAGCCTTTAGAGTACCCAATTTCCCGAAAATTAGATAGAGAGGTCCGATGAAAGGCAGCTATCAGCGTTTAGATATCCGCGACACGAACCGAAATGCAGAAGTATTTTCAAAAATTCATCCTTTCCATTTTAAAAAAATCATCTATTTTATTTATGCAAATCAAGAAACCGAAATATCGCTACAGGCTGAAGAAAGTATGAATCTTTCGATTTCTGCAAACCCCGATCGTCCACCTGTAGCGGAAAAAAAGCCTGTGTGTTGGAAACTTTATGCAAACATAGACAGTGAGGTCCGATGAAAGGGAGCTATCACCTTTTATAATATAGTAGACTAGGCTCTGCGGAGGGCCTAATACCTCCGGCATTCGATGAGAGGGCCTCCGGCCCTCTGGAAATGTTGAATCGGCCCTGCGGGCCGATTCTCCATTTCTCCATTTGAAACGCATCTAAATGTCTCGGCTTTCAACGCAAAGGGCCTACGGCCCTTTGGAAATGTCGAATCGGCCCTGCAGGCAGATTATCCATTTCCTAGTCTCCCGAGACGCGTCGGCATGTTTCGGCTTTACGGCCTTCACGAAAAGAGCACTCGGCTCTTTCTAGCCCGAAACGTTTTCTGGAAAAAATCACTTTTTATTCGGTTCCGGCATTAAAAACACCATTTCCTGGTCTTCCGAGACGCGTCGGCATGTTTCGATCTTACGACCTTCACGGAAAAGGCCTTGGGCCCTTTCTAGTCCGAAACGTCACAGTTTTTCGGAAAATCTATTTTTTTCTCGGTTCCGGCATTAAAAACACCCCCTATATTTGTTCAAACAACCTGTATATTTTGTTTCGCTCCTGAACAATCCACTAATGTACAACACTTATTTTTCTGTAAAAACCACTTATACAAAACTTTTCAATTCCACTCCACTTCACTCCGGTCCACTTTAATCCGGTCCGGGCCGGTCTGGTCCGGTTCAGACTCGTCCAGTCCAGTCGAATCCTGTCCAGTCTAGTCTAGTTTATTCTCTAGTCTATAGACTAGTCTGGTCTATAGACTAGTCTAGTCTATAGACTAGTCTATTCTATAGTCTATAGTCTAGCCCAGTTCAGTCTAGTAGAGTCCAGTCTACTCAACTCTACTCTTCTATACTCAACTATAGTCTACTCTGCGTATGCTTTTATTTACTACCAAAGGATCCAGCATTGCAATTAGCTCATTTTTGTGTAAATAACATTTTTTTCAATTTTTCAAATTTTTTATATTTTTTCACTACCGAAAGATTCGGCACTGTAATACACTTATTTTTCGTAAAAACCACTTTTTTTAATATCAAAACTTTTTCAATTCTTTATTATATTTTTCAGTTTTTTTTCGAACACTATATATTTTTTCCACTTCCGAACTATCCGCCGCTTTAATACTTAACTTCCCGTAAATGAATCTATTTCAAAAATTTTAAATTTTTTTTCGTATACCCTATACATTATATTGTTCACTTCCGAACGATCCGCCACTGTACTACATTTATTTTTCCGCAAAAACCACATTTACAAATTTTTAAATTTTTCAAACACCCTGTATACAGTCCAGTCCAGACCACTTTACTCTACTCTACACTACACTGCTCTACTCTACTCTACGTATACTTTTTTCACTACCGAAAGATCCAGCATTGCAATTAGTTTATTTTTGTGTAAAAACAATTTCCTTCAGTTTTTCAAATTTTTTCGACACTGCTTATATTTTTTCACCAAGATTCGGTAATACACTTATTTTGTCGTGAAAACCACTTTTTTTTGATTTTAAAATTTTTCAGTTTTTCAAAAAAAATCCCCTGTATATATTTTAGTAGCTACAGAAAAATGCGCCATTGTAGTACACTTATTTTTCCATAAAAACCACTGTATATAAAATGGTCAATTTCATCAAACACCCTGTATACATTTTTTTTCTTCCGCACAATCCACCACTGCAATACACTTATATTTCCATAAAAACCATTTTTTTCGAATTTTTCAATTTTTTTTCGAACACCCTGTATACTTTTTATCCACTTCCGAACGATCCGCCACTGTACACACTTATATTCCTGTAAAAGTCCCTTCCGAAAATTTTTCTATATTTTATTAACACCCTGTATACATATCACTTCCGCACGATTCGCCACAGGAACACGATTATTTTTCTGTAAATGTCACGTTTTCAGATTGTTCAATTTTTATCGAACACCCTGTATATTTTTTTGTTCACTCGCGGGAGATCCGGCACTGTATACACTTATTTTTCCGTACAAATCACTTCTTCTCAAAAATTTTCAATTTTTCCAAACAACGTATATATTTTTTCACTCCCGAAAAGTTCGGTATTGTAATACACTTATTTTTCTGTCAAAATCACTTCTATAATTTCAAAATTTCTCAATTTTCCAAACAAATCCCCTGTATATATTTTAGTCACTCCAGAAAAATGCGCCACTGTAGTACACTAATTTTTTCACAAAAACTAATTTTTATAAAATGTTCAATTTCTATCAAACACCCTGTATACATTTTCTCTTCCGCACAATCCACCACTGCAAAGCACTTATATTTCCGTAATTATTTTGAATTTTTCATTTTTTTCGAACACCCTGTATACTTTTTGTCTACTTCCGAACGATCCGCCACTGTAACACTTATTTTCCTGTAAAAATCCTTTCCGAAAAATGTTCAATATTTTTTGAACATCCTGTATACATTTTATCTCTTCTGCACAGTTCGCCACAGGAACACGTTTATTTTTCTGTAAATGCAAGTTTTAGATTTTTAAATTTTTTCCAAACTGTATTTTTTTCCACTCCTGAACTATCCGCCACTGTAATACACTTATTTTCCTCTAAACGCCATTTTTTTCAAAAATTTTAAATTTTTTTCGTACACCCTGTACACTATTTTGTTCACTTCCGAATGATTCGCCACACATTTACTTTTCCGCAAAAACCACTTACAAATTTTCAATTTTTTTTAAACACCCTGTATAGAGTCCAGTCCAGTCCACTTTACTCTACTCTATTCTACTGAACTCTACCCTACTTTACTATACTCTACTATACTCCACTCTACTATACTCTAGACCACGTATACTTTTTTTCACTACCGAATGATCCAGCACTGCAATTAGCTTATTTTTTTGTAAAAACCATTTTTTTAAATTTTTCAAATTTTTTTCGAACACCCTGCTTACATTTTTTCACTACCGAAAGATTCGGCACTGTAATACACTTATTTTTTTCGTAAAAGCCACTTTTTTTAATATCAAAATTTTTTAATTTTTCCAGACACCCTATATATTCTTTTCACTCCCGATAAAACCACTTTTTCTCAAAATTTTTCAATTTTTCCAAACAACCTCTATATATATATTTTCACTCCCGAAAAATTCGGTATTGTAATACACTTATTTTTCTGTAAAAATCACTTATTTAATTTCAAAATTTTTCAATTTTTCAAACAAATTCCCTGTATATATTTTAGACACTCCAGAAAAATACGCCACTGTAGTACACTTATTTTTCCATAAAAATTACTTTTTATAAAATGTTCAATTTCTATCAAACACACTGCATACATTTTTTTCACTTCCGCACAATCCGCCACTGCAATACACTTATATTTCCATAAAAACCATTTTTTCAAATTATGCAAACTTTTTTTGAACACCCTGTATACTTTTTGTTCACATCCGCACGATCCGCCACTGTAACACGCTTATTTTCCTGTAAAAGTCCCTTCCGCAAAATTGTCAATATTTTTTGAACACCCTGTATACATTTTATCACTTCCGCACGATTTGCCGCCACAGGAACATGCGTATTTTTCTATAAATGTCACGTTTTCAGATTTTTCAATTTCTTTCGAACACCCTGTCTATATTTTGTTCACCTCCGAACAATCCGCCACTGTAATACACTTATTCTTCCGCAAAAACCACTTTTTCGTATTTTCCAATTTTTTTAAAAACCCTGTATATTTTATTCACAATTCCGCACGATCCACCACTGAAATACGTTAGCGTTAACTAATTTAAAAACAATGCAAACCGTGGCCACGTGTTTCTGACTCCTCATATAGCTAAGTTGATGTGATGGATGAAACTTAGATAAAACACACAAATGTAAACCACCGACAGGTGCCAATCGCACATTTGTGGCTTCAGTGAATGACTTAAATGTGAAATGCACAAAAGAGCCACCATATAGTGAATCCATCCAAGGAGACCCCAAAGGATCAAAGGGGACACGCCATCACCCCTGTTTCTGGAAATAAAACAGGCCCCTTAGAAATTATTAAGATGGAAAGGAGGTAGTAGGTGATATCAAGAAATAGCGACATTGAGGCAAGCACAAACAAAGAAATTTGCCAGTTCGAAATAATAGCAAAGATTGTTAAGTGATTTACTTAAACTGCGAGTTTCGTAGTTGCTGTGGTAGTCGTCATATGTACGATACTAACAAGAAAGTTATTTTGATGACAGAGAACCTGAGGGCTCTTATCAAGTTATGGTGCGTAATTGTACCACATCAAGATTAAACACTAATAGTCGTCCACCGGCGTGCAATATATGAACCAGGTGAGTTTACCCCGGGATTACCCATAATTCCGCCAAGCTACTCTTATCAGGTCATAATCCTAATGGTGGCATTAAGAACTGCATCCATAATCGCAATAAAAATGATCATGACGATATTTCGAAATTCTTTTTACACATCGAATTTGTACCTTTAGAAACGTAAACAGAATCGTTGAAAATTCCGAGGAATTAGATAGAACATACAACATGGGATCAACAAATAATGACATTGATGACACAGAAAAAAGTACGAGAAACAAAAATTGCTAATTTGAATTCCACTAATAAGAATTGCCGAGTGATTGGCTTATTTTAATTACTTGTGTAACTAATGTTGTTATTGGCCATTCAAATAAACATATATCCTCGGCCCGAACAAGATAAATGATACAAAGTTTCGTCAACGGAAAAAAAACACCGAGGTTGAAACAACTGTTAGTTAAAACACCAAAGAATAGGAAATTAGTAGCCTCACTAAAAACGTGTTTGCATTTTTTAAATGGCTCATGTTGTGAGCCGTATCAAAACCTATAATCTATTAGGTATATGCAGAAACGCCGTTGTGCACTAATAATTAATTAATACAACCACAGTAATTTTGTTTTGAGGGTTTTTGATTAATTTTTCGATACGTAAATCGTTAAAATTAACTGTTTACAACGGAAAACATGGCGTTAACTAATTTACCCAAATCACAATAAAGGACCGCAAAAACAATGCAAACCATGGACACGTGTTTCTGACTCCTCATGTAGCTAAGTTGATGTGATGGATGAAACTTAGGTAAAACACACAAATGTAAACCACCGACAGGTGCCAATCGCACATTTGTGGCTTCAGTGAATGACTCTCAAAAGTGGAATGCACAAATGTAAGAGCCACCATATTGTGAATCCATCCAAGGAGACCCGAAAAGATCAAAGGGGACCCGCCACCACCCCTGTTTCTGGAAATAAAACATGCCCCTTAGAAATTATTAAGATAGAAAGGAGGTAGTAGGCGATCTCAAGAAATAGCGACATTGAGGCAAGCACAAACAAAGAAATTTGCCAGTTTGAATTAATAGCAAAGATTGTTAAGTGATTTACTTAAACTGCGAGTTTCGTAGTCGCTGTGGTAGTCGTCATATGTACGATACTAACAAGAGAATTATTTTGATGACAGAGAACCTGGGGGCTCTTATCAAGTTATGGTGTGTAATTGTACCACATCAAGCTTAAACACTAATAGTCGTCCACCGGCGTGCAATACATGAACCAGGTGAGTTTACCCCGGGATTACCCATAATTCCGCCAAGCTACTCTTATCAGGTCATAATCCTAATTGTGGCATTAAGAACTGCATCCATAATCTCAATAAAAATGATCATGACGCTATTTCGAAATTCTTTTTACACATCGAATTTGATACTGAAAGGGTCGAAATTGTACCTTTAGAAACGTAAACAGAATCGTTGAAGATTCCGAGGAATTAGATAGAACATACAACATGAGATCAACAAATAAAGACATTAATGACACAGAGAAAAGTACGAGAAACAAAAATTGCTAATTTGAATTCCACTAATAAAAATTGGCGAGTGATTGGCTTATTTTAATTATTTGTGTAACTAATTGCTGTTATTGGCGATTCAAATAAAATATATCCTTGGCCCGAACAAGATAAATGAAACAAACAAAGTCATCAACGGAAAAAACACCAAGATTGAAACAAACACCTATATATTCTCTTCAGTCCCGCAAGGTCCGACACTGTAATACACTTATTTTTCCGTACAAACCACTTTTTCAAAATATTTCAATTTTTCCAAACAACCATATATATATATATATATATATATATATATATATATATATATATATATATATATATATATATATATATATATATATATATATATATATATATATATATATATATATATATATATATATATATATATATATATATATATATATATATATATATATATATAATTTCAATCCCGAAAAATTCGGTATTGTAATAATAGTATTTTTCTGTAAAAATCACTTTTTAATTACAAAATTTCTCAATTTTCCAAACAAATCCCCTGTATATATTTTACTCACTCCAGAAAATGCGCCACTGTAGTACACTTATTTTTCCACAAAAACTACTATTTATAATATGTTCACTTTCTATCAAACACCCTGTATACATTTTTTTCTCTTCAGCACAATCCACCACTACAAAACACATATTTCCGTAAAAACCATTATTTCGAATTTTTCATTTTTGTTCGAACATCCTGTATACTTTTTGTCCACTTCCGAACGATCCGCCACTGTAATACACTTATTTTTCTGTAAGTCATTTTCGAAAAATTTTCAATATTTTTTGAACATCCTGTATACATTGTATCTCTTCCGCACAGTTCGCCACAGGAACACGCTTATTTTTCTGCAAATGTAACGTTTTTAGATTTTCAATTTTTTTCAAACTATATTTTTCCACTTCCGAACTATCCGCCACTGTAATACACTTATTTTCCTGTAAAAGCCACTTTTCCAAAAATTATAAACTTTTTTTCGTACACCCTGTACAATTTTTCCAAACAACGTATATATTTTTTCACTCCCGAAATCTTCAGTATTGTAATACACTTATTTTTCTGTAAAAACCATTTTTAATTTTAAAATTTCTCAATTTTCCAAACAAATCCCCTGTATATATTTTAGTCACTCCAGAAAAATGCGCCACTGTAATACACTTATTTTTCCACAAAAACTACTTTTTATAAAATGTTCAATTTCTAAAAACACCCTGTATAAATTTTTTCTCTTCCGCACATCCACCACTGCAAAATACTTATATTTCCGTAAAAACCATTATTTTGAATTTTTCAATTTTTTTTCGAACACCCTGTATACTTTTTGCCTACTTCCGAACGATCAGCCACTGTAACACACTTATTTTTCTGTAAAAATCCTTTTCGAAAAATTCTCAATATTTTTTAAACATCCTGTATACATTTTATCTCTTCCGCACAGTTCGCCACAGGAACACGCTTATTTTTCTGTAAATGTAACGTTTTTAGATTTTCAATTTTTTTCAAACACTATATTTTTTCCACTTCCGAACTATCCGCCACTGTAATACACTTATTTTCCAGTAAAAGCCACTTATTCAAAAATTTAAAATTTTTTTCGTACACCCTGTACACTATTTTGTTCACTTTGAATGATTCGCCACACACATTTATTTTTCCGCAAAAACCACTTACAAATTTTCAATTTTTTTTAAACACTCTGTATAGAGTCCAGTCCAGTCCACTCTATTCTATTCTACATAACTCTACCCTACTCTACTATATCCTATTCTACGTATACTTTTTTTCACTACCGAAAGATCTAGCACTGCAATTAACTTATTTTTGTGTAAAAACCGTTTTTTTCAATTTTTTCGGTAATACACTTATTCTTTCGTAAAAACCACTTTTTTAATATCAAAATTGTTCAATTTTTCCAAACACCCTATATATTCTTTTCACTCCCGAAAGGTCAGGCACTGTAATACACTTGTTTTTCCGTACAAACCACTTTTTCAAAATTTTTCAATTTTTCCAAACAACGTATATATTTTTTCACTCCCGAAAACTTCGGTATTGTATTATACTTATTTTTCTGTAAAAACCACTTTTTTAATTTTAAAATTTCTCAATTTTCCAAACAAATACCCTGTATAAATTTTAGTCACTCCAGAATAATGCGCCACTGTAGTACACTTATTTTTCCACAAAAACTACTTTTTATAAAATGATCAATTTCTATCAAACACACTGTATACATTTTTTTTCTTCCGCACAATCCACCACTGCAAAACACTTATATTTCCGTAAAAACCATTTTTTCGAATTTTTAAATTTTTTTAACACCCTGTATACTCTTTGTTCACTTCCTAACGATCCGCCACTGTACCACACTTAATTTCCTGTAAAAGTCCCTTTTAAATATTTTTTTAACACCCTGTATGCATTTTATCACGTCCGCACGATTCGCCACAGGAACACGATTATTTTTCTGTAAATGTCACGTTTTCAGATTTTTCAATTTTTTTCGACCACCCTGTATATATTTTGTTCACTTCCGAACGATCCGCCACTGAAATACACTTATTATTCCGCAAAAACCACTTTTTCAAATTTTTCAATTTTTTTTAAACACCCTGTATATTTTTTTCACACTTTCGCACGATCCGCCACTGAAATAAGCTCATTTTTCCGTAAATGTCACTTTCAAATTTTTCAACTTTTTTTCGTACATTTATTTCTCACACTTCCGCACGATCCGCCACTGAAAAAAACATGCTTATTTTTCTGTTAGTCACTTTTTCAAAAAAAAAAAAATTTCGATTCCGCCTTTAAAAACACCCCGTATATTTTTTTCCAGGTCGCCGATCGATTCCCCGTCCCGCATATAGCCGAAATCCGCGAAAAAAAATTTCGTATTTGGGACACCGGGTATATCGATTTTTTTTTGGGCCACCATTATTTTACGTCAAAATTAACGAACGAAAACGTCAAATAGGACTCATATCTTCGCGGAAAACGAACGTGGTATTTCCGAGGTTCTAATCGTCGCACATACACAAACTATACACATTTGGCTGCACTTATCTTGAAATTAATTACATTTTTGTTGGAAAATAGGGAACATGACAGTCCGCCTCTCTTGAATTTTCGGCCATATTGAATTTTCTGACAGGCTCGCTCGTCTCCACCAATAGAAAATTAATTAACGCCCGGAGCGGACCAGAAAAACGCTTCCGAAGCCGATTTTTTTTAGGTATGAATCGGAGCTCAAGGCACGGGAGGAGGTTAGGCGGCGGCTACGAAGGAAAAATTAAGGCCGGCACGAACGTTCGAAACATGATATAATTTCATGTAATTATTTAATTTAAAATTAAGAAGAGAAGCCCGCCCGAACGGCTCCAACCGTATCGGACCCGGATTATAATTCATTTTTAATTGCGGAAACGACGGAAATGGATCGTCGCAGGCTCTCGGGGCGCGGAGAAGGCGACTTTAATGATTTTCGTCAAGGTACTCGAGCGATTTCGAAAAAAATTAATTGGTAAAATGACCCGCTCGGCTACGACTCCGTGCGTTTACTCCGGGCAAAAATGTCGACGTTTAAATAAGGACTTAAAAAAAAATTAAAGCTATTTAAGGGTCGGAGGCGACGGAAAGGGGTGAAGATGGGTCCGTAGCTGGTTACGTTTAGGTGGAACGTGGAATTCGTGAGTTATTTATTTGGTTTTTCTCGCTAACAAAACGGATAGCGCCCGGAATGCGGGGTAACTTTTAAAAATCCGTACCTTTTTTATTTGCGTAAATTAAGAAACTGTATTTTGGCCAATCGTTCTCGACACATGGGAGAAACGGTAAAATGACCGTCGCCGTCCTTCCGCCTTTCATTAGCCTTTGAGGACTCACAAAATCACGAAGATGACCGAACTTGAAAATTTCGAACGCCCGGAGCGGGACGATAACGGCTTCCGGAGTCGATTTTTCGGTAGAAATCGGAGAGCGGGGCACGGGAAGAAGGTTAGGTGGCGAATTTCCAGTGTCACGAAGAAGATTAAGTCGATATGAACGTTTGAAAAGAGTGTATATAATCGATTACAATGTCATAACGAGGGAGTCAGAGAGTACTCGAGGAGTGCTCAGAGAGTGCTCTATTACACTTTGATTGATTATCTACTTCTTCCCAAGCGGAAGTCTCAAGTACCTTTTTACGAGTGACGATTACACCTATTTCTGTCCCTAACTATAAAATGTATTATCCGTTGCGACATAAATGTATTCTATATCTTTCTGAGAGTACCTGCAAAAAGAAAAATGGATATTAGTAAAAATTAGTAAATTGTAATAAATACATATTCGTAAAATAAATAAAAATGATCACCTTCCCTCATTTTGAAAGTACCTGCAAAAAAAATAGTGATATTAATAAAAATTAGGTAAATTGTAGTAAATCCATATTCATAAAATTAGTAAATTTGATCATCTTTCCTCATAACGAGGCCACCTACAAAAACATAATGTTAATAAAACTGGTGGAATATAATTAATATAATCAGTTAATTATTCAGGGAAATATATTACACTTAAATCTTGGCATAAAACATATATTTTTAAAAAATATGTTATACATACCTGATTTTGAAATTACCTGCATAAGTAGTAATATTAGTAAAATTGATTGTGAAGTATAATCTTCTAATAACGAAATACACCTTCAGCTTTTCATCCGGTTGTGGCACAAATTAAACATTTTCACTTCACAATTCTCCTTATTGCGATCAAAATTCATTGCGCATCCGCTATTATGATGGATAATATAACAATGCATTTTATATACGGAGTACTCCACATACTTAAAATTGTTTTCTATATACTAATATACAAGGCATATATACCGTTTCGTTCGGTTCACCACACATTTCTGGGGTCAAAATAACACGATTCGGATAAACCTATCTATATACAGAAAACACACCTTTGCGGCGTAACAGCCACCACCTTGTAGGTGGAGAAGATGCCCAGCTTGTTTTTGTTTTAAATAACTTTAGAAAGGTTTGACCTACCGATTCCCAACTTGGTTGACTCATTATCTGTATGAGAGTAATGGACTTCAAGAGTAGAAACAAAAAAGATGTATACAGAGTAATAGAGATATTATATTTCGATATCCTACGCTCCTATTTTGTCATATGTCTTTTTTCAGTAAACAAAATAATGATTTATTTATTTACACACTTTTTCATGTCTTGTAGAAATTTCATATTTCGTATGGTTCGTCCATCAAATAGCGAAGTTCGAAACAATATGCCAACTCTGCTGCTCAAAGAATTATTTACTCACTAGTCTGGTAGGGATTGAAATCAATGATTTTTTTTTTTTTTCAATTAAAATAGAACCACAGAGTAACAAATTCTACGAATTTAATCAAGAAAGCACACCCGGTGTTCATTTTTTTGGATGCCGAACCTTAATTTGGTCAATAATTTTTTTTGCCCGTACACCAAGGACCTATATATGAACAATTTTCAAAAGGTCAATTTGATTAGTAACTTTTTTGTACCTTGTAAAATATTGATGATACGAGAAAGTTACTAAACAAATAGATCTTTCAAAAAGTGTCAATAAAAAAAGGAATTGGGGTGTACGGACAAAACAATAATTATTGGCCAAATTAAGATTAGGTATTAGGCAGAAAAATGAACATTCTGTATGCCGTTTTGATAGAATTCGTATAACTTGTTACTAAAACAATTAATTCTGTTACTTTAACCCTTACCAGACTAATGAGCGGAGTCAGATTACTGTTTCGAACTTGAAAGTTTATGAGTGAGCCATACGAAATATGAACTTTTAACAAGACAATCAAAAGTTTACAGACAGCTGCTCTTTTGAACCTGTTTACTGAAAAGGTCATTGGCGTATGGACAAAAAAGTTCAGGGCAAAATAGGGGCCTAGGATGGGAGAAACTGTATAATTTTTTTTCTGGAGTACATTATTCTCAATAAATAAGTATTTCAACCAATTTGGAGGTCTGTTGGTCAAACCGTTCTCCACTTAGAGGGGGCTCTTACTTTGCAAGGGTGCATTTTTTATCTGATCGTGTTATTTTAACATCAGAAGTCTGTGGTCAACTGTTGTCCGTGCTTTTCCAAGGCACTCTGTATATGTCACTAAACACAAGAAATGTGAGGTGGGGTATTAAATGAGATAAAAACAATTTTAAGCATCAATCGGATCATCCCATTTATAAATATGCACGTTTCATAAAGGTAATTGAAAAATGCTCACCGTATGAAGTTTTCACCATGTCCTATCTCGTTCGGACCCTACCTGTAACAACATAATACAGACATATTAGTAAAAATAAATAAACCATATATAACAATAATAACTACCTTTTACTCCTTTCCCTAAGGCGTTTCGTCCCCATTATATACCGTTTATTCCTACCTCATATCGTTCATACTCTGAAACAAAAGAAACAACATTTAGGAACATACGAAATAGAAAAAACATATTTAAAAACTGTTTGTCGTGAAAAAAAAAACAAAAATGTCCGATTTACGACTTACCACTTTGGCATAGTGTGAGGAATCTTAGGAGGGTGAAGTCCCGAATCCATCACTCGCTCGCGACAATCAGAGTCTACAAACTGCTTTTCTGGGCTCTAATGCCCCCCAAAAAATGCCGATTACAGTTTCAAGCCTTAACACTTGTAATATCCAAGCAATTTTAAAAATAACTAAGATATTGACAAGATACTCGTCGAGATCTCGACTCTGATTTAACGACACCAGTCGTTCTCCTTACGATAAGTCGAACGAAGGTGTGACGCGCCTTGCCTTAGGCTAATTTGGGCTACTCTAACCCACTACTGGCCTCAATCTGCCTACTCCAGTAGCCCACTGGTTATTTTGCTTACTTTTAGCTTCCAGCACACTCGAATTTAAACACGCGCGCGTGGTCTGTCCTCGTCTTGCCTTTGGCTAATTTCAGCTACCAAAATCCACTACTACGGTGGAGTGAGCCAACACTGTCCCAATCTGAAACAAAGATTAAAATCAGTATTTCGAAGTTTATACTTCTCCTGCCGTGAATAGTATCACAACTTATTTTCAACAGAAACTGTATATATTTTAGTCACTCCAGAAAAATGCGCCACTGCAGTACACTTATTTTTCCATAAAAACAACTTTTAATAAAACGGTCAATTTCTATCAAACACCTTGTATACATTTTATCACTTCCGCATAATCCGCCACTGCAATACACTTATATATCCATAAAAACCATTTTTTTCGAATTTTTCGTTTTTTTTTAACACCCTGTATACTCTTTGTTCACTTCCGAACGATCCGCCACTGTACCACACTTGTTTTCCTGAAAAAGTCCCTTCCGAAAGTTTTCAATATTTTTTAAACACCCTGTATGCATTTTATCACTTTCGCATGATTCGCCACAGGAACACGATTATTTTTCTGTAAATGTAACGTTTTTAGATTTTTCAATTTTTTTCAAACACTGTATTTTTTCCACTTCCGAACTATCCGCCACTGTAATACACTTATTTTCCTGTAAAAGCCACTTTTTCAAAACTGTTAAATTTTTTTCATACACCCTGTACACTACTTTGTTCACTTCCGAATGATTTGCCACACATTCATTTTTCCGAAAAAACCACTTACAAATTTTCAGTTTTTTTAACACCCTGTATAGAGTCCAGTCCAGTCCACTCTACTCTACTTTATTCTACTCAACTCTACCCTACTAACTATACTCTACTATACTCTACCCTACTATACTCTATTCAACGTATACCTTTTTCACTACCGAAAGATCCAGCACTGCAATTAGCTTATTTTTATGTAAAAACCGTTTTTTTCAATTTTTTCGGTAGTAAACTTATTTTTTTCGTAAAAACCACTTTATTTAATATCAAAATTAATCAATTTTTCCAAACACCCTATATATTCTTTCCACTCCCGAAAGATCCGGCACTATAATACACTTATTTTTCCGTACAAACCACTTTTTCAAAAATTATCAATTTTTCCAAACAACGTATATATTTTTTTCACTCCCGAAAAATTGGGTATTGCAATACACTTATTTTTCTGTAAAAATCACTTTTTTAATTTCAAAACCTCAATTTTCCAAACAAATCCTCTGTATAAATTTTAGTCACTCCAGAAAAATGTGCCACTCTAGTACACTTATTTTTCCACAAAAACTACTTTTTATAAAATGTTCAATTTCTATCAAATACCCTGGATACATTTTTTTTTCTTTCGCACAATCCACCACTGCAAAACACTTATATTTCCGTAAAAACCATTATTTCGAATTTTTCTTTTTTTTTTCGAACACCTTGTATACTTTTTTGTCTACTTCCGAACGATCCGCCACTGTACACACTTATTTTCCTGTAAGAATCCTTGTCGAAAAATGTTCAATACCTTTTGAACATCCTGTATACATTTTATCGCTTCCACACAATTTGCCACAGGAACACAATTATTTTTCTGTAAATGTAACGTTTTTAGATTTTTCAATTTTTTTCAAACCTATATTTTTTCCACTTCCAAAGTGTCCGCCACTGTAATACACTTATTTTCCTGTAATAGCCACTTTTTCAAAAAATTTTACTTTTTTTCGTACACCCTGTACACTATTTTATTCATTTCCGAACGATCCGCCACACACATTTATTTTTCCGCAAAAACCACTTTTATAAACTTTTAATTTTTTTTCGAACACCCTGTATACTTTTTTGTCCACTTCCGAGCAATCCGCCACTGTAACACACTTATTTTCCTGTAAAAGCCTCTTCCGAAACATTTTCAATATTTTTTTAACACCCTATATACATTTTATCACTTCCGCACGATTCGCCACAGAAACACGTTTATTTTTGTGTAAATGTCACGTTTTCAGATTGATCAATTTTTTCGAACACTATATTTTTCACTTCCGGCACTGTAGGAGACTTATTTTTCCGCAAAAAAAACACCTTTTCAAATTATTTTTTTTTAAACACCCTGTATATTTTTTTCACACTTCCGCACAATCTGCCACTGAAATAAGCTTATTTTCCGTAAAAGTCACTTTTTCAAAATTTCAACTTTTTACGTACATATCTTTCACACTTCCGCACGATCCGCCACTGAAACACGCCCATTTTTCTGTCGTCACTTTTTCAAAAAAGATAAGTGTTTTTCAATTTCACCTTTAAAAACACCCTGTATATATTTTTTTCAGATTGCCAATCGATTTCCCGAACCGCATATAGCCAGAATCCGCGAACAAAATTTCGTATTTGGTACAGCTTATTTTAGTGTAAAAACCATTTTTTTAAATTTTTCAAATTTTTTTCGAACACCCTGCTTACATTTTTTTCACTACCGAAAGATTCGGCACTGTAATACACTTATTTTTTCGTAAAAGCCACTTTTTTTTAATATCAAAATTTTTCCGGACACCCTATATATTCTTTTCACTCCCGAAAGGTCCGGCACTGCAAGACACTTATTTTTCCGATAAAACCACTTTTTCTCAAAATTTTTCAATTTTTCCAAACAACCTCTATATATATATTTTTCACTCCCGAAAAATTCGGTATTGTAATACTTATTTTTCTGTAAAAATCGCTTATTTAATTTCAAAATTTTTCAATTTTTCAAACAAATTCCCTGTATATATTTTAGACACTCCAGAAAAATACGCCACTGTAGTACACTTATTTTTCCATAAAAATCACTTTTTATAAAATGTTCAATTTCTATCAAACACACTGCATACATTTTTTCACTTCCGCACAATCCGCCACTGCAATACACTTATATTTCCATAAAAACCATTTTTTCGAATTATGCAAACTTTTTTGAACACCCTGTATACTTTCTGTTCACATCCGAACGATCCGCCACTGTAACACGCTTATTTTCCTGTAAAAGTCCCTTCCGCAAAATTGTCAATATTTTTTGAACACCCTGTATACATTTTATCACTTCCGCACGATTTGCCACAGGAACAAGCGTATTTTTCTATAAATGTCACGCTTTCAGATTTTTCAATTTCTTTCGAACACCCTGTCTATATTTTGTTCACCTCCGAACGATCCGCCACTGTAATACACTTATTCTTCCGCAAAAACCACTTTTTCGTATTTTCCAATTTTTTTAACCCTGTATATTTTATTCACAATTCCGCACGATCCACCACTGAAATACGTTAGCGTTAACTAATTTAAAAACAATGCAAACCGTGGCCACGTGTTTCTGACTCCTCATATAGCTAAGTTGATGTGATGGATGAAACTTAGGTAAAACACACAAATGTAAACCACCGACAGGTGCCAATCGCACATTTGTGGCTTCAGTGAATGGCTTTTAAATGCGAAATGCACAAAAGAGCCACCATATAGTGAATCCATCCGAGACCCCAAAGGATCAAAGGGGACCCGCCACCACCCCTGTTTCTGGAAATAAAACAGGCCCCTTAGAAATTATTAAGATGGAAAGGAGGTAGTAGGTGATATCAAGAAATAGCGACATTGAGGCAAGCACAAACAAAGAAATTTGCCAGTTCGAATTAATAGCAAAGATTGTTAAGTGATTTACTTAAACTGCGAGTTTCGTAATTGCTGTGGTAGTCGTCATATGTACGATACTAACAAGAAAGTTATTTTGATGACAGAGAACCTGAGGGCTCTTATCAAGTTATGGTGCGTAATTGTACCACATCAAGATTAAACACTAATAGTCGTCCACCGGCGTGCAATATATGAACCAGGTGAGTTTACCCCGGGATTACCCATAATTCCGCCAAGCTACTCTTATCAGGTCATAATCCTAATGGTGGTATTAAGAACTGCATCCATAATCTCAATAAAAATGATCATGACGATATTTCGAAATTCTTTTTACACATCGAATTTGTACCTTTAGAAACGTAAACAGAATCGTTGAAAATTCCGAGGAATTAGATAGAACATACAACATGGGATCAAGAAATAATGACATTGATGACACAGAAAAAAAGTACGAGAAACAAAAATTGCTAATTTGAATTCCACTAATAAGAATTGCCGAGTGATTGGCTTATTTTAATTACTTGTGTAACTAATGCTGTTACTGGCCATTCAAATAAACATATATCCTCGGCCCGAACAAGATAAATGATACAAAGTTTCGTCAACGGAAAAAAAACACCGAGGTTGAAACAACTGTTAGTTAATACACCAAAGAATAGGAAATCAGTAGCCTCACTAAAAACGTGTTTGCATTTTTTAAATGGCTCGTGTTGTGAGCCGTATCAAAACCTATAATCTATTAGGTATATGCAGAAACGCCGTTGTGCACTAATAATTAATTAATACAACCACAGTAATTTTGTTTTGAGGGTTTTTGATTAATTTTTCGATACGTAAATCAATAAAATTAACTGTTTACAACGGAAAACATGGCGTTAACTAATTTACCCAAATCACAATAAAGGACCGCAAAAACAATGCAAACCATGGACACGTGTTTCTGACTCCTCATGTAGCTAAGTTGATGTGATGGATGAAACTTAGGTAAAACACACAAATGTAAACCACCGACAGGTGCCAATCGCACATTTGTGGCTTCAGTGAATGACTCTCAAAAGTGGAATGCACAAATGTAAGAGCCACCATATTGTGAATCCATCCAAGGAGACCCGAAAAGATCAAAGGGGACCCGCCACCACCCCTGTTTCTGGAAATAAAACAGGCCCCTTAGAAATTATTAAGATAGAAAGGAGGTAGTAGGCGATCTCAAGGAATAGCGACATTGAGGTAAGCACAAAGAAATTTGCCAGTTTGAATTAATAGCAAAGATTGTTAAGTGATTTACTTAAACTGCGAGTTTCGTAGTCGCTATGGTAGTCGTCATATGTACGATACTAACAAGAGAATTATTTTGATGACAGAGAACCTGGGGGCTCTTATCAAGTTATGGTGTGTAATTGTACCACATCAAGATTAAACACTAATAGTCGTCCACCGGCGTGCAATACATGAACAAGGTGAGTTTACCCCGGGATTACCCATAATTCCGCCAAGCTACTCTTATCAGGTCATAATCCTAATTGTGGCATTAAGAACTGCATCCATAATCTCAATAAAAATGATCATGACGCTATTTCGAAATTCTTTTTACACATCGAATTTGATACTGAAAGGGTCGAAATTGTACCTTTAGAAACGTAAACAGAATCGTTGAAGATTCCGAGGAATTAGATAGAACATACAACATGAGATCAACAAATAAAGACATTAATGACACGGAGAAAAGTACGAGAAACAAAAATTGCTAATTTGAATTCCACTAATAAAAATTGGCGAGTGATTGGCTTATTTTAATTATTTGTGTAACTAATTGCTGTTATTGGCGATTCAAATAAAATATATCCTTGGCCCGAACAAGATAAATGAAACAAAGTTTCATCAACGGAAAAAACACCAAGATTGAAACAAACACCTATATATTCTCTTCAGTCCCGCAAGGTCCGACACTGTAATACACTTATTTTTCCGTACAAACCACTTTTTCAAAATATTTCAATTTTTCCAAACCTATATATATATATATATATATATATATATATATATATATATATATATATATATATATATATATATTTTGTTTTCACTCCCGAAAATTCGGCATTGTAATACACTTATTTTTCTGTAAAAATCACTTTTTAATTACAAGATTTCTCAATTTTCCAAACAAATCCCCTGTATATATTTTACTCACTCCAGAAAATGCGCCACTGTAGTACACTTATTTTTCCACAACAACTACTTTCTATAAAATGTTCAATTTCTATCAAACACCCCCTGTATATGGTTTTTCTCATCCGCACAATCCACCACTGCAAAACACTTATATTTCCGTAAAAACCATTATTTCGGATTTTTCATTTTTGTTCGAACATCCTTTATACTTTTTGTCCACTTCCGAACGATCCGCCACTGTAATACACTTATTTTTCTGTAAAAGTCCTTTTCGAAAAATTTTCAATATTTTTTGAACATCCTGTATACATTTTATCTCTTCCGCACAGTTTGCCACAGGAACACGCTTATTTTTCTGTAAATGTAACGTTTTTAGATTTTTCAATTTTTTTCAAACTATATTTTTTTCCACTTCCGAACTATCCGCCACTGTAATACACTTATTTTCCTGTAAAAGCCACTTTTCCAAAAATTATAAACTTTTTTCGTACACCCTGTACACTATTTTGTTCACTTTCGAATGAGTCGCCACACATTTATTTTTCCGCAAAAACCACTTACAAATTTTCATTTCTTTTTAAACACTCTGTATAGAGTCCTGTCCAGTCCACTCTACTCTACTCTATTCTACTCAACTCTACCATTCTCTACTCTACTATACTCTACGTATACTATTTCACTACCGAAAGATCCAGCACTGGCAATTAGCTTATTTTTGTGTTAAAACCATTTCTTCAATTTTTTCGGTAATAAACTTATTTTTTCGTAAAAACCACTTTTTTTGAATATCAAAATTGTTCAATTTTTCCAAACACCCTATATATTCTTTTCACTCCCGAAAGGGCAGACACTGTAGTACACTTATTTTTTCTTTAAAAATCACTTTTTTTAATTTCAAAATTTCTCAATTTTCCAAACAAATACCCTGTATATTTTAGTCACTCCAGAAAAATGCGCCACTCTAATACACTTATTTTTCCACAAAAACTACTTTCTATGAAATGTTCAATTTCTATCAAACACCCCCTGTATATGGTTTTTCTCATCCGCACAATCCACCACTGCAAAACACTTATATTTCCGTAAAAAAAATTATTTTGAACTTTTCAATTTTTTCCGAACACCCTGTATACATTTTGTCAACTTCCGAACGATCCGCCATTGTAACACACTTATTTTCCTGTAAAAATCCTTTTCGAAAAATGTTCAATATTTTTTGAACATCCTGTATACATTTTATCTCTTCTGCACAGTTCGCCACAGGAACACGTTTATTTTTCTGTAAATGTAACGTTTTTAGATTTTTCAATTTTTTTCAAACACTATTTTTTCCACTTTCGAACTATCCGCCACTGGAATACACTTATTTTCCTGTTAAAGCCACTTTTTCAAAAATTTTAAATTTTTTTCGTACACCCTGTACACTATCTTGTTAACTTCCGAATGATTCTCCACACATTTATTTTTCCGCAAAAACCACTTACAAATTTATTTTTTTTTACACTCTATAGAGTCCAGTCCAGTCCACTCTACTCTACTCTATTCTACTCAACTCTACCCTACTATACTATACTCTACTCTACGTATACTTTTTTTTCACTACCGAAGGATCCAGCACTGCAATTAGCTTATTTTTGTGTAAAAACCATTTTTTCAATTTTTTCGGTAATACACTTATTCTTTCGTAAAAACCACTTTGTTTAATATCAAAATTGATCAATTTTTCCAAACACCCTATATATATTCTTTTCACTCCCGAAAGGTCCGGCACTATAATACACTTACTTTTCCGTACAAACCACTTTTTCAAAATTTTTCAATTTTTCCAAACAACGTATATATTTTTTTCACTCCCGAAATCTTCAGTATTGTAATACACTTATTTTTCTGTAAAAACCACTTTTTCAATTTTAAAATTTCTCAATTTTCCAAACAAATCCCCTGTATATATTTTAGTCACTCCAGAAAAATGCGCCACTGTAATACACTTATTTTTCCACAAAAACCACTTTTTATAAAATGTTCAATTTCTAAAAACACCCTGTATAAATTTTTTTCTCTTCCGCACAATCCACCACTGCAAAACACATATTTCCGTGAAAACCATTATTTTGAATTTTTCAATTTTTTTCGAACACCTTGTATACTTTTTGTCTACTTCCGAACGATCCGCCACTGTAACACACTTATTTTTCTGTAAAAATCCTTTTCGAAAAATCCTCAATATTTTTTGAACATCCTGTATACATTTTATCTCTTCCGCACAGTTCGCCACAGGAACACGCTTATTTTTCTGTAAATGTAACGTTTTTAGATTTTCAATTTTTTTCAAACACTATATTTTTTCCACTTCCGAACTATCCGCCACTGTAATACACTTATTTTCCAGTAAAAGCCACTTATTCAAAAATTTTAAATTTTTTTCGTACACCCTGTACACTATTTTGTTCACTTTGAATGATTCGCCACACACATTTATTTTTCCGCAAAAACCACTTACAAATTTTCAATTTTTTTTAAACACTGTATAGAGTCCAGTCCAGTCCACTCTATTCTATTCTACATAACTCTACCCTACTCTACTATATCCTATTCTACGTATACTTTTTTTCACTACCGAAAGATCTAGCACTGCAATTAACTTATTTTTTGTGTAAAAACCGTTTTTTTCAATTTTTTCGGTAATACACTTATTCTTTCGTAAAAACCACTTTTTTAATATCAAAATTGTTCAATTTTTCCAAACACCCTATATATTCTTTTCACTCCCGAAAGGTCAGGCACTGTAATACACTTGTTTTTCCGTACAAACCACTTTTTCAAAATTTTTCAATTTTTCCAAACAACGTATATATTTTTTCACTCCCGAAAACTTCGGTATTGTATTATACTTATTTTTCTGTAAAAACCACTTTTTTAATTTTAAAATTTCTCAATTTTCCAAACAAATACCCTGTATAAATTTTAGTCACTCCAGAATAATGCGCCACTGTAGTACACTTATTTTTCCACAAAAACTACTTTTTTATAAAATGTTCAATTTCTATCAAACACCCTGTATAATTTTTTTTCTTCCGCACAATCCACCACTGCAAAACACTTATATTTCCGTAAAAACCATTTTTTTCGAATTTTTAAATTTTTTTAACACCCTGTATACTCTTTGTTCACTTCCTAACGATCCGCCACTGTACCACACTTATTATCCTGTAAAAGTCCCTTTTCAATATTTTTTTAACACCCTGTATGCATTTTATCACTTCCGCACGATTCGCCACAGGAACACGATTATTTTTCTGTAAATGTCACGTTTTCAGATTTTTCAATTTTTTTCTAACACCCTGTATATATTTTGTTCACTTCCGAACGATCCGCCACTGAAACACACTTATTATTCCGCAAAAACCACTTTTTCAAATTTTTCAATTTTTTTTTAAACACCCTGTATATTTTTTTCACACTTTCGCACGATCCGCCACTGAAATAAGCTCATTTTTCCGTAAGTCACTTTCAAATTTTTCAACTTTTTTTCGTACATTTATTTCTCACACTTCCGCACGATCCGCCACTGAAAAAAACATGCTTATTTTTCTGTTAGTCACTTTTTCAAAAAAAAAAAAAAAATTCGATTCCGCCTTTAAAAAAACACCCCGTATGTTTTTTTCCAGGTCGCCGATCGATTCCCCGTCCCGCATATAGCCGAAATCCGCGAAAAAAATTTCGTATTTGGGACACCGGGTATATCGATTTTTTTTTGGGCCACCATTATTTTACGTCAAAATTAATTCAAACGAAAACGTCAAATAGGACTCATATCTTCGCGGAAATCGAACGTGGTGTTTCCGAGGTTCTAATCGTCGCACATACACAAACTATACACATTTGGCTGCACTTTTCTTGAAATTAATTACATTTTTGTTGGAAAATAGGGAACATGACAGTCCGTCTCTCTTGAATTTTCGGCCATATTGAATTTTCTGACAGGCTCGCTCGTCTCCACCAATAGAAAATTAATTAACGCCCGGAGCGGACCGGAAAAACGCTTCCGAAGCCGATTTTTTTTTAGGTATGAATCGGAGCTCAAGGCACGGGAGGAGGTTAGGCGGCGGCTACGAAGGAAAAATTAAGGCCGGCACGAACGTTCGAAACATGATATAATTTCATGTAATTATTTAATTTAAAATTAAGAAGATAAGCCCGCCCGAGCGGTTCCAACCGTATCGGACCCGGATTATAATTCATTTTTAATTGCGGAAACGACGGAAATGGATCGTCGCAGGCTCTCGGGGCATGGAGAAGGCGACTTTAATGATTTTCGTCAAGGTACTCGAGCGATTTCGAAAAAATTAATTGGTAAAATGCCCCGCTCGGCTACGACTCCGTGCGTTTACTCCGGGCAAAAATGTCGACGTTTAAATAAGGACTTTAAAAAAATTAAAGCTATTTAAGGGTCGGAGGCGACGGAAAGGGGTGAAGATGGGTCCGTAGCTGGTTACGTTTAGGTGGAACGTGGAATTCGTATTATTTATTAGGTTTTTCTCGCTAACAAAACGGGAGAGCGGGGCACGGGAAGAAGGTTAGGTGGCGAATTTCGAGTGTCACGAAGAAGATTAAGTCGATATGAACGTTTGAAAAGAGTGTATATAATCGATTACAATGTCATAACGAGGGAGTCAGAGTACTCGAGGAGTGCACAGAGAGTGCTCTATTACACTTTGATTGATTATCTACTTCTTCCCAAGCGGAAGTCTCAAGTACCTTTTTACGAGTGACGATTACACCTATTTCTGTCCTTAACTATAAAATGTATTATCCGTTGCGACATAAATGTATTCTATATCTTTCTGAGAGTACCTGCAAAAAGAAAAATGGATATTAGTAAAAATTAGTAAATTGTAATAAATACATATTCGTAAAATAAATAAAAATGATCACCTTCCCTCATTTTGAAAGTACCTGCAAAAAAAATAGTGATATTAATAAAAATTAGGTAAATTGTAGTAAATCCATATTCATAAAATTAGTAAATTTGATCATCTTTCCTCATAACGAGGCCACCTACAAAAACATAATGTTAATAAAACTGGTGGAATATAATTAATATAATCAGTTAATTATTCAGGGAAATATATTACACTTAAATCTTGGCATAAAACATATATTTTTAAAAAATATGTTATACATACCTGATTTTGAAATTACCTGCATAAGTAGTAATATTAGTAAAATTGATTGTGAAGTATAATCTTCTAATAACGAAATACACCTTCAGCTTTTCATCCGGTTGTGGCACAAATTAAACATTTTCACTTCACAATTCTCCTTATTGCGATCAAAATTCATTGCGCATCCGCTATTATGATGGATAATATAACAATGCATTTTATATACGGAGTACTCCACATACTTAAAATTGTTTTCTATATACTAATATACAAGGCATATATACCGTTTCGTTCGGTTCACCACACATTTCTGGGGTCAAAATAACACGATTCGGATAAACCTATCTATATACAGAAAACACACCTTTGCGGCGTAACAGCCACCACCTTGTAGGTGGAGAAGATGCCCAGCTTGTTTTTGTTTTAAATAACTTTAGAAAGGTTTGACCTACCGATTCCCAACTTGGTTGACTCATTATCTGTATGAGAGTAATGGACTTCAAGAGTAGAAACAAAAAAGATGTATACAGAGTAATAGAGATATTATATTTCGATATCCTACGCTCCTATTTTGTCATATGTCTTTTTTCAGTAAACAAAATAATGATTTATTTATTTACACACTTTTTCATGTCTTGTAGAAATTTCATATTTCGTATGGTTCGTCCATCAAATAGCGAAGTTCGAAACAATATGCCAACTCTGCTGCTCAAAGAATTATTTACTCACTAGTCTGGTAGGGATTGAAATCAATCATTTTTTTTTTTTCAATTAAAATAGAACCACAGAGTAACAAATTCTACGAATTTAATCAAGAAAGCACACCCGGTGTTCATTTTTTTGGATGCCGAACCTTAATTTGGTCAATAATTTTTTTGCCCGTACACCAAGGACCTATATACGAACAATTTTCAAAAGGTCAATTTGATTAGTAACTTTTTTGTACCTTGTAAAATATTGATGATACGAGAAAGTTACTAAACAAATAGATCTTTCAAAAAAGTGTCAATAAAAAAAGGAATTGGGGTGTACGGACAAAACAATAATTATTGGCCAAATTAAGATTAGGTATTAGGCAGAAAAATGAACATTCTGTATGCCGTTTTGATAGAATTCGTATAACTTGTTACTAAAACAATTAATTCTGTTACTTTAACCCTTACCAGACTAATGAGCGGAGTCAGATTACTGTTTCGAACTTGAAAGTTTATGAGTGAGCCATACGAAATATGAACTTTTAACAAGACAATCAAAAGTTTACAGACAGCTGCTCTTTTGAACCTGTTTACTGAAAAGGTCATTGGCGTATGGACAAAAAAGTTCAGGGCAAAATAGGGGCCTAGGATGGGAGAAACTGTATAATTTTTTTTCTGGAGTACATTATTCTCAATAAATAAGTATTTCAACCAATTTGGAGGTCTGTTGGTCAAACCGTTCTCCACTTAGAGGGGGCTCTTACTTTGCAAGGGTGCATTTTTTATCTGATCGTGTTATTTTAACATCAGAAGTCTGTGGTCAACTGTTGTCCGTGCTTTTCCAAGGCACTCTGTATATGTCACTAAACACAAGAAATGTGAGGTGGGGTATTAAATGAGATAAAAACAATTTTAAGCATCAATCGGATCATCCCATTTATAAATATGCACGTTTCATAAAGGTAATTGAAAAATGCTCACCGTATGAAGTTTTCACCATGTCCTATCTCGTTCGGACCCTACCTGTAACAACATAATACAGACATATTAGTAAAAATAAATAAACCATATATAACAATAATAACTACCTTTTTACTCCTTTCCCTAAGGCGTTTCGTCCCCATTATATACCGTTTATTCCTACCTCATATCGTTCATACTCTGAAACAAAAGAAACAACATTTAGGAACATACGAAATAGAAAAAACATATTTAAAAACTGTTTGTCGTGAAAAAAAAAACAAAAATGTCCGATTTACGACTTACCACTTTGGCATAGTGTGAGGAATCTTAGGAGGGTGAAGTCCCGAATCCATCACTCGCTCGCGACAATCAGAGTCTACAAACTGCTTTTCTGGGCTCTAATGCCCCCAAAAAAAATGCCGATTACAGTTTCAAGCCTTAACACTTGTAATATCCAAGCAATTTTAAAAATAACTAAGATATTGACAAGATACTCGTCGAGATCTCGACTCTGATTTAACGACACCAGTCGTTCTCCTTACGTTAAGTCGAACGAAGGTGTGACGCGCCTTGCCTTAGGCTAATTTGGGCTACTCTAACCCACTACTGGCCTCAATCTGCCTACTCCAGTAGCCCACTGGTTATTTTGCTTACTTTTAGCTTCCAGCACACTCGAATTTAAACACGCGCGCGTGGTCTGTCCTTGGGCTAATTTCAGCTACCAAAATCCACTACTATGGTGGAGTGAGCCAACACTGTCCCAATCTGAAACAAAGATTAAAATCAGTATTTCGAAGTTTATACTTCTCCTGCCGTGAATAGTATCACAACTTATTTTCAACAGAAACTGTATATATTTTAGTCACTCCAGAAAAATGCGCCACTGCAGTACACTTATTTTTCCATAAAAACCACTTTTTATAAAACGGTCAATTTCTATCAAACACCCTGTATACATTTTGTCACTTCCGCACAATCCGCCACTGCAATACATTTATATATCCATAAAAACCATTTTTTTCGAATTTTTCGTTTCTTTAAACACCCTGTATACTCTTTGTTCACTTCCGAACGATCCGCCACTGTACCACACTTGTTTTCCTGAAAAAGTCCCTTCCGAAAATTTTCAATATTTTTTAAACACCCTGTATGCATTTTATCACTTTCGCACGATTCGCCACAGGAACACGATTATTTTTCTGTAAATGTAACGTTTTTAGATTTTTCAATTTTTTTCAAACTGTATTTTTTTCCACTTCCGAACTATCCGCCACTGTAATACACTTATTTTCCTGTAAAAGCCACTTTTTCAAAGCTGTTAAATTTTTTTCGTACACCCTGTACACTACTTTGTTCACTTCCGAATGATTTGCCACACATTTATTTTTCCGAAAAAACACTTACAAATTTTCAATTTTTTTAAACACCCTGTATAGAGTCCAGTCCGGTCCACTCTACTCTACTTTATTCTACTCAACTCTACCCTACTAACTATACTCTACTATACTCTACCCTACTATACTCTATTCAACGTATACTTTTTTCACTGCCGAAAGATCCAGCACTGCAATTAGCTTATTTTTATGTAAAAACCATTTTTTCAATTTTTTTCGGTAGTAAACTTATTTTTTCGTAAAAACCACTTTATTTAATATCAAAATTAATCAATTTTTCCAAACACCCTATATATTCTTTTCACTCCCGAAAGGTCTGGCACTGTAATACACTTATTTTTCCGTACAAACCACTTTTTCAAAAATTTTCAATTTTTCCAAACAACGTATATATTTTTTTCACTCCCGAAAAATTCGGTATTGCAATACACTTATTTTTCTGTAAAAATCTCTTTTTTAATTTCAAAACTTCTCAATTTTCCAAACAAATCCTCTGTATAAATTTTAGTCACTCCAGAAAAACGCGCCACTCTAGTACACTTATTTTTCCACAAAAACTACTTTTTATAAAATGTTCAATTTCTATCAAACACCCTGGATACATTTTTTTGTCTTCCGCACAATCCACCACTGCAAAACACTTATATTTCCGTAAAAACCATTATTTCGAATTTTTCTTTTTTTTTTTCGAACACCTTGTATACTTTTTGTCTACTTCCGAACGATCCGCCACTGTACACAGTTATTTTCCTGTAAGAGTCCTTGTCGAAAAATGTTCAATACCTTTTGAACATCATGTATACATTTTATCGCTTCCACACAATTCGCTACAGGAACACAATTATTTTTCTGTAAATGTAACGTTTTTAGATTTTTCAATTTTTTTCAAACACTATATTTTTTCCACTTCCAAAGTATCCGCCACTGTAATACACTTATTTTCCTGTAATAGCCACTTTTTCAAAAAATTTTATTTTTTTTCGTACACCCTGTACACTATTTTGTTCATTTCCGAACGATCCGCCACACACATTTATTTTTCCGCAAAAACCACTTTTATAAATTTTTAATTTTTTTCGAACACCCTGTATACTTTTTTGTCCACTTCCGAGCAATCCGCCACTGTAACACACTTATTTTCCTGTAAAAGCCTCTTCCGAAACATTTTCAATATTTTTTTAACACCCTATATACATTTTATCACTTCCGCACGATTCGCCACAGAAACACGCTTATTTTTGTGTAAATGTCACGTTTTCAGATTGATCAATTTTTTTTCGAACACCCTTTATATTTTTCACTTCCGGCACTGTAGGAGACTTATTTTTCCGCAAAAAAACACTTTTTCAAATTATTTTTTTTTAAACACCCTGTATATCACACCTTCGCACAATCTGCCACTGAAATAAGCTCATTTTTCCGTAAAAGTCACTTTCAAATTTTTCAACTTTTTACGTACATATCTTTCACACTTCCGCACGATCCGCCACTGAAACACGCCCATTTTTCTGTCGTCACTTTTTCAAAAAAGATAAAAGTGTTTTTCAATTTCACCTTTAAAAACACCCTGTATATATTTTTTTCAGATCGCCAATCGATTCCCCGAACCGCATATAGCCAGAATCCGCGAAAAAAATTCGTATTTGGTACAGCTTATTTTTGTGTAAAAACCATTTTTTAAAATTTTTCACACCCTGCTTACATTTTTTCACTACCGAAAGATTCGGCACTGTAATACACTTATTTTTTCGTAAAAGCCACTTTTTTTTTAATATCAAAATTTTTCAATTTTTCCAGACACCCTATATATTCTTTTTACTCCCGAAAGGTCCGGCACTGTAATACACTTATTTTTCCGATAAAACCACTTTTTCTCAAAATTTTTCAATTTTTTCCAAACAACCTCTATATATATATATATATTTTTCACTTCCGAAAAATTCGGTATTGTAATACACTTATTTTTCTGTAAAAATCACTTATTTAATTTCAAAATTTTTCAATTTTTCAAACAAATTCCCTGTATATATTTTAGACACTCCAGAAAAATACGCCACTGTAGTACACTTATTTTTCCATAAAAAACACTTTTTATAAAACGTTCAATTTCTATCAAACACACTGCATACATTTTTTCACTTCCGCACAATCCGCCACTGCAATACACTTATATTTCCATAAAAACCATTTTTTCGAATTATGCAAACTTTTTTTGAACACCCTGTATACTTTTTGTTCACATCCGAACGATCCGCCACTGTAACACGCTTATTTTCCTGTAAAAGTCCCTGCAGCAAAACTGTCAATATTTTTTGAACACCCTGTATACATTTTATCACTTCCGCACGATTTGCCACAGGAACATGCGTATTTTTCTATAAATGTCACGTTTTCAGATTTTTCAATTTCTTTCGAACACCCTGTCTATATTTTGTTCACCTCCGAACGATCCGCCACTGTAATACACTTATTCTTCCGCAAAAACCACTTTTTCATATTTTCCAATTTTTTTAAAAACCCTGTATATTTTATTCACAATTCCGCACGATCCACCACTGAAATACGTTAACGTTAACTAATTTAAAAACAATGCAAACCGTGGCCACGTGTTTCTGACTCCTTATATAGCTAAGTTGATGTGATGGATGAAACTTAGGTAAAACACACAAATGTAAACCACCGACAGGTGCCAATCGCACATTTGTGGCTTCAGTGAATGACTTTCAAATGTGAAATGCACAAATGTAAGAGCCACCATATAGTGAATCCATCCAAGGAGACCCCAAAGGATCAAAGGGGACCCGCCACCACCCCTGTTTCTGGAAATTAAACAGGCCCCTTAGAAATTATTAAGATGGAAAGGAGGTAGTAGGTGATATCAAGAAATAGCGACATTGAGGCAAGCACAAACAAAGAAATTTGCCAGTTCGAATTAATAGCAAAGATTGTTAAGTGATTTACTTAAACTGCGAGTTTCGTAGTTGCTGTGGTAGTCGTCATATGTACGATACTAACAAGAAAGTTATTTTGATGACAGAGAACCTGAGGGCTCTTATCAAGTTATGGTGCGTAATTGTACCACATCAAGATTAAACACTAATAGTCGTCCACCGGCGTGCAATATATGAACCAGGTGAGTTTACCCCGGGATTACCCATAATTCCGCCAAGCTACTCTTATCAGGTCATAATCCTAATGGTGGCATTAAGAACTGCATCCATAATCTCAATAAAAATGATCATGACGATATTTCGAAATTCTTTTTACACATCGAATTTGTACCTTTAGAAACGTAAACAGAATCGTTGAAAATTCCGAGGAATTAGATAGAACATACAACATGGGATCAACAAATAATGACATCGATGACACAGAAAAAAAGTACGAGAAAAAAAAATTGCTAATTTGAATTCCACTAATAAAAATTGCCGAGTGATTGGCTTATTTTAATTACTTGTGTAACTAATGCTGTTATTGGCCATTCAAATAAACATATATTCTCGGCCCGAACAAGATAAATGATACAAAGTTTCGTCAACGGAAAAAAAACAGCGAGGTTGAAACAACTGTTAGTTAATACACCAAAGAATAGGAAATTAGTAGCCTCACTAAAAACGTGTTTGCATTTTTTAAATGGCTCATGTTGTGAGCCGTATCAAAACCTATAATCTATTAGGTATATGCAGAAACGCCGTTGTGCACTAATAATTAATTAATACAACCATAGTAATTTTGTTTTGGGGGTTTTTGATTAATTTTTCGATACGTAAATCGTTACAATTAACTGTTTACAACGGAAAACATGGCGTTAACTAATTTACCCAAATCACAATAAAAGACCGCAAAAACAATGCAAACCATGGATACGTGTTTCTGACTCCTCATGTAGCTAAGTTGATGTGATGGATGAAACTTAGGTAAAACACACAAATGTAAACCACCGACAGGTGCCAATCGCACATTTGTGGCTTCAGTGAATGACTCTCAAAAGTGGAATGCACAAATGTAAGAGCCACCATATTGTGAATCCATCCAAGGAGACCCGAAAAGATCAAAGGGGACCCGCCACCACCCCTGTTTCTGGAAATAAAACATGCCCCTTAGAAATTATTAAGATAGAAAGGAGGTAGTAGGCGATCTCAAGAAATAGCGACATTGAGGCAAGCACAAACAAAGAAATTTGCCAGTTTGAATTAATAGCAAAGATTGTTAAGTGATTTACTTAAACTGCGAGTTTCGTAGTCGCTGTGGCAGTCGTCATATGTACGATACTAACAAGAGAATTATTTTGATGACAGAGAACCTGGGGGCTCTTATCAAGTTATGGTGTGTAATTGTACCACATCACGATTAAACACTAATAGTCGTCCACCGGCGTGCAATATATGAACCAGGTGAGTTTACCCCGGGATTACCCATAATTCCGCCAATTATCAGGTCATAATCCTAATTGTGGCATTAAGAACTGCATCCATAATCTCAATAAAAATGATCATGACGCTATTTCGAAATTCTTTTTACACATCGAATTTGATACTGAAAGGGTCGAAATTGTACCTTTAGAAACGTAAACAGAATCGTTGAAGATTCCGAGGAATTAGATAGAACATACATGAGATCAACAAATAAAGACATTAATGACACAGAGAAAAGTACGAGAAACAAAAATTGCTAATTTGAACTCCACTAATAAAAATTGGCGAGTGATTGGCTTATTTTAATTATTTGTGTAACTAATTGCTGTTATTGGCGATTCAAATAAAATATATCCTTGGCCCGAACAAGATAAATGAAACAAACAAAGAGTCATCAACGGAAAAAACACCTATATATTCTCTTCAGTCCCGCAAGGTCCGACACTGTAATACACTTATTTTTCCGTACAAATCACTTTTTCAAAATATTTCAATTTTTCCAAATAACCTATAAGTGTATATATATATATATATATATATATATATATATATATATATATATATATATATATATATATATATATATATATATATTTCACTCCCGAAAAACTCGTCATTGTAACACACTTATTTTTCTGTAAAAATCACTTTTTAATTACAAAATTTTTCAAATTTCCAAATAAATCCCCTGTATATATTTTACTCACTCCAGAAAATGCTCCACTGTAGTACACTTATTTTTTTTCACAAAAACTACTATTTATAATATGTTCAATTTCTATCAAACACCATGTATACATTTTTTTCTCTTCAGCACTATCCACCACTACAAAACACTTATATTTCCGTAAAAACCATTATTTCGAATTTTTCATTTTTGCTCGAACATCCTGTATACTTTTTTGTCCACTTCCGAACGATCCGCCACTGTAATACACCTATTTTTCTGTAAAAGTCCTTTTTGAAAAATTTTCAATATTTTTTGAACATCCTGTATACATTTTATCTCTTCCGCACAGTTCGCCACAGGAACACGCTTATTTTTATGGAAATGCAATGTTTTTAGATTTTTCAATTTTTTTCAAACCATATTTTTTCCACTTCCGAACTATCCGCCACTGTAATACACTTATTTTCCTGTAAGCCACTTTTTCAAAAAAAAAATTTTTTCGTACACCCTGTACACTATTTTGTTCACTTCCGAATGATTCTCCATACATTTATTTATCCGCAAAAACCACTTACAAATTCATTTTTTTTACACTGTATAGAGTCCAGTCCAGTTCACTCTACTCTACTCTATTCTACTCAACTCTACCCTACTCTACTATACGTATACTTTTTTTCACTACCGAAGGATCCAGCACTGCAATTAGCTTATTTTTGTGTAAAAACCATTTTTTCAATTTTTTCGGTAATACACTTATTTTTTCGTAAAAACCGCTTTGTTTAATATCAAAATTATTCAATTTTTCCAAACACCCTATATATATTCTTTTCACTCCCGAAAGGTCCGGCACTGTAATACACTTACTTTTCCGTACAAACCACTTTTTCAAAATTTTTTCAATTTTTCCAAACAACGTATATATTTTTTCACTCCCGAAATCTTCAGTATTGTAATACACTTATTTTTCTGTAAAAACCATTTTTAATTTTAAAATTTCTCAATTTTCCAAACAAATCCCCCTGTATATATTTTAGTCACTCCAGAAAAATGCGCCACTGTAATACACTTATTTTTCCACAAAAACTACTTTTTATAAAATGTTCAATTTCTAAAAACACCCTGTATACATTTTTTTCTCTTCCGCACATCCACCACTGCAAAATACTTATATTTCCGTAAAAACCATTATTTTGAATTTTTCAATTTTTTTCGAACACCCTGTATACTTTTTGCCTACTTCCGAACGATCAGCCACTGTAACACACTTATTTTTCTGTAAAAATCCTTTTCGAAAAATTCTCAATATTTTTTAAACATCCTGTATACATTTTATCTCTTCCGCACAGTTCGCCACAGGAACACGCTTATTTTTCTGTAAATGTAACGTTTTTAGATTTTCAATTTTTTTCAAACACTATATTTTTTCCACTTCCGAACTATCCGCCACTGTAATACACTTATTTTCCAGTAAAAGCCACTTATTCAAAAATTTAAAATTTTTTTCGTACACCCTGTACACTATTTTGTTCACTTTGAATGATTCGCCACACACATTTATTTTTCCGCAGAAACCACTTACAAATTTTCAATTTTTTTTAAACACTCTGTATAGAGTCCAGTCCAGTCCACTCTATTCTATTCTACATAACTCTACCCTACTCTACTATATCCTATTCTACGTATACTTTTTTTCACTACCGAAAGATCTAGCACTGCAATTAACTTATTTTTGTGTAAAAACCGTTTTTTTCAATTTTTTCGGTAATACACTTATTCTTTCGTAAAAACCACTTTTTTTAATATCAAAATTGTTCAATTTTTCCAAACACCCTATATATTCTTTTCACTCCCGAAAGGTCAGGCACTGTAATACACTTGTTTTTCCGTACAAACCACTTTTTCAAAAATTTTCAATTTTTCCAAACAACGTATATATTTTTTCACTCCCGAAAACTTCGGTATTGTATTATACTTATTTTTCTGTAAAAACCACTTTTTTAATTTTAAAATTTCTCAATTTTCCAAACAAATACCCTGTATAAATTTTAGTCACTCCAGAATAATGCGCCACTGTAGTACACTTATTTTTCCACAAAAACTACTTTTTATAAAATGTTCAATTTCTATCAAACACCCTGTATAATTTTTTTTTCTTCCGCACAATCCACCACTGCAAAACACTTATATTTCCGTAAAAACCATTTTTTCGAATTTTTAAATTTTTTTTAACACCCTGTATACTCTTTGTTCACTTCCTAACGATCCGCCACTGTACCACACTTATTATCCTGTAAAAGTCCCTTTTCAATATTTTTTTAACACCCTGTATGCATTTTATCACTTCCGCACGATTCGCCACAGGAACACGATTATTTTTCTGTAAATGTCACGTTTTCAGATTTTTCAATTTTTTTCTAACACCCTGTATATATTTTGTTCACTTCCGAACGATCCGCCACTGAAACACATTCCGCAAAAACCACTTTTTCAAATTTTTCAATTTTTTTTAAACACCCTGTATATTTTTTTCACACCTTCGCACGATCCGCCACTGAAATAAGCTCATTTTTTCCGTAAAAGTCACTTTCAAATTTTTCAACTTTTTTCGTACATTTATTTCTCACACTTCCGCACGATCCGCCACTGAAAAAAAACATGCTTATTTTTCTGTTAGTCACTTTTTTCAAAAAAAAAAATAAAAAATTCGATTCCGCCTTTAAAAAACACCCCGTATATTTTTTTCCAGGTCGCCGATCGATTCCCCGTCCCGCATATAGCCGAAATCCGCGAAAAAAAATTTCGTATTTGGGACACCGGGTATATCGATTTTTTTTTGGGCCACCATTATTTTACGTCAAAATTAATTCAAACGAAAACGTCAAATAGGACTCATATCTTCGCGGAAATCGAACGTGGTATTTCCGAGGTTCTAATCGTCGCACATACACAAACTATACACATTTGGCTGCACTTTTCTTGAAATTAATTACATTTTTGTTGGAAAATAGGGAACATGACAGTCCGTCTCTCTTGAATTTTCGGCCATATTGAATTTTCTGACAGGCTCGCTCGTCTCCACCAATAGAAAATTAATTAACGCCCGGAGCGGACCGGAAAAACGCTTCCGAAGCCGATTTTTTTTTAGGTATGAATCGGAGCTCAAGGCACGGGAGGAGGTTAGGCGGCGGCTACGAAGGAAAAATTAAGGCCGGCACGAACGTTCGAAACATTTCATGTAATTATTTAATTTAAAATTAAGAAGAGAAGCCCGCCCGAGCGGTTCCAACCGTATCGGACCCGGATTATAATTCATTTTTAATTGCGGAAACGACGGAAATGGATCGTCGCAGGCTCTCGGGGCACGGAGAAGGCGACTTTAATGATTTTCGTCAAGGTACTCGAGCGATTTCGAAAAAAATTAATTGGTAAAATGACCCGCTCGGCTACGACTCCGTGCGTTTACTCCGGGCAAAAATGTCGACGTTTAAATAAGGACTTTAAAAAAAAATTAAAGCTATTTAAGGGTCGGAGGCGACGGAAAGGGGTGAAGATGGGTCCGTAGCTGGTTACGTTTAGGTGGAACGTGGAATTCGTATTATTTATTTGGTTTTTCTCGCTAACAAAACGGATAGCGCCCGGAATGCGGGGTAACTTTTAAAAAATCCGTAACTTTTTTATTTGCGTAAATTAAGAAACTGAATTTTGGCAAATCGTTCTCGACACATGGCAGAAACGGTAAAATTACCGTCGCCGTCCTTCCGCTTTTCATTAGCCTTTGAGGACTCACAAAATGACGAAGATGGCCGAACTTGAAAATTTCGAACGCCCGAAGCGGGACGATACGGCTTCCGGAGACGATTTTTCGGTAGAAATCGGAGAGCGGGGCACGGGAAGAAGGTTAGGTGGCGAATTTCGAGTGTCACGAAGAAGATTAAGTCGATATGAACGTTTGAAAAGAGTGTATATAATCGATTACAATGTCATAACGAGGGAGTCAGAGTACTCGAGGAGTGCACAGAGAGTGCTCTATTACACTTTGATTGATTATCTACTTCTTCCCAAGCGGAAGTCTCAAGTACCTTTTTTACGAGTGACGATTACACCTATTTCTGTCCTTAACTATAAAATGTATTATCCGTTGCGACATAAATGTATTCTATATCTTTCTGAGAGTACCTGCAAAAAGAAAAATGGATATTAGTAAAAATTAGTAAATTGTAATAAATACATATTCGTAAAATAAATAAAAATGATCACCTTCCCTCATTTTGAAAGTACCTGCAAAAAAAATAGTGATATTAATAAAAATTAGGTAAATTGTAGTAAATCCATATTCATAAAATTAGTAAATTTGATCATCTTTCCTCATAACGAGGCCACCTACAAAAACATAATGTTAATAAAACTGGTGGAATATAATTAATATAATCAGTTAATTATTCAGGGAAATATATTACACTTAAATCTTGGCATAAAACATATATTTTTAAAAAATATGTTATACATACCTGATTTTGAAATTACCTGCATAAGTAGTAATATTAGTAAAATTGATTGTGAAGTATAATCTTCTAATAACGAAATACACCTTCAGCTTTTCATCCGGTTGTGGCACAAATTAAACATTTTCACTTCACAATTCTCCTTATTGCGATCAAAATTCATTGCGCATCCGCTATTATGATGGATAATATAACAATGCATTTTATATACGGAGTACTCGACATACTTAAAATTGTTTTCTATATACTAATATACAAGGCATATATACCGTTTCGTTCGGTTCACCACACATTTCTGGGGTCAAAATAACACGATTCGGATAAACCTATCTATATACAGAAAACACACCTTTGCGGCGTAACAGCCACCACCTTGTAGGTGGAGAAGATGCCCAGCTTGTTTTTGTTTTAAATAACTTTAGAAAGGTTTGACCTACCGATTCCCAACTTGGTTGACTCATTATCTGTATGAGAGTAATGGACTTCAAGAGTAGAAACAAAAAAAGATGTATACAGAGTAATAGAGATATTATATTTCGATATCCTACGCTCCTATTTTGTCATATGTCTTTTTCAGTAAACAAAATAATGATTTATTTATTTACACACTTTTTCATGTCTTGTAGAAATTTCATATTTCGTATGGTTCGTCCATCAAATAGCGAAGTTCGAAACAATATGCCAACTCTGCTGCTCAAAGAATTATTTACTCACTAGTCTGGTAGGGATTGAAATCAATGATTTTTTTTTTTTTTCAATTAAAATAGAACCACAGAGTAACAAATTCTACGAATTTAATCAAGAAAGCACACCCGGTGTTCATTTTTTTGGATGCCGAACCTTAATTTGGTCAATAATTTTTTTGCCCGTACACCAAGGACCTATATATGAACAATTTTCAAAAGGTCAATTTGATTAGTAACTTTTTTGTACCTTGTAAAATATTGATGATACGAGAAAGTTACTAAACAAATAGATCTTTCAAAAAGTGTCAATAAAAAAAGGAATTGGGGTGTACGGACAAAACAATAATTATTGGCCAAATTAAGATTAGGTATTAGGCAGAAAAATGAACATTCTGTATGCCGTTTTGATAGAATTCGTATAACTTGTTACTAAAACAATTAATTCTGTTACTTTAACCCTTACCAGACTAATGAGCGGAGTCAGATTACTGTTTCGAACTTGAAAGTTTATGAGTGAGCCATACGAAATATGAACTTTTAACAAGACAATCAAAAGTTTACAGACAGCTGCTCTTTTGAACCTGTTTACTGAAAAGGTCATTGGCGTATGGACAAAAAAGTTCAGGGCAAAATAGGGGCCTAGGATGGGAGAAACTGTATAATTTTTTTCTGGAGTACATTATTCTCAATAAATAAGTATTTCAACCAATTTGGAGGTCTGTTGGTCAAACCGTTCTCCACTTAGAGGGGGCTCTTACTTTGCAAGGGTGCATTTTTTATCTGATCGTGTTATTTTAACATCAGAAGTCTGTGGTCAACTGTTGTCCGTGCTTTTCTAAGGCACTCTGTATATGTCACTAAACACAAGAAATGTGAGGTGGGGTATTAAATGAGATAAAAACAATTTTAAGCATCAATCGGATCATCCCATTTATAAATATGCACGTTTCATAAAGGTAATTGAAAAATGCTCACCGTATGAAGTTTTCACCATGTCCTATCTCGTTCGGACCCTACCTGTAACAACATAATACAGACATATTAGTAAAAATAAATAAACCATATATAACAATAATAACTACCTTTTACTCCTTTCCCTAAGGCGTTTCGTCCCCATTATATACCGTTTATTCCTACCTCATATCGTTCATACTCTGAAACAAAAGAAACAACATTTAGGAACATACGAAATAGAAAAAAACATATTTAAAAACTGTTTGTCGTGAAAAAAAAACAAAAATGTCCGATTTACGACTTACCACTTTGGCATAGTGTGAGGAATCTTAGGAGGGTGAAGTCCCGAATCCATCACTCGCTCGCGACAATCAGAGTCTACAAACTGCTTTTCTGGGCTCTAATGCCCCAAAAAAAATGCCGATTACAGTTTCAAGCCTTAACACTTGTAATATCCAAGCAATTTTAAAAATAACTAAGATATTGACAAGATACTCGTCGAGATCTCGACTCTGATTTAACGACACCAGTCGTTCTCCTTACGTTAAGTCGAACGAAGGTGTGACGCGCCTTGCCTTAGGCTAATTTGGGCTACTCTAACCCACTACTGGCCTCAATCTGCCTACTCCAGTAGCCCACTGGTTATTTTGCTTACTTTTAGCTTCCAGCACACTCGAATTTAAACACGCGCGCGTGGTCTGTCCTTGGGCTAATTTCAGCTACCAAAATCCACTACTATGGTGGAGTGAGCCAACACTGTCCCAATCTGAAACAAAGATTAAAATCAGTATTTCGAAGTTTATACTTCTCCTGCCGTGAATAGTATCACAACTTATTTTCAACAGAAACTGTATATATTTTAGTCACTCCAGAAAAATGCGCCACTGCAGTACACTTATTTTTCCATAAAAAACCACTTTTTATAAAACGGTCAATTTCTATCAAACACCCTGTATACATTTTGTCACTTCCGCACAATCCGCCACTGCAATACATTTATATATCCATAAAAACCATTTTTTCGAATTTTTCGTTTCTTTAAACACCCTGTATACTCTTTGTTCACTTCCGAACGATCCGCCACTGTACCACACTTGTTTTCCTGAAAAAGTCCCTTCCGAAAATTTTCAATATTTTTTAAACACCCTGTATGCATTTTATCACTTTCGCACGATTCGCCACAGGAACACGATTATTTTTCTGTAAATGTAACGTTTTTAGATTTTTCAATTTTTTTCAAACTGTATTTTTTCCACTTCCGAACTATCCGCCACTGTAATACACTTATTTTCCTGTAAAAGCCACTTTTTCAAAGCTGTTAAATTTTTTTCGTACACCCTGTACACTACTTTGTTCACTTCCGAATGATTTGCCACACATTTATTTTTCCGAAAAAAACACTTACAAATTTTCAATTTTTTTAAACACCCTGTATAGAGTCCAGTCCGGTCCACTCTACTCTACTTTATTCTACTCAACTCTACCCTACTAACTATACTCTACTATACTCTACCCTACTATACTCTATTCAACGTATACTTTTTTCACTGCCGAAAGATCCAGCACTGCAATTAGCTTATTTTTATGTAAAAACCATTTTTTCAATTTTTTTCGGTAGTAAACTTATTTTTTCGTAAAAACCACTTTATTTAATATCAAAATTAATCAATTTTTCCAAACACCCTATATATTCTTTTCACTCCCGAAAGGTCTGGCACTGTAATACACTTATTTTTCCGTACAAACCACTTTTCCAAAAATTTTCAATTTTTCCAAACAACGTATATATTTTTTCACTCCCGAAAAATTCGGTATTGCAATACACTTATTTTTCTGTAAAAATCTCTTTTTTAATTTCAAAACTTCTCAATTTTCCAAACAAATCCTCTGTATAAATTTTAGTCACTCCAGAAAAAACGCGCCACTCTAGTACACTTATTTTTCCACAAAAACTACTTTTTATAAAATGTTCAATTTCTATCAAACACCCTGGATACATTTTTTGTCTTCCGCACAATCCACCACTGCAAAACACTTATATTTCCGTAAAAAACCATTATTTCGAATTTTTCTTTTTTTTTTCGAACACCTTGTATACTTTTTGTCTACTTCCGAACGATCCGCCACTGTACACAGTTATTTTCCTGTAAGAGTCCTTGTCGAAAAATGTTCAATACCTTTTGAACATCATGTATACATTTTATCGCTTCCACACAATTCGCTACAGGAACACAATTATTTTTCTGTAAATGTAACGTTTTTAGATTTTTCAATTTTTTTCAAACACTATATTTTTTCCACTTCCAAAGTATCCGCCACTGTAATACACTTATTTTCCTGTAATAGCCACTTTTTCAAAAAATTTTATTTTTTTTCGTACACCCTGTACACTATTTTGTTCATTTCCGAACGATCCGCCACACACATTTATTTTTCCGCAAAAACCACTTTTATAAATTTTTAATTTTTTTTCGAACACCCTGTATACTTTTTGTCCACTTCCGAGCAATCCGCCACTGTAACACACTTATTTTCCTGTAAAAGCCTCTTCCGAAACATTTTCAATATTTTTTTTAACACCCTATATACATTTTATCACTTCCGCACGATTCGCCACAGAAACACGCTTATTTTTGTGTAAATGTCACGTTTTCAGATTGATCAATTTTTTTCGAACACCCTTTATATTTTTCACTTCCGGCACTGTAGGAGACTTATTTTTCCGCAAAAAAAACACTTTTTCAAATTATTTTTTTTTTAAACACCCTGTGTATCACACCTTCGCACAATCTGCCACTGAAATAAGCTTATTTTCCGTAAAAGTCACTTTTTCAAAATTTTCAACTTTTTACGTACATATCTTTCACACTTCCGCACGATCCGCCACTGAAACACGCCCATTTTTCTGTCGTCACTTTTTCAAAAAAGATAAAAGTGTTTTTAAATTTCACCTTTAAAAACACCCTGTATATATTTTTTTCAGATCGCCAATCGATTCCCCGAACCGCATATAGCCAGAATCCGCGAAAAAAATTCGTATTTGGTACAGCTTATTTTTGTGTAAAAACCATTTTTTTTAAATTTTTCACACCCTGCTTACATTTTTTCACTACCGAAAGATTCGGCACTGTAATACACTTATTTTTTCGCAAAAGCCACTTTTTTTAATATCAAAATTTTTTAATTTTTCCAGACACCCTATATATTCTTTTCACTCCCGAAAGGTCCGGCACTGTAATACACTTATTTTTCCGATAAAACCACTTTTTCTCAAAATTTTTAAATTTTTCCAAACAACCTCTAAATATATATATTTTTCACTCACACGAAAAATTCGGTATTGTAATACACTTATTTTTCTGTAAAAATCACTTATTTAATTTCAAAATTTTTCAATTTTTCAAACAAATTCCCTGTATATATTTTAGACACTCCAGAAAAATACGCCACTGTAGTACACTTATTTTTCCATAAAAAACCACTTTTTATAAAACGTTCAATTTCTATCAAACACACTGCATACATTTTTTTCACTTCCGCACAATCCGCCACTGCAATACACTTATATTTCCATAAAAAACCATTTTTTCGAATTATGCAAACTTTTTTTGAACACCCTGTATACTTTTTGTTCACATCCGAACGATCCGCCACTGTAACACGCTTATTTTCCTGTAAAAGTCCCTTCAGCAAAACTGTCAATATTTTTTGAACACCCTGTATACATTTTATCACTTCCGCACGATTTGCCACAGGAACATGCGTATTTTTCTATAAATGTCACGTTTTCAGATTTTTCAATTTCTTTCGAACACCCTGTCTATATTTTGTTCACCTCCGAACGATCCGCCACTGTAATACACTTATTCTTCCGCAAAAACCACTTTTTCATATTTTCCAATTTTTTTAAAAACCCTGTATATTTTATTCACAATTCCGCACGATCCACCACTGAAATACGTTAGCGTTAACTAATTTAAAAACAATGCAAACCGTGGCCACGTGTTTCTGACTCCTCATATAGCTAAGTTGATGTGATGGATGAAACTTAGGTAAAACACACAAATGTAAACCACCGACAGGTGCCAATCGCACATTTGTGGCTTCAGTGAATGACTTTCAAATGTGAAATGCACAAATGTAAGAGCCACCATATAGTGAATCCATCCAAGGAGACCCCAAAGGATCAAAGGGGACCCGCCACCACCCCTGTTTCTGGAAATTAAACAGGCCCCTTAGAAATTATTAAGATGGAAAGGAGGTAGTAGGTGATATCAAGAAATAACGACATTGAGGCAAGCACAAACAAAGAAATTTGTCAGTTCGAATTAATAGCAAAGATTGTTAAGTGATTTACTTAAACTGCAAGTTTCGTAGTTGCTGTGGTAGTCGTCATATGTACGATACTAACAAGAAAGTTATTTTGATGACAGAGAACCTGAGGGCTCTTATCAAGTTATGGTGCGTAATTGTACCACATCAAGATTAAACACTAATAGTCGTCCACCGGCGTGCAATATATGAACCAGGTGAGTTTACCCCGGGATTACCCATAATTCCGCCAAGCTACTCTTATCAGGTCATAATCCTAATGGTGGCATTAAGAACTGCATCCATAATCTCAATAAAAATGATCATGACGATATTTCGAAATTCTTTTTACACATCGAATTTGTACCTTTAGAAACGTAAACAGAATCGTTGAAAATTCCGAGGAATTAGATAGAACATACAACATGGGATCAACAAATAATGACATCGATGACACAGAAAAAAGTACGAGAAAAAAAAATTGCTAATTTGAATTCCACTAATAAAAATTGCCGAGTGATTGGCTTATTTTAATTACTTGTGTAACTAATGCTGTTATTGGCCATTCAAATAAACATATATCCTCGGCCCGAACAAGATAAATGATACAAAGTTTCGTCAACGGAAAAAAAACAGCGAGGTTGAAACAACTGTTAGTTAATACACCAAAGAATAGGAAATTAGTAGCCTCACTAAAAACGTGTTTGCATTTTTTAAATGGCTCATGTTGTGAGCCGTATCAAAACCTATAATCTATTAGGTATATGCAGAAACGCCGTTGTGCACTAATAATTAATTAATACAACCATAGTAATTTTGTTTTGGGGGTTTTTGATTAATTTTTCGATACGTAAATCGTTACAATTAACTGTTTACAACGGAAAACATGGCGTTAACTAATTTACCCAAATCACAATAAAAGACCGCAAAAACAATGCAAACCATGGATACGTGTTTCTGACTCCTCATGTAGCTAAGTTGATGTGATGGATGAAACTTAGGTAAAACACACAAATGTAAACCACCGACAGGTGCCAATCGCACATTTGTGGCTTCAGTGAATGACTCTCAAAAGTGGAATGCACAAATGTAAGAGCCACCATATTGTGAATCCATCCAAGGAGACCCGAAAAGATCAAAGGGGACCCGCCACCACCCCTGTTTCTGGAAATAAAACATGCCCCTTAGAAATTATTAAGATAGAAAGGAGGTAGTAGGCGATCTCAAGAAATAGCGACATTGAGGCAAGCACAAACAAAGAAATTTGCCAGTTTGAATTAATAGCAAAGATTGTTAAGTGATTTACTTAAACTGCGAGTTTCGTAGTCGCTGTGACAGTCGTCATATGTACGATACTAACAAGAGAATTATTTTGATGACAGAGAACCTGGGGGCTCTTATCAAGTTATGGTGTGTAATTGTACCACATCACGATTAAACACTAATAGTCGTCCACCGGCGTGCAATATATGAACCAGGTGAGTTTACCCCGGGATTACCCATAATTCCGCCAATTATCAGGTCATAATCCTAATTGTGGCATTAAGAACTGCATCCATAATCTCAATAAAAATGATCATGACGCTATTTCGAAATTCTTTTTACACATCGAATTTGATACTGAAAGGGTCGAAATTGTACCTTTAGAAACGTAAACAGAATCGTTGAAGATTCCGAGGAATTAGATAGAACATACAACATGAGATCAACAAATAAAGACATTAATGACACAGAGAAAAGTACGAGAAACAAAAATTGCTAATTTGAACTCCACTAATAAAAATTGGCGAGTGATTGGCCTATTTTAATTATTTGTGTAACTAATTGCTGTTATTGGCGATTCAAATAAAATATATCCTTGGCCCGAACAAGATAAATGAAACAAACAAAGAGTCATCAACGGAAAAAACACCAAGATTGAAACAAACACCTATATATTCTCTTCAGTCCCGCAAGGTCCGACACTGTAATACACTTATTTTTCCGTACAAATCACTTTTTCAAAATATTTCAATTTTTCCAAATAACCTATAAGTGTATATATATATATATATATATATATATATATATATATATATATATATATATATATATATATATATATATATATATTTCACTCCCGAAAAACTCGTCATTGTAACACACTTATTTTTCTGTAAAAATCACTTTTTAATTACAAAATTTCTCAATTTTCCAAACAAATCCCCTGTATATATTTTACTCACTCCAGAAAATGCTCCACTGTAGTACACTTATTTTTTTCACAAAAACTACTATTTATGTTCAATTTCTATCAAACACCCTGTATACATTTTTTCTCTTCAGCACTATCCACCACTACAAAACACTTATATTTCCGTAAAAACCATTATTTCGAATTTTTCATTTTTGCTCGAACATCCTGTATACTTTTTGTCCACTTCCGAACGATCCGCCACTGTAATACACCTATTTTTCTGTAAAAGTCCTTTTTGAAAAATTTTCTACATCCTGTATACATTTTATCTCTTCCGCACAGTTCGCCACAGGAACACGCTTATTTTTATGGAAATGCAATGTTTTTAGATTTTTCAATTTTTTTCAAACCATATTTTTTCCACTTCCGAACTATCCGCCACTGTAATACACTTATTTTCCTGTAAGCCACTTTTTCAAAAAAAAAATTTTTTTTCGTACACCCTGTACACTATTTTGTTCACTTCCGAATGATTCTCCATACATTTATTTTTCCGCAAAAACCACTTACAAATTCATTTTTTTTACACTGTATAGAGTCCAGTCCAGTTCACTCTACTCTACTCTATTCTACTCAACTCTACCCTACTCTACTATACGTATACTTTTTTTCACTACCGAAGGATCCAGCACTGCAATTAGCTTATTTTTGTGTAAAAACCATTTTTTCAATTTTTTCGGTAATACACTTATTTTTTTCGTAAAAACCACTTTGTTTAATATCAAAATTGTTCAATTTTTCCAAACACCCTATATGTATTCTTTTCACTCCCGAAAGGTCCGGCACTGTAATACACTTACTTTTCCGTACAAACCACTTTTTCAAAATTTTTCAATTTTTCCAAACAACATATATTTTTTCACTCCCGAAATCCTCAGTATTGTAATACACTTATTTTTCTGTAAAAACCACTTTTTTAATTTTAAAATGTCTCAATTTTCCAAACAAATCTCCTGTATATATTTTAGTCAATCCAGAAAAATGCGCCACTGTAATACACTTATTTTTCCACAAAAACTACTATTTATAAAATGTGCAATTTCTAAAAACACCCTGTATACATTTTTTTCTCTTCCGCACAATACACCACTGCAAAACACTTATATTTCCGTAAAAACCATTATTTTGAATTTTTCAATTTTTTTCGAACACCCGGTATACTTTTTGTCTACTTCCGAACGATCCGCCACTGTAACACACTTATTTTTCTGTAAAAATCCTTTTCGAAAAATTCTCAATATTTTTGAACATCCTGTATACATTTTATCTCTTCCGCACAGTTCGCCACAGGAACACGATTATTTTTCTGTAAATGAAACGTTTTTAGATTTTCAATTTTTTCAAACACTATATTTTTTCCACTTCCGAACTATCCGCCACTGTAATACACTTATTTTCCAGTAAAAGCAACTTTTTCAAAAAATTTAATTTTTTTCGTACACCCTGTACACTATTTTGTTCACTTTGAATGATTCGCCACACACATTTATTTGTCCGCAAAAACCACTTACAAATTTTCAAATTTTTTTAAACACTCTGTATAGAGTCCAGTCCAGTCCACTCTATTCTATTCTACTTAACTCTACCCTACTCTACTATACCCTATTCTACGTATACTTTTTTTCACTACCGAAAGATCTAGCACTGCAATTAACTTATTTTTGTGTAAAAACCGTTTTTTCAATTTTTTCGGTAATACACTTATTCTTTCGTAAAAACCACTTTTATAATATCAAAATTGTTCAATTTCTCCAAACACCCTATATATTCTTTTCACTCCCGAAAGGTCCGGCACTGTAATACACTTATTTTTCCGTACAAACCACTTTTTCAAAATTTTTCAATTTTTCCAAACAACGTATATATTTTTTCACTCCCGAAAACTTCGGTATTGTAATACACTTATTTTTCTGTAAAAACCACTTTTTTAATTTTAAAATTTCTCAATTTTCCAAACAAATACCCTGTATAAATTTTAGTCACTCCAGAATAATGCGCCACTGTAGTACACTTATTTTTCCACAAAAACTACTTTTTATAAAATGTTCAATTTCTATCAAACACCCTGTATACATTTTTTTTCTTCCGCACAATCCACCACTGCAAAACACTTATATTTCCGTAAAAACCATTTTTTCGAAATTTTAAATTTTTTAACACCCTGTATACTCTTTGTTCACTTCCCAACGATCCGCCAATGTACCACACTTATTTTCCTGTAAAAGTCCCTTTTCAATATTTTTTTAACACCCTGTATGCATTTTATCACTTCCGCACGATTCGCCACAGGAACACGATTATTTTTCTGTAAATGTCACGTTTTCAGATTTTTCAATTTTCTTCGGACACCCTGTATATATTTTATTCACTTCCGAACGATCCGCCACTGTAATACACTTATTTTTCCGCAAAAACCACTTTTTCAAATTTTTCAATTTTTTTTAAACACCCTGTATATTTTTTTCACACATTCGCACGATCCGCCACTGAAATACGCTTATTTTCCCGTAAAAGTCACTTTCAAATTTATCAACTTTTTTCGTATTTTTATTTCTCACACATCCGCACGATCTGCCACTGAAAAAAACATGCTTATTTTTCTGTCAATCACTTTTTTCATAAAAAAAAAAAATTCGATTCTGCCTTTGAAAACGCCCCGTATATTTTTTTCCAGGTCGCCGATCGATTCCCCGTCCCGCATATAACCGGAATCCGCGAAAAACATTTCGTATTTGGGACACCGGGTATATCAATTTTTTTTCGGGCCACCTATATATATATATATATATATATATATATATATATATATATATATATATATATATATATATATATATATATATATATATATATATATATATATATATATATATATATATATAATATCTACGCCACTGTATATTAACTTATACACGCTTCACTTTACCTTATGTTAGAGTATCATATTATACCTACACTTCAGATAACAAATTCTCTCTTAGAATTACAAATTGCTTATTTAGCACTTGCTTTGTTTCTAGACTGGGACCTGGTGTACATGCTTATCCAGCATAAACCAAACATGTTATAAATTAGCTCACCACATTTGTCAGTTCAGTTTTATACTTATCATGTTAGAATAAACATATTTCATTTTATAATTCATTTTAATTTCTTCAAGAGTCGACGTTGACTCTAATCAAATAAAAAAAGTTTTTAAAAAGTTATCCATGTAAATAAAAATATAAGAATTCGCGCAGTCGGTAGGATCCGTAAACACCCCAGAACAAGAAGCCTAACCGGTAGTGAAGCCCAATAGAACAAGGAGAACACCGCGAGGTGCCTAACTAGTGAAAGTTAACTTCTGGAACAAGGAGCTCTTCCTCACTGTGGTGGCGGATCCCAATCCCTAAATGGAAGAACCTCATGAAGAAAACAATTACGTAAGACATTTAAGAATCGTCTCGTTATCATTTTTTTAAATTTTTTCAAGTAACAAACAATTTTATTTTATTTTTTTTGATTTGGCTCTTTTCTAACTGTATCCACTCGCTACATATACGTGTGTAGAGGTGAGCGTGAAGTACAGTTCGACTTGCAGACCAAACATCTTATTATTTTACATATTAGTTGGCTGATATTTCTAACTGTATCCACTCGCTACATATACGTGTGTAGTGATGAGCGTGAAGTACAGTTCGACTTAAAGACCACACTAATTTTTTATATATAAGTGAATAATTTATTTCTATTATCCAACTTCCATATTATATTGCAAACTAAATATCTACCACAATTTATATTAATGCTACGAAACATATTTTTATAGCAAACTAAATATTATTTTAATCTTTTTATTTTTATTTTTACTTAATTTTGTATCGATAACATCTAAATATCTAGCAACATGTCTCTCACAACCGAAAGTACTAGTATCGAACCCTACAAATTATGTGAAATTTTTTCGATTGTACCAGAATTCGATGGCAATCCTATATTCTTGCAAACTTTTATAAACGCCTGCATTCATGCCCAGGGCATGGCCGTAGACGATCAACGCATTTTATTAACCTTGCACATAAAAAATAAACTTCGCAGTAAAGCTGCAGAAATAGTAAATTCACGCAACCCAAATACATGGGGCAAAATAAAGGCATTACTCGATGCTCATTTTGGCGATCCACGCGATTTGACTGCCTTAATACAAGATTTACAGCGTATTCACCAACTACCTAACGAAACCGCTTTAACTTTTATTTCGAGATTGCAAACTCACAACGCAAAAATGCATGCTGCTGTGCAAAAACAATGCCTCACGCTTGAAGAAAAAATCGCGCAATCTAATTTAATTGAAAATATGACATTAACTACACTATCAACCGGATTAGAACCAAAAATAGGACAAATTGTACGAGCTGGAGACCCACGAAATATATTGGATGCGATAAATCGTGTTAAAAGAGAACTTCAGTTATCTTATTTTGAATCTCAAAAATTTACAAATAAAATCGTAAATAAACCTGTGCAATAATCAAAAGTTCTGTTCTTATTGTAAGCGAAATGGTCACTCCTTTAACGAGTGCCGTACACGGCAACAATTTACTCCACAAAACCAAAATTTCAGACCTACGTACGCGAGTCAACCAAGACCCAATTTTCAAAATTTTTCTAATCCTCAAAGAAGTTTTTCGCCACAACAAAATTTCCAACAACCAAGCCCATCGCAACAAAACAGACCTCCTGTAATGAGGCCTAATTCAAATTTTCAAAACAGACCTTTCAATTAACGAAATAGTAATTTTAATCGTTCTAACCCACAGAGGACGCATCATGTAAACCTTAACGATTATTATAATCAACAACAATTTGAAAATACCGATTTTTACAATCAATATGATAATTATAACGACCAACAATTCGAAGACTATCCCCAAAATTACCAATCAAATTTAGATCTTTCTGTTAACCAGCAAGAGAATTATACTGCTAATTCTCAAGTTTTGTATGAGAATTATACTGCTAATTCTCAAACTTTGCATGACAGTTGTACAGCTAACTCTCAAAATTTATGCGAGGATTATACTGCTAATCCTCAGGATTTTCGGACAGGTCCGGAGTATCACACGGGTACTCCAACACAAATCGAAGAAATGTCCCACCAAATACAAAATATGAATCTACGAGACCCGGACAAAGAACAATGCTTCACACTGTAAATTCAAAAAACTTATATTATATTAAAGACTCTAACAACAATTTAAAAATTTTGATAGATACCGGTGCTGGAATATCCATTTTTAAACCAAATACTTGCAAATCAAAAAGATACTCAATTCAAGGCATAACTGATCAAAAATTCATTATTAAAGATTCAATTTTAATTCCGTTTATACCTAGCGATCCCCATAAAGTTTACATTTATAATTTGGACATAGAATTTGATGAACTTTTAGGTTCCGACTTTATGGAACATTACAAATGTGTCGTTGATTTTAAAAATAAACGATTAATAACCAATTTCAAAACTTATCAGCCTTTTAAAGTAACAGAAGACTCAGAACCCGTAATTCCCAAGATATGTCAAAATAAATTTCAAAATTCTATCCGAAACGTAATTTCAATCGAACCTCGTACTGAGAAAGTATGCAAACTAAAATGTAATTTAGTTAACACTGACGCTATACTGCAAGCGCAGGAAATTGAAAAGGTACGCTTACCTAATGCTCTGGTAAAAATAGACGAAAAAGGCGAATTTGTAACAACAGTAATTAACGCAAACGCGATTACTAAAACTACTATCATTATTTGCGACTTAAACCTCGAACCAGTCCAAAATTTTAAAGCTATTTTTAACTTAAATACTCAAAATTCTGACCCATACATACAGACAGACAGAAATTTCCAATTAAAAAATGAATTACGCTTGGACCATCTAAACGAAGAAGAGGCCGAAATAATAACGCAGCTTTACTTAGACTTTCAAGACATATTCTACTTAGAAGGAGATAACCTGACTTTTACAAACGAAATTAAACACGCGATTGACACTAATAATTCTAAACCTATTTTTACAAAATCTTATCGGTATCCCCAAATTCACAAAGAAGAAGTAAAAAAATCAAGTATCAAAAATGTTAAATCAAGGTATCATTCAACATTCAATTTCACCCTGGTCCTCCCCTGTTTGGGTAGTTCCAAAAAAACTTGATGCTTCTGGTAAACAAAAATGGCGCGTTGTAGTTGACTATCGAAAACTTAACGAAGTAACAGTCGGAGATAAATATCCTTTGCCTAACATATCGGATCTTTTAGACCAGCTTGGAAAATGTCAATATTTTACCACTTTAGATTTGGCATCGGGTTTCCATCAGATCGAAATTAACCCCGAGGACGTTCAAAAATCTGCTTTTACAATTGAGAACGGACACTATGAATTCGCACGCATGCCCTTCGGTTTAAGGAATGCTCCATAGACATTTCAAAGAGTGATGGACAATATTTTACTCGGAATTCAAAATGAAAGATGTCTTGTCTATATGGACGACATTATCGTTTATTCACCAACCATTCACGAACATATTTCTCGCTTAACCGAGATATTCAAACGACTTCAAAAAGCTAATTTAAAAATACAACACGATAAATGTGAATTTCTACGAAAATAAGTCGCATAATAAGGACATTTAATAACAAAAGACGGTGTAAAACCTAACCCGAGTAAAGTTGACGCTATTCTAAACTTTCCACAACCTACATATCAAAAAAGAATTAAATCGTTTTTAGGACTTGCAGGTTATTATCGAAGATTTATTTCAAATTTCTCTAAAATCACTAAACCAATGACGAAACTTTTACAGAAAGACGTTCCCTTCAACTTTGATAATGATTGCCAAAATTCATTTGCCGAACTTAAACAAACAACCACATCACCCATTTTAATTTATCCAAATTTCGATGAACCTTTCGTATTAACTACGGACGCAAGCGCGTTCGCGATTGGCTCAGTACTCTTGCAGGGACCTATCGGTAAAGATTTACCCATTGCTTATGCTTCTCGAATTTTATGCAATGCCGAAACCAGGTATTCAACCATTGAAAGGGAGCTTCTCGCAATAGTCTGCTCAGTTAAGCACTTTAGGCCATACCTATTCGGTAGAAAGTTCAAACTAATCACAGACCATCGACCACTCACCTGGTTATTTTCCATAAAAGACCCAGGAAGTAGATTAGCACGTTGGTGTTTGAAACTCGAAGAGTACGATTACGAAATCATTTATAAACCTGGTAAAATTAACAAAAATGCGGACGCTTTATCTAGGATAAAAGTAAATCATTTTTCAGATTGTTCCAAATTTAATTCGATAATCTTAGCCGCAAATGAGGATGACACAGACGATTAAGAGCACACTAATGACATTACAGATGAACAGATCGCCCATGAATTCGACACCTTTGTTAATTTATATAAAACAAAATCACTTATCGATTATTCCAAAATCCAATTTTCTAACAAACAATTGTTAGACAGGGACCATAAAAATATTATTACATTCTTTCAACAAAATAAATTGGAAGATCTTTATTATAAAATAATCGAAGATATTTTTGAAGAACGCCCTGATTTTCATAACATCCAAATTAATACTGTTTCAAGTAAAACTGTCCGGAAATGGAAATATTTTATCATTCCTTTACCTTTCGATCCGAAATCTGTTAATAACATTTTATTCTTTACGTTATTTAAATATCAAAATGAATTCGACCTTACGCAAACGTATCACGTTGAAAATAATCTAGACTTGCCAACATTGAAAATGCTCTCATTCATTTTTGCAGAAAAGGATTTAAAATTAGTAATCTGTCAAAATACGGTACAAGTCCCAGACGAAGATCAAATTCCAATTATATTAGACCAAAACCATTCTGGAAAAAATAATTTACACCGCGGAATAAACGAGACCACTCGAAGAATTACGCAAAAATATAATTGGCGAGACTTATCTAAAGACGTCGAAAAGTTTATAAAGAATTGCGAAACTTGTCAAAAGACCAAAGTTTGTCGCAAGAATTTAAGTAATCCATTAGTAATTACTGAAACTCCACGAACACCATTCGAGAGAATTAACATCGACATATTTGAATCGCCCACACGAAATCACGCCCTTACAATTCGCGACGAATTAACCAAATTTACGCAAGCTTATGCACTTCCGGATAAAACAGCTAAATCTGTTGTTAATACCTTGTTACTATATTTCCAACACTATGGTACACCCCTAAGAATACATTGCGATTATGGTCGTAAATTTGACAATGGCTTATTAAAAGATCTTTGCACGTTATACGACATAAAATTAACTTTTTCAAGTATAGGACATCTGCAATCTAATGGCTCATTAGAACGGTTTCATGCAACATTAGCGGAAATGATTAGAGTCCACAAAACTGAGAACCCTAACGAACATCCGTTTACCATTTTGCCATATGCAGTAATCTGTTACAACAATTCGACAAACAAATCACATGGTTTTACTCCATACGAATTAGTTTTTGGTCACACATCAAACCAACCTCCTGAAACTTTGTACTGCCAAAAGGAGCTAATAGCCAAATATGTCCGAGATTTAAATAGTAAAATATATAAAATATCACATTATTACAAAATAGCGCGTAGCCGCATTCAGAACAACAAGGAAAAGGCTAAAATACGTTTTGATAAACACGTCCCTGAAAATCGCAATGAACATAATATCGGCGATAAGGTATATGTAAAAGAATCACAAATTAAGGACAAATTACAAAATAAATTTAACGGTCCTTTTGAAATAACCGAAATTTTTCAAAATTCAGCAACCTTGCATAATCCTAATACTAACCAAACATCTAAAGTAAATTTCGACAGAATGAAACCATATTCTGAAAGCTAACCTTGATTTCAGGTTAATCCTGCTGTTCGGATCAGCTACACTAGCAGTCACCCAGTATAAAATTACACCCATAAATAATACTATAGGAATTTACTACCATGAAAGATCAGACACAGTAGTGACGAACGATAAATGGACATTATTGGTACACAAAAATATATCATCCTTAAAACGAGCTTTTGACAAAAATGACAAAATTCTAGACACCATCTAAATACCCTTGACCCTGCTTATCATAATAGCATACCTTTTTTAAGCGAAGTTAAAACCCATCTTAATCTCTTAACACAAATTTCTAAAAACATACAATCAAAATTTAACGAAGTCTATCTTGACACAAAACGGTACAAACGCGGAATTCTAAACGGTATAGGTACAATTTTTAAATCAATTTCCGGATATCTAGACGCCGAAGATGGTGAATATTATTCTAACTGCATAAATAAATTAAATAAAGACGAACATGAACTAGAAAACTTGTTGAAAAACCAAATTTCAGTAACAACGTCAGTCATTAGAAATTTTAACTTGACCATTCAAAAATTACAAATCGACGAACAGACATTTAATGATGATATCAAGGAAATAGAGGACGCTATCCTAAGTACACAACATGATATACAAATAGTCAATTCAAAACTAAAATTTCTTGAAATTTGTGAACAATTAACGGCTAGTTATTTGTACAATGAAAACGATCTCAATGATATTCTAAATTTTAATAACATTTGCACGCTTAAAAATTATTCACACTTCTATCATTAAGCCAGAGCACTTAATTAATTCATTGCAAGAAATTTCACAAAATTTGCAGAAAAATAATTTGCCACTTCCTATAAAACTATCAAAAGTTGCTCAATACTTGGATATTATCGAGCTCCGAGCATTTCAAACTGACTCAAGCTTAATTTTTGTTTTAAACATACCATTGGTAGATCCCCAAACCTATATAGCCTATCAATTATATCCCATTCCGATCCTGGATAATAGAACTGGGTTGCGCCACATCTTATCAGTTTCTCAAAAATATATTGCGAGATGTTCATACCCATCCAGGATTTAAAGGAATGTCGACAACTCAACATTGGAACCAAATTATGCTCAAACTTGTTCGCCTACCCGATAGACAATACTGCCATCTGCGAAGCTAGGCTTTTCAAAAATCTACGGGTCCTACCCGAAAACTGCCAAACTTCGTTTATTATAAGTCAAGGCTACAATGTTCAAAAACTTCAGGAAAACACCTGGTTAATCATCAATGCAGAATCTCTGCATGTTACCATCAACTGTCCAAAGAGAAATTCAAAAACTGACATCATTACCAAAAATTCCGTTTTAAAATTACAACCCAATTGTTATGCTTTCGTTGGTATAACCAAAATCCAAGCCAGCACAAACGAAATACTAAATGTTAAAGAGAGCATTCACCCTATTCAAATTCCATATGAATGCTGTAACGAACTTCCAGACAAAACTAAATTACCAAAATTAAAACCGTTAAAACTAAACAATCTAAACACTGAAGACCTCGAGATTGACAAACATAAATTGGATCAATACTCGAAAGACTTGGATGATTTAATCAATGAACCATTTATTACCAAACACATCTCCTGGTTCACATATTTCATAATAATAATTTTTGGACTACTAATTCTCTACATATTTTGTAAATGCAAAACAAGAAGAAGACGCAGATTAGCCATCGACGTAACTACATCACCTCCACCTCCACCAGGATCTAGTAGAACCCTTAGAAGTTTCACCAACATAATCCCTGCAAGGACCTCCGATTCGTGACGAAGAGGAAAATAAAGCAATAGAACTCACTTAAAAATAAAAAAACTCTGTGCATTCTGTGTTTTATCGTGGACTTCAATAACTTATTTATTGTGAACCCTATTGACTCCAGTGAATGTTATCACATTTAAAAAAAAAAAAAAATTGTATTCGCTTTTATTTTTATAACGTTTTGTATTGTATACTAACGTTTTGCATTTTTACCTTTTATATTTAATTTTACTGTTTTACACTTTTACCTTTTACATTTTATATTTTACGTTTAACATTTTACACTTTGCATTTTGCATTTTACATTTGCATTTTATATTTTACATTATTAGATAGTGCATTTTACATATTATAATTTTTGCACGTTTACGCACATAATCTACCTTTACATTTTATATTTCAATTCTTATTTTACAATTTTATTTATATTTTAAATTTTGTATTATCCAAAAGTTGTTGTATAAACACCAACTTTTTTAATAAGGGGGAAGTTGTTATATAATATCTACGCCACTGCATATTAACTTATACACGACTTTGGCTTCACTTTACATTATCTTAGAGTATCATATTACACCTACACTTCAGATAACAAATTCTCTCTTAGAATTACAAATTGCTTATTTAGCACTTGCTTTGTTTCAAGTCTGGGAACTGGTGTAAATGCTTATCCAGCATAAACCAAACATGTTATAAATTAGCTCACCACATGTCAGTTCGGTTTTATACTCATCATGTTAGAATAAACATATTTCATTTTATAATTCATTTTAATTTCTTCAAGAGTCAACGTGGAGTAATCAAATAAAAAAAGTTTTTAAAAAGTTATTCATGTAAATAAAAATATAAGTTAATATATATATATATATATATATATATATATATATATATATATATATATATATATATATATATATATATATATATATATATATATATATATATATATATATATATATATATATATATATATATATATATATATATGAATTTTCGGCCATATTGGATTTTCTGACAGGCTCGCTCGTCTCGACCAATAGAAAATTAATTAACGCTCAGAGCGGACCGGAAAAACGCTTCCGGAGCCGATTTTTTTTAGGTGTGAATCGAAACGCAAGGCACGGGAGGAGGTTAGGCGGCGGCTACGAAGGAAAAATTAAGGCCGGCACGAACGTTCGAAACATGATATAATTTCATGTAATTATTTAATTTAAAATTAAGGATAGAAGCCCGCCCGAGCGGCTCCAACCGTATCGGACCCGGATTATAATTCATTTTTAATTGCGGAAACGACGGAAATAGATCGTTGCAGGCTCTCGGGGCACGGAGAAGGCGACTTTAATGATTTTCGTCAAGGTACTTGAGCGATTTCGAAAAAAATTAATTGGTTAAATGACCCGCTCGGCTACGGCTCCGTGCGTTTACTCCGGGCAAAAACGTCGACGTTTAAATAAGGACTTTTAAAAAAATTAAAGCTATTTAAGGGTCGGAGGCGACGGAAAGGGGTGAAGATGGGTCCGTAGATGGTTACATTTAGGTGGAACGTGGAATTTGTGAGTTATTTATATGGTTTTTCTCGCTAACAAAACGGATAGCGCCCGGAATGCGGGGTAACTTTTAAAAATCCGTAACTTTTTTATTTGCGGAAATTAAGAAACTGTATTTTGGCAAATAGTTCTCGACACATGGGAGAAACGGTAAAGTGGCCGTCGCCGTCCTTCAGCTTTTCAACTTTAGCCTTTGAGGACTCACAAAATGATGAAGATGGCCGAACTTGAAAATTTTGAACGCCCGGAGCGGGACGATAACGGCTTGCGGAGTCGATTTTTCGGTAGAAATCGGAGAGCGGGGCACGGGAAGAAGGTTAGGTGGCGAATTTCCAGTGTCACGAAGGAGATTAAGTCGATAACAACGTTTGAAAAGAGTGTATATAATCGATTAAAATGTCATAACGAGGGAGTCAGAGAGTACTCGAGGAGTGCTCAGAGTGTGCTCTATTACACTTTGATTGATTATCTACTTCTTCCCAAGCGGAAGTCTCAAGTTATTTTACGAGTGACGATTACACCTATTTCTGTCCCTAACTATAAAATGTATTATCCGTTGCAACATAAATGTATTCTATATCTTTCTGAGAGTACCTGCAAAATGAAAAATAGATATTAGTAAAAATTAGTAAATTGTAATAAATACATATTTGTAAAATAAATAAAAAAGATCGCCTTCCCTCATTTTGAAAGTACCTGCAAAAATAATAGTGATATTAATAAAAATTAGGTAAATTGTAGTAAATCTATATTCATAAAATTAGTAAATTTGATCATCTTCCCTCATAACGAGGCCACCTACAAAAAACCTAATGTTAATAAAACTGGTGGAATATAATTAATATAATCAGTTAATTATTCAAGGAAATATATTACACTTAAATCTTGGCATAGAAAATACATTTTTAAAAAATATATTATACATACATACCTGATTTTGAAATCCTGCATAAGTAGTAATATTAGTAAAATTGATTATGAAGTATAATCTTCTAATAACGAAATACACCTTCAGCTTTTCATCCGGTTATGGCACAAATTAAACATTTTCACTTCACAATTCTCCTTACTGCGATCAAAATTCATTGTGCATCCGCTATTATGCTGGATAATATAACAATGCATTTTATATACGGAGTACTCCACACAATTAAAATTGTTTTCTATATACTAATATACAAGGCATATATACCGCTTCGTTCGGTTCACCACACATTTCTGGCGTCAAAATAACACGATTCGGATAAACCTATCTATATACAGAAAACACACCCTTGCGGCGTAACAGCCACCACCTTGTAGGTGGAGAAGATGCCCAGCTTGTTTTTGTTTTAAATAACTTTAGAAAGGTTTGACTTACCGATTCCCAACTTGGTTGAATCATTATCTGTATGAGAGTAATGGACGTCAAGAGTAGAAACAAAAAAGATGTGTACAGAGTAATAGAGATATTATATTTCGATATCCTAGGCTCCTATTTTGTCATATGTCTTTTTCAGTAAACATAATAATGATTTATTTATTTACACACTTTTTCATGTCTTGTAGAAATTTCGTATTTCGTATGGTTCGTCCATCAAATTGCGAAGTTCGAAACAATATGCCAACCCTGCTGCTCAAAGAATTATTTACTCACTAGTCTGGTAGAGATTGAAATCAATGTTTTTTTTTTTTAATTAAAATGGAACCACAAAGTAACAAATTCCACGAATTTAATCAAGAAAGCACACCCGGTGATCATTTTTTTGGATGTCGAACCTTAATTTGGTCAATAATTTTTTTGCCCGTACACCAAGGACCTATAACGAACAATTTTCAAAAGGTCTATTTGATTAGTAACTTTTTTTGTACCTTGTAAAATATCAATGATACGAGAAAGTTACTAAACAAATAGATCTTTCAAAAAAGTGTCAATAAAAAAAGGCCTTGGGGTGTACGGACAAAACAATAATTATTGGCCAAATTAAGATTAGGTATTAGAAAAATGAACACACTGTACGCCGTTTTGATAGAATTCGTAGAACCTGTTACTAAAACAATTAATTCTCTTACTTTAACCCCTACCAGACTAATGAGCGGAGTCAGAATACTTTTTTCGAACTTGAAAGTTTATGAGTGAGCCATACGAAATATGAACTTTTAACAAGACAATCAAAAGTTTACAGACAAGCTGCTCTTTTGAACCTGTTTACTGAAAAGGTCATTGACGTATGGACAAAAAAAGTTCAGGGCAAAATAGGGGCCTAGGATGTTAGAACTGTATAATTTTTTTTTCTGTAGTACATTATTCTCATATAAATAAGTATTTCAACCAATTTGGAGGTCTGTTGGTCAAGCCGTTCTCCACTTAGAGGGAGCTCTTACTTTGCAAGGGTGCATTTTTTATCTGATCGTGTTATTTTAAAATCAGAAGTCTGTGGTCAACTGTTGTCCGTGCTTTTCCAAGGCACTCTGTATATGTCACTAAACACAAGACATATGAGATGGGGTGTTAAATGAGATAAAAACAATTTTAAGTGTCAATCGGATCATCCCATTTATAAATATGCACGTTTCGTATAGGCAATTGAAAAATGCTCACCGTATGATGTTTTCACCATGTCCCATCTCGTTCGGACCCTACCTGTAACAACATAATACAGACATATTAGTAAAAATAAATAAACGACATATAATAATAATAGCTACCTTTCACTCCTTTCCCTAAGGCGGTTCGTCCCCATTATATACCGTTTATTCCTACCTCATATCGTTCACACTCTGAAACAAAAGAAACAACATTTAGGAACATACGAAATAGAAAAAACATATTTAAAAACTGTTTGTCGTGAAAAAAAAAACAAAAATGTCCGATTTACGACTTACCACTTTGGCATAGTGTGAGGAATCTTAAGAGGGTGAAGTCCCGAATCCATCACTCGCTCGCGACAATCAGAGTCTACAAACTGCTTTTCTGGGCTCTAATGCCCCCAAAAAATGCCGATTACAGTTTCAAGCCTTAACACTTGTAATATCCAAGCAATTTTAAAAATAACTAAGATATTGACAAGATACTCGTCGAGATCTCGACTCTGATTTAACGACACCAGTCGTTCTCCTTACGTTAAGTCGAACGAAGGTGTGACGCGCTTTGCCTTAGGCTAATTTGGGCTACTCTAACCCACTACTGGCCTCAATCTGCCTACTCCAGTAGCCCACTGGTTATTTTGCTTACTTTTAGCTTCCAGCACACTCGAATTTAAACACGCGCACGTGGTCGGTCTTCGTCTTGCCTTGGGCTAATTTCAGCTAGCAAAATCCACTACTACGGTGGAGTGAACCAACACTGTCACAATCTGAAACAAAGATTAAAATCAGTATTTCGAAGTTTATACTTCTCCTGCCGTGAACAGTATCACAACTTATTTTCAACAGAAACTATATATTTTAGTCACTCCAGAAAAATGCGCCACTGTAGTACACGTATTTTTTCCATAAAAACCACTTTTTATAAAACGGTCAATTTCTATCAAACACCCTGTATATATTTCATCACTTCCGCATAATCCGCCACTGCAATACACTTATATATCCATTAAAACCATTTTTTCGAATTTTTCATTTTTTTTAACACCCTGTATACTCTTTGTTCACTTCCGAACGATCCGCCACTGTACCACACTTGTGTTCCTGAAAAAGTCCCTTCCGAAAATTTTCAATATTTTTTTAACACCCTGTATGCATTTTATCACTTCAGCACGATTCGCCACAGGAACACGATTATTTTTCTGTAAATGTCACGTTTTCAGATTTTTCAATTTTCTTCGGATACCCTGTATATATTTTGTTCACTTCCGAACGATCCGCCACTGTAATACACTTATTTTTCCGCAAAAACCACTTTTTCAAATTTTTCAATTTTTTTTTAAACACCCTGTATTTTTTTTCACACATTCGCACGATCCGCCACTGAAATACGCTTATTTTTCCGTAAAAGTCACTTTCAAATTTTTTGTATATTTCTCACACTTCCGTACGATCTGCCACTGAAAAAAACATGCTTATTTTTCTGTCAGTCACTTTTTCATAAAAAAAATCGACTCCGCCTTTAAAAACACCCCGTATATTTTTTCCAGGTCGCCGATCGATTCCGGAATTAGCGAAAAAAATTTCGTATTTGGGACACCGGGTTATCAATTTTTTTCGGGCCACCATATATATATATATATATATATATATATATATATATATGAACTGAAATTTCAGTTCGAGTAACCAGAAGCCGCAGTAAGCAGTTATCTGTTAGAACCTGAAGATGGCAGATGAGATTCTGCCGAAACGTCGTTCAGACAACCACGGTCCCTCTCGGGGCCTATCACCTACGCGGGAGTATACCCGGAAAACGAATTTAACATATATATATATATACATATATATCTTATATTTTTATTTACATGAATAACTTTTTAAAAACTTTGTTTATTCTAACATGATGAGTATAAAACTGAACTGACAAATGTGGTGAGCTAATTTATAACATGTTTGGTTTATGCTGGATAAGCATTTACACCAGTTCTCAGACTTGAAACAAAGCAAGTGCTAATAAATAAGCAATTTGTAATTCTAAGAGAGAATTTGTTATCTGAAGTGTAGGTGTAATATGATACTCTAAGATAATGTAAAGTGAAGCCAAAGTTGTGTATAAGTTAATATACAGTGGCGTAGATATTATATAACAACTTCCCCTTATTAAAAAAAGTTGGTGTTTATACAACTTTTGGATAATACAAAATTTAAAATATAAATAAAATTGTAAAATAAGAATTATAAAATGTAAAGGTAGATTATAAGCGTAAAAGTGCAATAATTATAATATGTAAAATGCACTATCTAATAATGTAAAATATAAAATGCAAATGTAAAATGCAAAATGCAAAGTGTAAAATGTAAAAGGTAAAAGTGTAAAACATAGTAAAATTAAATATAAGAGGTAAAAATGCAAAACGTTAGTATACAATACAAAACGTTATAAAAATAAAAGCGAATACAATTTTTTTTTTTTTTTTAATGTGATAGCATTCACTGGAGTCAATAGGGTTCACAATGAGTTATTGAGGTCCACGATAAAACAGAATGCACAGAGTTTTTTATTTTTAAGATCTATTGTTTCATTTTCCTCTTCGTCACGAATCGGAGGTCGTTTCCTTGCGGAGATTATGTTGGTGAAACTTCTAAGGGTTCTACTAGATCCTGGTGGAGGTGATGTAGTTACGTCGAATGGCTAATCTGCATCTTCTTCTTGTTTTGCATTTACAAAATATGTAGAGAATTAGTAGTCCAAAAATTAGTATTATGAAATATGTGAACCAGGAGATGTGTTTGGTAATAAATGGTTCACTGATTAAATCATCCAAGTCTTTCGAGTATTGATCCAATTTATGTTTGGCAATCTCGAGGTCTTCAGTGTTTAGATTGTTTAATTTTAACGGTTTTAATTTTGGTAATTTAGTTTTGTCTGGAAGTTCGTTACAGCATTCATATGGAATTTGAATAGGGTGAATGCTCTCTTTAACATCTAGTATTTCGTTTGAGCTGGCTTGGATTTTGGTTATACCAACGAAAGCATAACAATTGGGTTGTAATTTTAAAACGGAATTTTTGGTAATGATGTCAGTTTTTGAATTTCTCTTTGGACAGTTGATGGTAACATGCAGAGATTTTGCATTGATGATTAACCAGGTGTTTTCCTGAAGTTTTTGAACATTGTAGCCTTGACTTATAATAAACGAAGTTTGGCAGTTTTCGGGTAGGACCCGTAGATTTTTGAAAAGCCTAGCTTCGCAGATGGCAGTGTTGTCTATCGGGTACGCGAACAAGTTTGAGCATAATTTGGTTCCAATATTGAGTTGTCGACATTCTTTTAAATCCGGGATGGGTATGAACATCAAAGAATCATCATCTCTCGCGATATATTTTTGAAAAACTGATAAGATGTGGCGCAACCCAGTTCTATTATCCAGGATCAGAATGGGATATAATTGATAGGCTATATAGGTTTCTGGATCTACCAATGGTGTGTTTAAAACAAAAATTAAGCTTGAGTCAGTTTGGAATGCTCGGAGCTCGATAATATCCAAGTATTGAGCAACTTTTGATAGTTTTATAGGAAGTGGCAAATCATTTTTCTGCAAATTTTGTGAAATTTGAATTAATTAAGTGCTCTGGCGTAATGATAGAAGTGTGAATAATTTTTAAGCGTGCAAATGTTATTGAATTTAGAATATCATTGAGATCGTTTTCAATGTACAAATAACTAGCCATTAATTGTTCACAAATTTCAAGAAATTTTAGTTTTGAATTGACTATTTGTATATCATGTTGTGTACTTAGGATAGCATCCTCAATTTCCTTGATATCATCGTTAAATGTTTGTTCGTCGATTGGTAATTTTTGAATGATCAAGTTAAAATTTCTAATGACTGACGTTTTTACTGAAATTTGGTTTTTCAACAAGTTTTCTAGTTCATGTTCGTCTTTATTTATGCAGTTAGAATAACATTCACCATCTTCGGCGTCTAGATTTCCGGAAATTGATTTAAAAATTGTACCTATACCGTTTAGAATTCCGCGTTTGTACCGTTTTGTGTCAAGATAGACTTCGTTAAATTTTGATTGTATGTTTTTAGAAATTTGTGTTAAGAGACTAAGATGGGTTTTAACTTCGCTTAAAAAGGTATGCATATTATGATAAGCAGGGTCAAGGGTATTTAGGATGGTGTCTAGAATCTTGTCATTTTTGTCAAAAGCTCGTTTTAAGGACGATATGTTTTTGTGTACCAATAATGTCCATTTATCGTTCGGCACTACTATGTCAGATCTTTCATGGAAGTAAATTCCTATAGTATTATTTATGGGTGTAATTTTATACTCGGTGACTGCTAGTGTAGCTGATCTGAACAGCAGGATTAACCTGAAATCAAGGTTAGCTTTCAGAATATGGTTTCATTCTGTCGAAATTTACTTTAGATGTTTGGTTAGTATTGGGATTATGCAAGGTTGCTGAATTTTGAAAAATTTCGGTTATTTCAAAAGGACCGTTAAATTTATTTTGTAATTTGTCCTTAATTTGTGATTCTTTTACATATACTTTATCGCCGATATTATGTTCATAGCGATTTTCAGGGACGTATTTATCAAAACGTATATTAGCCTTTTCCTTGTTGTTCTGAATGCGGCTACGCGCTATTTTTGTAATAATGTGATATTTTATATATTTTACTATTTAAATATCGGACATATTTGGCTATTAGCTCCTTTTGGCTGTACAAAGTTTCAGGAGGTCGGTTTGATGTGTGACCAAAAACTAATTCGTATGGAGTAAAACCATGCGATTTGTTTGTCGAATTGTTGTAACAGATTACTGCATATGGCAAAATGGTAAACGGATGTTCGTTAGGGTTCTCAGTTTTGTGGACTCTAATCATTTCCGCTAATGTTGCATGAAACCGTTCTAATGAGCCATTAGATTGCGGATGTCCTATACTTGAAAAAGTTAATTTTATGTCGTATAACGTGCAAAGATCTTTTAATAAGCCAATGTCCAATTCACGACCATAATCGCAATGTATTCTTAGGGGTGTACCATAGTGTTGGAAATATAGTAACAAGGTATTGACAACAGATTTAGCCGTTTTATCCGGAAGTGCATAAGCTTGCGTAAATTTGATTAATTCGTCGCGAATAGTAAGGGCGTGATTTCGTGTGAGTGATTCAAATATGTCGATGTTAATTCTCTCGAATGGTGTTCGTCGAGTTTCAGTGATTATTAATGGATTACTTAAATTCTTGCGACAAACCTTGGTCTTTTGACAAGTTTCGCAATTCTTTATAAACTTTTCGACGTCTTTAGATAAGTCTCGCCAATTATATTTTTGCGTAATTCTTCGAGTGGTCTCGTTTATTCCGCGGTGTAAATTATTTTTTCCAGAATGGTTTTGGTCTAATATAGTTGGAATTTGATCTTCGTCTGGGACTTGTACCGTATTTTGACAGATTACTAATTTTAAATCCTTTTCTGCAAAAATGAATGAGAGCATTTCCAATGTTGGCAAGTCTAGATTATTTTCAACGTGATACGTTTGCGTAAGGTCGAATTCATTTTGATATTTAAATAACGTAAAGAATAAAATGTTATTAACAGATTTCGGATCGAAAGGTAAAGGAATGATAAAATATTTCCGTTTCCGGACAGTTTTACTTGAAACAGCATTAATTTGGATGTTATGAAAATCATGGCGTTCTTCAAAAAATATCTTCGATTATTTTATAATGAAGATCTTCCAATTTATTTTGTTGAAAGAATGTAATAATATTCTTATGTTCCCTGTCTAACAATTGTTTGTTAGAAAATTGGATTTTGGAATAATCGATAAGTGATTTTGTTTTATATAAATTAACAAAGGTGTCGAATTCATGGGCGATCTGTTTGTCTGTAATGTTATTAGTGTGCTCTTCATCGTCTGTGTCATCCTCATTTGCGGCTAAGATTTTCAATAAATTTGGAACAATCTGAAAAATGATTTACTTTTATCCTAGATAAAGTTTCAGAGTTTCAAACGCCAGCGTGCTAATTTACTTCCTGGCTCTTTTATAGAAAATAACCAGGTGAGTGGTTGATGGTCTGTGATTAGTTTGAACTTTCTACCGAATAGGTATGGCCTAAAGTGCTTAACTGAGCAGACTATTGCGAGAAGCTCCCTTTCAATGGTTGAATACCTGGTTTCGGCATTGCATAAAATTCGAGAAGCATAAGCAATGGGTAAATCTTTACCGATAGGTCCCTGCGAGAGTACTGAGCCGATCGCGAACGCGCTTGCGTCCGTAGTTAATACGAAAGGTTCATCGAAATTTGGATAAATTAAAATGGGTGATGTGGTTGTTTGTTTAAGTTCGGCAAATGAATTTTGGCAATCATTATCAAAGTTGAAGGGGACGTCTTTCTGTAAAAGTTTCGTCATTGGTTTAGTGATTTTAGAGAAATTTGGAATAAATCTTCGATAATAACCTGAAAGTCCTAAAAACGATTTAATTCTTTTTTAATCTGTAAGTTGTGGAAAGTTTAGAATAGCGTCAACTTTACTCGGGTTAGGTTTTACACCGTATTTTGTTATTAAATGTCCTAAATATGCGACTTCTTTTCGTAGAAATTCACATTTATCGTGTTGTATTTTTAAATTAGCTTTTTTGAAGTCGTTTGAATACCTCGGTTAAGCGAGAAATATGTTCGTGAATGGTAGGTGAATAAACGATAATGTCGTCCATATAGACAAGACATCTTTCATTTTGAATTCCGAGTAAAATATTGTCCATCACTCTTTGAAATGTCTATGGAGCATTCCTTAAACCGAAGGGCATGCGTGCGAATTCATAGTGTCCGTTCTCAATTGTAAAAGCAGATTTTTTGAACGTCCTCGGGGTTAATTTCGATCTGATGGAAACCCGATGCCAAATCTAAAGTGGTAAAATATTGACATTTTCCAAGCTGGTCTAAAAGATCCGATATGTTAGGCAAAGGATATTTATCTCCGACTGTTACTTCGTTGAGTTTTCGATAGTCAACTACAACGCGCCATTTTTGTTTACCAGAAGCATCAAGTTTTTTTGGAACTACCCAAACAGGGGAGGACCAGGGTGAAATTGAATGTTGAATGATACCTTGATTTAACATTTTTGACACTTGATTTTTTATATCTTTTTTTGTGAATTTGGGGATACTGATAAGATTTTGTAAAAATAGGTTTAGAATTATTAGTGTCAATCGCGTGTTTAATTTCGTTTGTAAAAGTCAGGTTATCTCCTTCTAAGTAGAATATGTCTTGAAAGTCTAAGCAAAGCTGCGTTATTATTTCGGCCTCTTCTTCGTTTAGATGGTCCAAGCGTAATTCATTTTTTATTTGGAAATTTCTGTCTGTCTGTATGTATGGGTCAGAATTTTGAGTATTTAAGTTAAAAATAGCTTTAAAATTTTGGACTGGTTCGAGGTTTAAGTCGCAAATAATGATAGTAGTTTTAGTAATCGCGTTTGCGTTAATTACTGTTGTTACAAATTCGCCTTTTTCGTCTATTTTTACCAGAGCATTAGGTAAGCGTACCTTTTCAATTTCCTGCGCTTGCAGTATAGCGTCAGTGTTAACTAAATTACATTTTAGTTTGCATACTTTCTCAGTACGAGGTTCGATCGAAATTACGTTTCGGATAGAATTTTGAAATTTATTTTGACATATCTTGGGAATTACGGGTTCTGAGTCTTCTGTTACTTTAAAAAGCTGATAAGTTTTGAAATTGGTTATTAATCGTTTATTTTTAAAATCAACGACACATTTGTAATGTTCCATAAAGTCGGAACCTAAAAGTTCATCAAATTCTATGTCCAAATTATAAATGTAAACTTTATGGGGATCGCTAGGTATAAACGGAATTAAAATTGATTCTTTAATAATGAATTTTTGATCAGTTATGCCTTGAATTGAGTATCTTTTTTGATTTGCAAGTATTTGGTTTAAAAATGGATATTCCAGCACCGGTATCTATCAAAATTTTTAAATTGTTGTTAGAGTCTTTAATATAATATAAGTTTTTTGAATTTACAGTGTGAAGCATTGTTCTTTGTCCGGGTCTCGTAGATTCATATTTTGTATTTGGTGGGACATTTCTTCGATTTGTGTTGGAGTACCCGTGTGATACTCCGGACCTGTCCGAAAATCCTGAGGCAGTATAATCCTCGCATAAATTTTGAGAGTTAGCTGTACAACTGTCATGCAAAGTTTGAGAATTAGCAGTATAATTCTCATACAAAACTTGAGAATTAGCAGTATAATTCTCTTGCTGGTTAACAGAAAGATCTAAATTTGATTGGTAATTTTGGGGATAGTCTTCGAATTGTTGGTCGTTATAATTATCATATTGATTGTAAAAATCGGTATTTTCAAATTGTTGTTGATTATAATAATCGTTAAGGTTTACATGATGCGTCCTCTGTGGGTTAGAACGATTAAAATTACTATTTCGTTAATTGAAAGGTCTGTTTTGAATATTTGAATTAGGCCTCATTACAGGAGGTCTGTTTTGTTGCAATGGGCTTGGTTGTTGGAAATTTTGTTGTGGCGAAAAACTTCTTTGAGGATTAGAAAAATTTTGAAAATTGGGTCTTGGTTGACTCGCGTACGTAGGTCTGAAATTTTGGTTTTGTGGAGTAAATTGTTGCCGTGTACGGCACTCGTTAAAAGAGTGACCATTTCGCTTACAATAAGAACAGAACTTTTGATTATTGCATAGGTTTATTTACGATTTTATTTGTAAATTTTTGAAATTCAAAATGAGATAACTGAAGTTCTCTTTTAACACGATTTATCGCATCCAATATATTTCGTGGGTCTCCAGCTCGTACAATTTGTCCTATTTTTGGTTCTAATCCGGTTGATAGTGTAGTTAATGTCATATTTTCAGTTAAATTAGATTGCGCGGTTTTTTCTTCAAGCGTGAGGCATTGTTTTTGCACAGCAGCATGCAATTTTGCGTTGTGAGTTTGCAATCTCGAAATAAAAGTTAAAGCGGTTTCGTTAGGTAGTTGGTGAATACGCTGTAAGTCTTGTATTAAGGCAGTCAAATCGCGTGGATCGCCAAAATGAGCATCGAGTAATGCCTTTATTTCGCCCCATGTATTTGGGTTGCGTGAATGTACTATTTCTGCAGCTTTACCGCGAAGTTTATTTTTTATGTGCAAGGTTAATAAAATGCGTTGATCGTCTACGGTCATGCCCTGGGCGAGAATGCAGGCGTTTATAAAGGATTGCAGAAATATAGGATTGCCATCGAACTCTGGTACAATCGAAAAAAATTTCACTTAATTTGTAGGGTTCGATACTAGTACTTTCGGTTGTGAGAGACATGTTGCTAGATATTTAGATGTTATCGATATAAAATTAAGTAAAAATATAAATAAAAAGATTAAAATAATATTTAGTTTGCTATAAAAATGTGTTTCGTAGTGTTAATATAAATTGTGGTAGATATTTAGTTTGCAATATAATATGGAACTTGGATAATAGAAATAAATTATTCACTTATATATAAAAAATTAGTGTGGTCTTTAAGTCGAACTGTACTTCACGCTCATCACTACACACGTATATGTAGCGAGTGGATACAGTTAGAAATATCAGTCAACTAATATGTAAAGAAATAAAATGTTTGGTCTGCAAGTCGAACTGTACTTTACGCTCACCTCTACACACGTATATGTAGCGAGTGGATACAGTTAGAAGAGAGCCAAAGCAAAAAAGAATAAAATAAAAATAAAAGTGAAATACAATTGTTTGTTACTTGAAAAAAAAATTAAAAATGATAACGAGATGATTCTTAAATGTCTTACGTAAATGTTTTCTTCATCAGGTTCTTCCGTTTAGGGATTAGAATCCGCCACCACAGTGAGGAAGGGCTCCTTGTTCCAGAAGTTAACTTTCACTAGTTAGGCACCTCGCGATGTTCTCCTTCTTCTATTGGGTTTCACTACTGGTTAGGCTTCTTGTTCTGGGGTGTTTACGGATCCTACCGACTGCGCCAATTCTTATATTTTTATTTACATGAATAACTTTTTAAAAACATTTTTTATTTGATTAGAGTCAACGTTGACTCTTGAAGAAATTAAAATGAATTATAAAATGAAATAAGTTTATTTTAACATGATAAGTATAAAACTGAACTGACAAATGTGGTGAGCTAATTTATTACATGTTTGATTTATGCTGGATAAGCATTTACACCAGTTCCCAGACTTGAAACAAAGCAAGTGCTAAATAAGCAATTTGTAATTCTAAGAAAGAATTTGTTATCTGAAGTGTAGGTGTAATATGATACTCTAAGATAATGTAAAGTGAAGCCAAAGTCGTGTATAAGTTAATATACAGTGCCGTAGATATTATATAACATGATTTTTCCGAGGTTTTAATCGTCGCACATACACAAACTATACACATTTCGTTGCACTTTTCTTGAAATTAATTACATTTTTGTTGGAAAATAGCGAACATGACAGCCCGTCTCCCTTGAATTTTCGACCATATTGGATTTTCTGACAGGCTCGCTCGTCTCGACCAATAGAAAATTAATTAACGCCCAGAGCGTACCGGAAAAACGCTTCCGGAGCCGATTTTTTTTAGGTGTGAATCGAAGCGCAAGGCACGGGAGGAGGTTAGGCGGCGGCTACGAAGGAAAAATTAAGGCTTCACGAACGTTCGAAACATGATATAATTTCATGTAATTATTTAATTTAAAATTAAGGAGAGAAGCCCGTCCGTGCGGCACCAACCGTATCGGACCCGGATTATAATTAATTTTTAATTGCGGAAATGACGGAAATGGATCGTTGCAGGCTCTCGGGGCACGGAGAAAGCGACTTTAATGATTTTCGTCAAAGGTACTCGAGCGATTTCGAAAAAATTAATTGGTAAAATGACCCGCTCGGCTACGGCTCCGTGCGTTTACTCCGGGCAAATATGTCGACGTTTAAATAAGGACTTTTAAAAAAAATAAAAGCTATTTAAGGGTCGGAGGCGACGGAAAGGGGTGAAGATGGGTCCGTAGATGGTTACGCTTAGGTGGAACGTGGAATTCGTGAGTTATTTATATCGTTTTTCTCGCTAACAAAACGGATAGCGCCCGGAATGCGGGGTAACTTTTAAAAATTCGTAACTTTTTTTATTAGCGGAAATTAAGAAACTGTATTTTGGCAAATTGTTCTCGACACATGGGAGAAACGGTAAAGTGGCCGTTGCCGTCCTTCAGCTTTTCAACTTTAGCCTTTGAGGACTCACAAAATGACTAAGATGGCCGAACTTGAAAATTTCGAACGCCCGGAGCGGGACGATAACGGCTTCCGGAGTCGATTTTTCGGTAGAAATCGGAGAGCGGGGCACGGGAAGAAGGTTAGGTGGCGAATTTCCAGTGTCACGAAGGAGATTAAGTCGATAAGTACGTTTGAAAAGAGTGTATATAATCGATTACAATGTCATAACGAGGGAGTCAGAGAGTACTCGAGGAGTGCTCAGAGAGTGCTCTATTACACTTTGGTTGATTATCTACTTCTTCCCAAGCGGAAGTCTCAAGTCTTTTTACGAGTGACGATTACACCTATTTCTGTCCCTAACTATAAAATGTATTATCCGTTGCGACATAAATGTATTCTATATCTTTCTGAGAGTACCTGCAAAAAGAAAAATGGATATTAGTAAAAATTAGTAAATTGTAATAAATACATATTCGTAAAATAAATAAAAAAAGATCACCTTCCCTCATTTTGAAAGTACCTGAAAAAATAATAGTGATATTAATAAAAATTAGGTAAATTGTAGTAAATCTATATTCATAAAATTAGTAAATTTGATCATCTTCCCTCATAACGAGGCCACCTACAAAAACCTAATGTTAATAAAACTTAATAATTAATATAATCAGGTAATTATTCAAGGAAATATATTACACTTAAATCTTGGCATAAAACGTATATTTTAAAAAAATATATTATACATACATACCTGATTTTGAAATTACCTGCATAAGTAGTAATATTAGTAAAATTGATTGTGAAGTATAATCTTCTAATAACAAAATACACCTTCAGCTTTTCATCCAGTTGTGGCACAAATTAAACATTTTCACTTCACAATTCTACTTACTGCGATCAAAATTCATTGCGCATCCGCTATTATGCTGGATAATATAACAATGCATTTTATATACGGAGTACTCCACATACTTAAAATTGTTTTCTATATACTAATATACAAGGCATATATACCGTTTCGTTCGGTTCACCACACATTTCTGGGGTCAAAATAACACGATTTGGATAAACCTATCTATATACAGAAAACACACCCTTGCGGCGTAACAGCCACCACCTTGTAGGTGAAGATGCCCAGCTTGTTTTTGTTTTAAATAACTTTAGAAAGGTTTGACCTACCGATTCCCAACTTGGTTGAATCATTATCTGTATGAGAGTAATGGACGTCAAGAGTAGAAACAAAAAAGATGTATACAGAGTAATAGAGATATTATATTTCGTTATCCTAGGCTTCTATTTTGTCATATGTCTTTTTCAGTAAACAAAATAATGATTTATTTATTTACACACTTTTTCATGTCTTGTAGAAATTTCGTATTTCGTATGGTTCGTCCATCAAATGGCGAAGTTCGAAACAATATGCCAACTCTGCTGCTCAAAGAATTATTTACTCACTAGTCAATGATATTTTTTTTTAATTAAAATGGAACCACAGAGTAACAAATTCCACGAATTTAATCAAGAAAGCACACCCGGTGTTCATTTTTTTGGATGTCGAACCTTAATTTGGTCAATAATTTTTTTGCCCGTACACCAAGGACCTATATACGAACAATTTTCAAAAGGTCAATTTGATTAGTAACTTTTTTTGTACCTTGTAAAATATTGATGATACGAGAAAGTTACTAAACAAATAGATCTTTCAAAAAGTGTCAATAAAAAAAGGCCTTGTGGTGTACGGACAAAACAATAATTATTGGCCAAATTAAGATTAGGTATTAGAAAAATGAACACTCTGTATGCCGTTTTGATAGAATTCGTAGAACTTGTTACTAAAACAATTAATTCTCTTACTTTAACCCCTACCAGACTAATGAGCGGAGCAGAATACTGTTTCGAACTTGAAAGTTTATGAGTGAGCCATACGAAATATGAACTTTTAACAAGACAATCAAAAGTTTACAGACAAGCTGCTCTTTTGAACCTGTTTACTGAAAAGGTCATTGGCGTATGGACAAAAAAGTTCAGGGCAAAATAGGGGCCTAGGATGTTAGAAACTGTATAATTTTTTTTTCTGTAGTACATTATTCTCATATAAATAAGTATTTCAACCAATTTGGAGGTCTGTTGGTCAAACCGTTTTCCACATAGAGGGGGCTCTTACTTTGCAAGGGGGCATTTTTTATCTGATCGTGTTATTTTAAAATCAGAAGTCTGTGGTCAACTCTTGTCCGTGCTTTTCCAAGGCACTCTGTATATGTCACTAAACACAAGAAATATGAGATGGGGTATTAAATGAGATAAAAACAATTTTAAGTGTCAATCGGATCATCCCATTTATAAATATGCACGTTTCGTATAGGTAATTGAAAAATGCTCACCGTATGATGTTTTCACCATGTCCTATCTCGTTCGGACCCTACCTGTAACAACATAATACAGACATATTAGTAAAAATAAATAAACGACATATAATAATAATAACTACCTTTTACTCCTTTCCCTAAGGCGGTTCGTCCCCATTATATACCGTTTATTCCTACCTCATATCGTTCACACTCTGAAACAAAAGAAACAACATTTAGGAACATACGAAATAGAAAAAACATATTTAAAAACTGTTTGTCGTGAAAAGAAAAACAAAAATGTCCGATTTACGACTTACCACTTTGGCATAGTGTGAGGAATCTTAAGAGGGTGAAGTCCCGAATCCATCACTCGCTCGCGACAATCAGAGTCTACAAACTGCTTTTCTGGGCTCTAATGCCCCCAAAAAATGCCGATTACAGTTTCAAGCCTTAACACTTGTAATATCCAAGCAATTTTAAAAATAACTAAGATATTGACAAGATACTCGTCGAGATCTCGACTCTGATTTAACGACACCAGTCGTTCTCCTTACGTTAAGTCGAACGAAGGTGTGACGCGCTTTGCCTTAGGCTAATTTGGGCTACTCTAACCCACTACTGGCCTCAATCTGCCTACTCCAGTAGCCCACTGGTTATTTTGCTTACTTTTAGCTTCCAGCACACTCGAATTTAAACACGCGCGCGTGGTCTGTCCTCGTCTTGCCTTGGGCTAATTTCAGCTACCAAAATTCACTACTACGGAGGAGTGAACCAACACTGTCACAATCTGAAACAAAGATTAAAATCAGTATTTCGAAGTTTATACTTCTGCTGCCGTGAACAGTATCACAACTTATTTTCAACAGAAACTGTCAGTTAAGACATTGATTTATAATTAATTTCCCCCCGTCGTGAACAGTATCACAACTTATTTTCGACAGAAATTATTAGTCAAGGCATTGATTTGTAATTAATTTCCCCTACCGTGAACAGTATCACAACTTATTTTCAACAGAAACTATGAGTTAAAACAATGATTTATGATTAATTTCCCATGTTGAGAACAGTCTCATAACTTATATTCTTTTTCACAATCATCGTTATATGCAATATATAAAATTAATAGTTTCAAGCACCCTTTTACTAACATTTAGAATTTTGTTTATCCTAAACAACATATTATTGGATAATACTTTGAATGTTTTATTAAGCTTTTGCTGACTTAGTGTCCCTTTCCAAAGTTTAAGGTTCCAAGTGTCGTGAAGAATCAAAGCTGAAAGAAGAACCTGTCGGTTCTGCCACACTGATATCGTCGTTTCTTCCCTCATAAATAATGAATTAAGACTGTCACAATCCGAGACAAAGAGCCACATATTAAAATCAATATTAATAAAATAAAAATAAAAAAAAAATTAGACAAAAAACGGCCGTAATCCTGACTATTAATTTTCATTATTAGAATTTGTTGGATATGAATTTTCGGCCTTTGATGTCATGATATGCTTTTCTTCGATCCAATTTAATGAAGGAAAGGCTGAGGCTAAGCCATCAGTAGAGACTATTACATATATAGTACACCAGCCACGAACGCCCTAGACCATTATTGGGCAGGGTACTGACTTTTCTAGGGCTACGCTTCCCTTAACTGTAACCTCAGGAGACGCCACTCATAGTGCGCTGTATGTCCCGGTCTCCAGCGAATATTCTGACCGAGCACTAAAAACGTAAGAGCTAATACATTTTGGTTTCATTTTGCATAAATCCGTCACTTATCATTGGTAGATCATCTAGGTCAGTATATGGACAGCACACTGTGTAAATAAAATGGACCAAACTGGTGTCCAATTCGGAGTTACACAAAAGTATAACACAGGCACAGATTATGACTCTCCACCTCCCCATCAGAACAGAGTATCCATTCCAAAAGGAGGTAAGGAAGTGTTTGCGGTAATATTTATTTATTTATACCAACAAGCACTATAGTAACAATAAGTAATAAGGGATTTGACTGAGCTCGGTAGCGCAGTGAGCTAGGGCGTTGCTTGACGAACGTAGCTGGTTTTACTGCCTGTCGACTCTGAGGTCAGCTTCGACCTTGACAAAGTCAGAGGGAGTAATTGTGTGATCGCATTTTTCCAACAGTGTAACTCCCGCTCATGCAATTGACGTAACAACTATAAAAGCTTATGTCGTAACTATTGGATAATTGGTAATGGTTACACGCACATCAACAGTGGGTGTCAGCGGTATAAGGTGGTACCCGGTGTGATGCTGATTTACGTCTCAAACATGCAGTATTTGGGTACAATTACCTCTTATGATAACAGGGTTATTTTCATGGGCACCGCCAGGGAGGAATAAGAGGGGATAATTGCCCCCTGGAAAATGACGAAAGATATCAAATATCAAGATAAATTACTGGAAATACACTAAGTGATTTTGTTTTATTCATATTTTTTGTACACAGATCCTGTCTATATTTAGTATTTAATAAGATTATTTGAGATTAAAATCTCCCACGTGGCAAAAAATATACTATGACAATTTTATCTATATTCCCTGCAAATATTGAATGTACCTACACTGTATAAGTAGAGGAAATAGATGCATATACTCTCTGTTACCTAAAATAAATATACCTACATAGTATGAGTCAATTTTTATATAAAATGTCATACAAGAGTCTTCGTATATAGTATATTTCATTTATAAACCATAAACATATTAAGCAAATAGGAAGGAGCACAGTACTGTACAGCCGGCGAAAGAAGACCCGTGCGGCAGTGGAGAGTATTGCTGATAAGTCGCTAGCTTTCTGCGAAATCATATACTAGAAATATAATATCTCTCCCAATGAGTAGGTGCGGATGCAAACAATTACAAAGATTTGCCATGCACTATAATTGAATTATTTCATTTACGCCTAATTATGAATGGAATGCAGAAATTATATTCATTCCGCGGGTCTTCTTTCCCCGACCAGACAGTATATACAAAGCATATGTTTTGTAAGCGTGTGTGTATGTGTGCTTATGTATCTGTATATATCGTATAAATATGGGAGTATATATAGATCTGTGTATGTATGTACATGTGTATATATATATGTGAATATACACATGCATGTATATATGTATTTATAGATGTTAAGTTTGGCGCTTATTGAGCCTTTTTATATACTAAGCAGTATTTTTTATAAGTTACAATATTGTTTATTCCAGTTGTAATATTTTCTTATATTATTACTCATTACAATTGCTATTATAGATATGTTCATCCCACGCTCAAATATCTTAGGATATTTTGTGGTGTATTATGTTTATTTATGTAGTATACTTCTTCTTGTTTTTAATACGAAATTGTATATTGTTATATGAAATAAACATTTTTTTTTTTTTTTTTTTTTTTTTTTTTTTTTTTTTTTTTTTCGGAATATCCGATGCCGGTCAGTCCTCCCGTGGCCTCCGACGCCTCACGGGAGTCGCGCCGGCGCATCAACTACAGCCACTCCCCACATCCCGCAGGGTTAGTGACTGTAGATACCAGAATCGTGTGCCCTAAGCAGACGGAGAGAACCCAGAATGACCGCCTTCTGCATTTGACCTGCCAGCCACTCGGCTGGTTTTTGGCAGGCCGGTATGATCTTCAGTTCCGAGAGCAGCGTAGGCTTTATCCCTCCGAGTACACCGATAATAAGGACGACCATTTTGACCGAGTAGCCTGGGTACAGCACTTGGAGCTCGTACCGGAGATCGCGATATTTGGTCCGTTTCTCCTCCTCCTTCAAGGTGATGTTTTTCTCCGCAGGTGCCGAGAACTCGATAACATACATCACCTTGAGTTGATGGTCGAGGAGGACTATGTCAGGCTTGTTGGCTTGGATTAGCCTGACAGTCGGGAACGAGTAGTTCCAGTAAATCCGGCATTTCTCGTTCTCGACAACGGACTCAATATCTCCGGGGACGTAAGGCAGCACTGGTGTCTGGTCTACCCCGTACGAGTGCCGTAGATGGTAGTATAGCACTCGTAAAGCCGCGTTATGTCGGTGGATGTAGGCCGAAATCGCATATATGGGGCATGCAGAAAGTAAGTGCATGAGCGATTCCGGCGCCTGATGGCAGGTCCTGCAGTTGATATCAGGAACCTCTACACGCCACACGCGGCTACGGTAGACCAAGGTGTTGATAACACCATCTTGGCAGGCCATAATGAATCCCTCGGTCTCCGACTTAAGCCCTGCTGACCTTAGAAAGGCGAAGGTCAGCCTGGTCGATAAACCCAGTGTTTCTATGTTCTTATAGAAGACACCATGCTGGGGTTTATCGACGTGCTGCCGAAACAGATTTTCCTGTTCGGCAGCTCTTATTCGGGCTTTCAGACGATTTGGCTGAAGTTCGGTGACTGACTCAACATCAGCACCTCGCCGGCCTCCTCGCCTGATGTCAAATGCGAGACCGAGTTCATCTGCGGCTCTTTTTGCTGCCTTGAATAATCCTGCTCCCACTCCTACAGTTTCGTGATGTTTTACGAACCGCAAGAGGGGATCTGAGCTCCTGAGTATGTTACATGCCATACTCAGTACTACTCTGCCATGCGTACACTCCAGGCTCAAGAGTCCTCGGCCCCCCCGTTGACGTGGGAGGTACACACGAGGAACGGACGATCTAGGATGAATACTTCTGTGAATATTCATCATCTTGCGGGTATCTCTGTCTAATTGGCGCAGCTCATCTACCCTCCACTTTACTACTCCGAAGGAGTAGAGCAGAATCGGAACGGCAAGCATATTAGTTGCAGACACCTTGTTCTTCCCCGAAAGTTCGGAAGACCAAATCTTTCGGAGGCGGTGTCTGTACTTGCCGCGGAGAGAATCCTTTATTTGTGTCACATCTTGGATGTGCCTTTGTTGCACACCCAGGTATGTATAGGTCTCTCCGGCATCCAGATGTCTTAGGATGCTTCCGTCTGCGAGCTGCGCATCATCAGAGAATTCCCCGCATCGTCCTCTCTTGAGGTGGACGACTGCACATTTGTCCAACCCGAACTCCATACCAATTGCCCGCGTATATTCTTCGACCACCCTAAGAGCGTTTTGTAGTTCACGCTCTCCGGAGGCATAAAGTTTAAGGTCATCCATATAAAATAGATGGGTGACCTTATGCCTCCGGTCGCTGGGTGGCCCACATTGATATCCGCGGGTTTGGCGGAGCCCAACAGACAACGGCAGCAGTGAGATGCAGAAGAGGAGAGGACTCAGGGAGTCACCCTGGAAAACTCCTCTCCTAAATGCCACCTGCTCTGTCGTGACCCGCTGTGCACCTGATGTTATGGTGAAGCGGGTCTTCCAGAGCGGCAGCAGCTGTTCTATGCATCTCACTAGTGGTGCTGGTACTGCAAGACATTTGAGCAAGTACAACAATAGCTCATGTGATGTTGTATCAAATGCCTTGCGATAATCAATCCAGGCCATCGATAGATTCCGCTTGTATTGCACAGAATCCTGTGTAATACAGCGGTCTATCAGCAGGCTGTCCTTGCAACCTGCCATGCCCTTCTTGGCACCACGCTGTTCGTGTATCTGCTGGAAGACCGGATCAACAGACCTCAGCGTCCTAGCATACAAGATACGTGTAAATATCTTGTAGCAGGAGTTAAGGCAAGTGATCGGCCTATAATTCCTCGGGTCGGAAAGATCCCCCTTTTTGGGGATAAGCACAGTACGTCCCTCGACAAACCAGTCCGAAATCTGCTGCCCCTCGTTCAACCATGAGTTGAAAACTCGCGCCAGACGGCGGTGAGTGGAAGGAAATTTCTTCCACCACCAGTTGTTAATGCCGTCTGGGCCCGGGGCAGCGAAGTTCTTGGTACCAACAAGTGCTTGTTGGACTTCCTCCGTACTGATTGCCGGGCACACTTCTTCTGGCTCTTCAAGATGTCTGTGACACAGAGCCTCGAAGTGTGCAATTGATGGAGTGTCGCTATTGAATGGACGCGTCGTTTCGTAGATTCCCTTCCAGAGGGTTTCGACATCTTCTACAGTCGGCGGATTCTCGACAACACGCTGTGGCTCTTGAAAGAGGCGGGATGGATTCGTACGGAACAAATTATTCCATACTCCTCACCCGCCTCTTCAATGTTTTCTTTATCGCCATGAGCGCTCGGATTCTATCTAGACAGTGCTGCTTGATGGTAAGCATCACTGTCAGATTTAGAGTATGGTGTTGACGTCTTAATCCGGCAGCTATGCGCCGGATCCTGGGAGTAAAAACTCTACCAGTCGTCTTATATTCCACCACACTCTGGATCCGAGAAGCGTGTTGTCTGGCCGACTGTATCTTGCCTTCGATTTTTTTGTACACGCCGCTTGGCTTTCCCGACCCCGTGATTGGTTGACCTCTCACGGGGGACGAGTTGCTTCGCGGCGTTGTACACGGCACAGTTGATTTGCCAGATGTCTACATCTTCCGGAATTTCCTCATCGATGACCGCGTCCATTCTAGCCAGGTCTTGTGGCTTTAGGTTAGCCCTGGTGTTAAGGCTAACCCTCGTCCTTAAGTCTACATCGGTGAACTCTAAAGGATGTTCCCCATCAGCTGGTAATTGCCGCGGTGGTACTGCGGCTGGAAGTTCTTCCAGCTGACGGGGTGCCCTTACGTAACCTGTCCTGAGCAGAAAGGATACTTGATCTCTCAGATGTTGTTGAGAGAAGGCGCGATGCTCTGGGTGCATTTCGCACCAAAGTGCATGCAATCGCGCCATGTATCCCCTTCGCTCAGGTTCGCTACTCTCGCGGCAGGTCAGCAAGTCATCCCGAAGTTCCCTCGTCCACTTAAAGCGTCCGTGTACAATGCCAATGTCGTCGTTGTTGAGACTGTCCGGTGAGGCCCCTCCCGCCTGTCCCTGACCCCCATCCGCTTGGGGCCGATCGTGAGGGGCCCTTCTTCTGAGATCGTAAGGAACCAGAAGTAGGAGGGGCACCAGGTGGTTACCCCCGGCCGACATTAGTCAGGCAGAGTTACCTCTGCCTGTCCAGGGTGCACCAACGCGGAGGTTGCCGGCCCTGCACCCCTAAACATTATTATTATTATTATTATTATTATTATTATATTTGAAGATAAATATACCGTAATCGTTTATTTATATATATTACGCATATGCTTAGCATGTTTTATACTATGTGGGATGTTACCAAACCCAAGTATCACAGCGAGTTGTAATTTGACCACGCCAACATTGTGACACCTGTCAAAACGTTGGAGCAACCAAATTACAGTTCGGTGTGCTACTTGGGAAGCTGTTGTTTTGTTTTTAGTTTTTTTTCCTTTAGTACCAGATATTTGGTAAAGATGGTTTTTTAAATTGTTTATAGTTTATTTCCGTTTTTATACATTACATATGTAGTGTAAATAAAAAGTGCGTCGACTGTTTTTTTCTTTTGTTTTTGAAATTTATTTTAGTTTTATTCAGAAGGATCAATGTTCACACTTATTTTTTAGAAGTGTCTTTTTACTTTTTATTTTCAGTAAAAAATGTCTGAGAAAACCGAATATTATTGAGAAGGATTCGTGTTATTCTGTAATTTCGCCTACAAAATCTGCGTATATTGAGTGAGTTGTCTTCGTTTTCAGTTATTTATTACACATTTGTTAGACTGGTTGGATGAAAATGCCGCTTTCTGTCAGACCTAAACTGAATAAGTCTAATATGAAGTGCTAACATTTTTAACTTCACTTTAGAAAATGATTTTTAGTATCCACAAAGACCATACTACATAGACAATCCACGCCTGTGTCAAAATTTACCACTCCTAAATGTGGATATACAAATTTTTATATCGTTGTAAGCAGTACACCTCTTTACGAATATAAAAAATTTTGGGGTGTACGATTTGGAGCGATAATATTTACATAAGGATAGACTATCTATGTATATTTGATCTGTTATTCATTAAGCAGTGCCATCTGGTAGTAACGCTCAGAACCAGCAGCGGTTAACGAACTATTATCGCACTAGTTAGTCGACTAGTCCCTGGTTTTATCAAACACCAACAGATGCCAGGCTGAAATTAATATATTAGCCATTCCTATATAAAAATGGGCAGCGCTTAAATTATCTTCAACCACCAGGTGGCCAATATTATTAAAATTTATACAAAAAAATATATATTCAATGAGCGTTTTCCATCAATAGAGTTAAGAGTTACTTAGGATTTGAACAACCTAATACGATCTTAATTTATTATTGTGTATTTTTCAGGTTACTTCTATAATAACGGGACCTGTGCCATCTATTATGAACTAGTGAATTACAAGAAAGCGCTGCCAAAAGTTTCGTAATTCTGGACAAGTCGTGTATCATAAAATAAATGGGTAACATAAAAACTAAATTTCTGCATAAAGTGAAATAAAAAATTTAGTGGATTTAATCAACTAGACTTAATTTATTATATTAAATTTGGCGAAACATTTTAGTTTCTGTTTAAGAAAGATTTTTAAATTTCATTCGGGTAAAAATGCGTTAGAGCCATCTAGTGGTGTTTACCAGGAGTTGACTAACTAATATTTATTTAATGATAAAAGTAAACATCACCCAGTTTAATTTTAGACGCAAGAGATGCTAAACATCTAACAAATTTTGTAAACTAGTGAGGTGCCGCATGACATGAAATAAAATCTGATTGATTCCTAGCATTTTATTTGCATCGATGCTCAGTTCACTTGATCACATTTGATCTGGTTAGAGGTGACCTGCACGAGTCGCAAATAAAACGTGCAGTAGCTTCGGATGTCGGGCGCGCATGCGTATTTGGGAGGTACTTGTTAGTTTTATGATGTTTATGTTTTATCGGTTTTACCAGACGTATAAGTGTAATATGCGTCTCTGGTTTTACGTAGGTTCTTATAAAAAATCCTAAAAAAAATGAGAACAGATGATCCAGAAACCAACTTGACATTTTTTCTTTCCTAAGACCTTGATTATTTTTATGTTATGAAATACAGTAATTGCAAAAACGATATTTTTTTTATGAAAAATATGCAAATTTATTGTTGCGACATGCAAAACCTATTTGTACGGTCAACCGTTTGCCGCTATTCTTGCCCCGCTACATTACTGATCTAAAGATCACATGTGATCTTTCATCCCGGGTGGAGCAGCATTGGTAAGGGGGGAACTGACTTGGTCATTTTTAACTTCAAATCAGTTGCAAATTAAAGATGTAAACAGCTGAATTAATTGATCTAGATCAGAAGTGACCTGATCCACACTGCAAATAAAATACTACTTTATGTGCAACAAGATCGATAAATAGACTGGATGGTAATGGCGTCACAGTGTCAGTTGACCTGAGGATATATTTTTAATATTAGGCATTTACGAATCGCTGGCAATGCTGGTATATTCATTTCCGTCTTGCTTTAAAAAGTTTAGAAAACGAGAACAGAAGTATCTTTTGAGAACAGAAGTAGCTTGTGAGAACAAAAGTAGCTTGTGAGAACAAAAGTAGTTTGTGAGAACAGTAGTAGTTGGTTAGAACAAAAATATATTGTAAGATTCCGAGAGTCTTGACTGTGTCCAATACCATTAAGCTTATAAACTGCTTTGCATAAATCTTTTGGCACGCTTTGATGCCCTGTTGGGTGTTTGTTTATGGCATCCCAATATGAAGTCCCACCTTAATTATCCCAATAATAGATATAATTAATTTATTTAATAATAACGATAAAACATTACAGGACGAGTAGGTAACTTTGCGGATATTGAGCTATCCTATCTTATCGTTCTTGAATACAAGCATAGTCAGTAGTTCAGTATCAGTCGGTAGTACAATTTGTGATAGTTTCAAAGCACAGAATTCTGTGCTTCCGACTTTGAGAGTATTATCTAAAGTTCTGATTGCACTACTACGAACAAACTTGTTAACTGTGAGCTTTTCGATTTATTTACCTATTAGTGCCTTGAAGTAGGTAGTTATATCAATGGCTTTCGATTTTTGAACACATCGTCTGGTAATAAGGGGCAAATACTATTACCTACCATCGAGTTGTATCACAACCCTAACTGCGGTAATTAGACTGTCTAAACATAAGGTTTAAACTCGACTGCTCCGAATTTTTGTTCACATGAAACTCTGAAGATAAGAAGTTAACATTCGTATTGCCAGACGCCCACGTTAGAATTGCTAGTTAACAGATCTATTATATTTAATTCATTTTCCTATTCAACCAAAATATTAGGTATCTTCTATTACATTTTCATTAAAATTAGTTTATCCACCAGAGAATTTATATAATCTGTATTTTAAATGATAGTTTAAGTGCACTAATTAAAACGTGAACCATAAAAAAATGTTTGATACAGTGCCAAAAGTCTTTATACGCATTTTATTTAGCAATGTTTTAAAGTTATTTTTACATTTGATATATTCAAATTATAAATGAAAGAATAAAACTTAATTTAAACAAATTTACCTAATTTATATAGAAGTTTCTTCCTTCTGATTAAAATTAATATAAATGTTTTCAATTTCAATGATAGTCCTCTTGTCTTTTATTTTATAAAAGGTGAAATAATAAATTATTCACTTATGGAGAAGGTGTTTGCTCGCATGGTTTTATCATAAGGCATTTATCCCATTTTTATGAAGAGTACGAAGTAGGTACTTTATTGGTCATTCTGACTTTCTAAATGCAGTATTAGCTCTTTTATTAATGTTTAATATAAAGTTAATATTGTGTCTTCTGAATTGGATAGTTTTTATACTATTTATGGACAAATTTTAAAAAATTTTATGAATCATGCATGTGAATTTCAGAAATCGTCCCTATATATCACACTCTTAGTTCTTGCGTTCTATCGTCATATATTATGGACAATAGAAAAACAGACACCTACAGAACATATTAAGAACAAACCTTGAGAGGCAGAAAATACTTAAGAAAATATGTGAATAAATAATGAGTGATTTGTTAGCGACTCTTTGTATTTATGTAGGGCACTTGTCACAGACAATATAATAGGAAGTACAGGTGGGGGAATCTTAAAAGGGAATATGAAGTGACATAAAAATGATGGATACGAATCGATAATGCACATAAGTGACTGGCTACTTACCACAATAGTATCTTAAAAAAAATTTAGAAACAAACGACTAATATCTCGAGTAGCTCATGGTGGGGTTAGTCTGCTGGAATATTCTTAATATATTCATCTTAAGTTCTAAGCTAAACAACCTATCATTCCAGTAGATGTTTAGCTTGGGATATTAGTTTATACCCAACCGTACACAACAGTTTCTTGGGTAATGTTGAAAAAAGTGCTCCAGATGAGTCAAAATGGCATAGAATGTGTCAAAAACCAAAGTAGTAAAAATGTTAAACATCATTTTTAGGCAATATTCCAAATTATAGGACAATAATCTACTTCAACTATCCATAAGCAAATTATAACGTAGTCTGAAGATTTTTAAAATCCGCTCTGCTGTTATTAAATGTTACTGGTATTTTCTACTAATAGGCCTCGCTCCATGCAGTTTCAGGGATATACATTGGTTTCTAGATGTGTCGTCCCTGAGGAGGCGACGACATATCACTACATTCTTTCCACTTCATGACATCTTCAGAAATTAAAGAACAAGTTTTGGGGTGATTTAATTACCCTCTAGCAACAGACAACTCAACAATACTACAAACAGATGTTCTATTGTTTCGTATTCTTTTATAATTTTGCCATTACTGATAAACAAACAGTTGTGGAAAATTTAATAACTAAAATCAGAACTGAATATTCTTAAATAAAATAGATATATAAATCAACAAGAACCACTCAAAGCAGAGAGCGAATTGGCCTGCCACAGGGTTTCCACCAAAATGAAAATCTAGAAGTCAAGAGGATTAAAGGTGGTCCAAAAAAAGACTGGAGATTTAAATTTTTACCATGTATTTTTCGAAACCGTACAAATTGGAGATAAATTGTTTTCTTACACTGGTGTAAAGTTACTTTACCTCTAATGTTACATTATACAAAGAACATATTCTAAAACTGAGACATTTCTACCAGTTTGTCTATGGTAAAAAATCTTTGCTACCAATAACACACTCGTCGACGCATTTTGGTTTCGAGAGGAATATAGGAATTGTAGGTATGTCAGGTAATAATTACAGTACTTAAAATTGATATAATTTATTATTAATTCATAACATCTACCCTAGACATTTTAAGCATTTCAAGTAAACTAGTACTACTATTTCCATATACCTGAGGTTTAAAACGAACTTTCCAGGGTATTTCTTAATTAATCAATAGAGGCATTGTTACTGTCACTGTCTAACTAGTAATTTTTCCAAAGGAAAATACAGTGTGTCCAAATTGAGGTGGACACAAGCCTAGGAAATCTTTCTTGTTTGAGATTACCGAATGAGCTTTTATTATTCTGAAGAGCATCAAAATCTGCATTTTTTTGTCATATATCCTTCCTCTAGGTACATATGCATGACCTACTACAATTTTTCTATACCCTTCCCAAGCAACATTCTGAAGACGAACCGACGTTGCTGTTTGCAACTAAAACTCGGTGTGCAAAGTATGCAAAATTCTGTGCTGAACCATATTTGTACTAATCTGGTCAATAAAATATGGGTCGACTCAACATAGAGGACCGACTCTAGTCGTTATACTTACTGACCAAATGTTCAACAAAATTTTACATCGGCTTAATTTGGATGTCAGGCTACTACCAACCATATTTAAAATTTGTCCTTGATCTAACCTACAAAAGTCAGGTTTAGGTAGTGACTCTAACCAACTTTGAATATTATTTTATTTATCGTACCTAAAAATATATATATAAAAATGATGAGGCATTTTTATCGTTGAATACGTACAAAATACTTATGTCGAATAAAATTTTAATAAATCTGGTGGGGTAAAAATTGAAACAAAAGAAATTTTATTGATAAATATGTATGAAGTAGGTCAAAAAATATAGTGAACCCATAAGAATAATTTTAAAAATTATTTTCCTTCCCCAAAGAAAACGCAACTGAAATATTGTATAATTAATTTTGTGTATTTAAAATAATTGTAAACACATAATCAACATGGCCGCCTATTTTTCCTTCTGTAGAACCAGAAAATATGGTGAAGTCGGGAACTATTACTTAGCCGACTACTTGTTGTGACAGTTCCAAATAAATGCACGTATTCTGATTTTCCGTTATGATAAGAGCAATTATTTTTATTAACAGTGACGTTCAGGTTAAATAATTTTATCTGTACCAACTTTTAGTAGGCTCAGGTGCAAAAATCTGCATTAACACTAATGCTCATTCCAAACATACGCTAATATTGACAGTACGTTGCAGTTGGTGTATAAATCTTTACCAAACATCTACCAATACCTGCATTATCGACATTATATAAATTTTAAGGTTATGTTAAGCTGAAGCGCAAAAGTCTCACACCAACGTCCAGCCGACGTTCCTAGACGACTACGTCAGTCAGCAATGTCTAACCAACGTTGAATGGCATTTTGAGGGTCTTGATTAATGCTAAATTGCCAGATTTCGTTTAAAAAAAAATGCTAGTACTGTTTCTCAAATTTTGGGTGTTTAAAAAACATAGTAGGCCGTGATTGTATACATAGAGGTTGGCAATAGGGCCAAAAAATTCAGATTTTGATGCTCTTCATAACAAAAAAAATTCGATTGATTATCTCAAAAAAATCTAAATTTCATAGGCTTACTGTGGACACTATAATAAATGTATCAAATTTTGAATGATTGTGGTGCAATAAAATATGTTTCTCAGGTCATAAAATTTATGTCAACCTACATCTATTACAACAGATGATCTCATCTGTTATTACACCAAACCAAAGCGAAAGGGGATATTTTAATACTTCAACAAATTAGCTGCCATGTGTTTTATAAAAACTTCCAATATGGCCACCTTATTTTTTTTACAGATAACATCAAATACAATATATATATAAAACATCATAGTGGTCCCTAGATACCATCGTGGGCACGCTATAAACCGATTCCTGTATCAGTTGCGAGGTTCCATCACCACTCTGAGGAATTAATACGCAAGTATTCCATGTAAATTCATTTTTATGTTGGCTAACGTTACTACAATAAAAAAATAATAAAAAAAAAAATTAAAAAAGAAAAAATTAAAAATATAAAATAAAAAAAAGAAAAATTAAAAATATAAAAAAAAAAGAAAAATTGAAAATATAAAATAAGAAAAAAAGAAAAGAAAAAACAGTACACAGATGGGAGCAACATGAGGAAAATCCGTATTTTGGATCTTTCAAAAACAAGTCATTTGTAAGAAATTTTACTTATTTTAAAAATAAAATTTTAGTCAAATGTTCAAGTAACTTAGAAAATGATAAGACTTATGAGAATTGTTAGTATTTTTCACTTTAGATAAAGCCTCTTAAGAAAAAGTTGTGAAATTAACAAAAAAAAAAAACTGACAAACTCTCGGACAAAATTTTTAAAAATTGCATGTTTTACACAAAAAAATACTTTCTTGCTGGTTTTTTTCCTTGTTGCGTCCATCCATGAATACACTATATAAAAAAAATATATAATGCAAAGTTTACAAAAAAGACTTTACAAATCATTGAAGTGTAAAAAAATTGAAACGGGAAATTAGTAAATAAATTGATCTGCGTGCAGGATGCATATATTCCAGCCTTCGCAGACACAGTTTAACGGCATGAACCTCGGCCTGAAATATAGTTGCATTAGTACCTATAGGCTTGAGGATATCCTCACATTTGGTCTATAACGATGTACTCTGGCTCCTGTTCCCTCGAGAGTTTCGGAGCCGTCTGTAAACCAGCAAACACTGTCTGCATTTAAAAAGTCAGCTTTATTCCGATCCCACTCATCTCTTTGCAGAAAAAGGATGTTGAGGGTCAGGTCGTAGTTGATCATCGTAGGCATAGTATTCGAGGGCATCCCAGGATGCTGTGACTTTTGTGTCATCCAGCAGCCTGTTCTGCTCCATGGTACTAGTCTGTGGCATATTAATGGCCGCTTGTTGCAGTCTATATGTTGCGCATCTGGCCTCTCTCTCCAAATATATATGGAGGGGGTTGGTCTAGCAGGATTTCTATTGCAGCTGACAGTGTGGTGCTAATTATCCCCATTATAGTCAAGCATGCTAATCTCTGCAAACCAGAGAGTTTAGCTTTGGCCATACGTTGTGATCCATTTTGGCCATCAAATGATGGATCCGTACGTTATCACTAGCCTGTTGACTGTGATATAGATCCAATAAATTTGTTGGGGACACATGCCCCAGGATTTACCACAAATACAACATGTCCATAAGGACAGTTTTGCTTTGTGGATGGAGTTCCAATGAAGTGATTTATTTATGGTGATTCCAAGATATTTTACCTCAAATGGAATAGTTTCACTCATTAAAGAAGGAGGCCTTAAGCCCTGCAGCTTTCTTTTTCGGGTGAATAGTACTATTACGGTTTTTTGAGGATTCACAGACATCTGCTACCTGTCAATCCTGTTGCCCAATGCACCCAGTGTCGCTTGAAGGGTATTGGATATTGCTCCCCAAAAGCTTCCTCTGGTTAATATGACTAGATTGTCTGCATATGCTAGAACCTCAACCTCCCACAATGTGAGAATAGCCAATAAGTCATCCACAAGAAGTGACCACAGAAGGGGGCAAAAAACCCCACCTTGTGGGCATCCTCTTGTGGCTTTACAACTAACTGTTTCTCCATGTAGATGTTGTTATGGTTCTGTATAGCATAGTTCGAATCCAGTCGCCTTTAGTTGGCTCAATTCCTCTGGCAGCAACTGCTGCATATAAGGAGTCAGGCAATGCATTGTTAAATACTCCCTCAATGTCGAGAAAAGCTCCCACCGCAATTTTCTTCATTTGAAAAGATTGGGTGGTCTTCCCGACTAGGTTGTTGAGTGCTAATTCTGTTGATTTTCCTGTTTGATAGGCATACTGGTGAGCATTGAGGGGATGACGGCTCAGGATGTCAACTGCTGACCAACGGATGGGATCTAGTTCTATGCCAGACGAACTCTGAATAATTTAATAAGGAACGAGATCAATATTTCCAGTCAGTTTTGTAATAGAGCTGGGAAAACTCCATCCTCTCCTGATGATTTGATGGTTAAAAGGATTTAATAGCCCACTCAATTGCTGGTACTTTGGTCACCTTTAGCTGTCAGCCAGTCATTTTTATCAGGTCGTTTTGATCATCCTCCTGACGGTAACAGCTGTTGGTCATCCAGATTCAAGCACCCTGGGAAGTGGTTGTGTGCTATAAATTGTAGGGTTTATTTTCCAAACTCCGTATATGAGCCGTCCTGTCGTTTTAACGAGCCAAATTCCCACAACAGCTCTCTGGAAAGAATCTTGTGGATTCTATACTGCTGTGAGGTAGGTCAGTTATACTCTCACAGAATATTCTCCAGGATCCCCTTTTTGCTTTCCTTATTTCTTTGTCATAGTCCATTAGAGCGGCTCAATATTGGTCCCAGTCCCCACGGCTTTAGCTCGATTAAAGAGGCGTCGAACTTCTTTTCTTTCTTTGTCAACATTTTTGTTCTACCAATAGGGGCGCGTCTATTGTCCTTTTTAGTCTTCAGTGAACAGTTTTTGTGATAAGCTGAAACAATTGCATTTCGGATCTGTTCCGCCAAAATTTCAGTTTCATCACAATTCCTGATTATGGTGAGAGTAGATTCAATACAAAGTATATTTTACTTACGTTTTTATAATTGGTGCACCTCGTTTCAGGTCTTGCAAAATCAGCCACCATGAATTAAAATGTACGCTGCTTCACCACAAAAAACTTTGGAGTCTAGAGTTGGCCTGAGGGTTAGCCATTATACTTCTATATCTTGTTTGCCATGCCAATATTTCTGGAAGATATTATAAAATTATTTTGTATCACATGCAAAAAATGAAACTATTAGTTTTAAAAGTTGAAGAAAAACTAGATGTAAAAGGGTACAAGAGACATTTTCAACTTAAACTTTTTCGTTTCTTTTTCTTTACTCTGTTATTAATACATGAAACACTCCATATATATTTTGTTTATAAAAAGTTATATGAAAACAAGTTGCTGGATAAATATGTGAACATTTTTTATATGTTCATGCTATATATTTACAGGAAAAGGATACAACACTGATTCTAAATAATGCTTGATGTTCATCCCAAATCAAAATTTCGATAAATGAAAATAGCAACGATGACAAAATTGATATAACTGCAAGTTGCAAAAATAAATATAAATAAATTAACAAAACGTTCGATAAGCAGAATAATGCTTAAGTGAAGTATTTAGCATACCAAGTTTCATGTATTAACCAGTATAAGTTCAATATCAATAAACACCATCATACGTCAGTTTGGCTTATTTTAATTAGCGTATTTTGCATTGTTTAATTTGTTGTTTTAGAATGTCTGACATGTAAAGAAAATGGTCCAGCCATCAGTACAAAAAGCGAAGGCTAGAGAAGGAAACCCAAAAGCAAAAACAAGCTGGTGCTCTGCACAATTATTTACAGGGTAGGTCCGCAAAATACTATTCCATAATATTAGACTGCACTCCTGATGTTAGTAAGGTGAAGCAAAAGACCCTGATAATTAGATATGTTTCCATCAATAAGTCTGATTCTGATTCAACCGATGTCGAAATAAAAATCTACGAAAGCTTTCTAGGTTTCTCACCTGCGGAAAGATCTACAGGAAGACAACTATATGAAATTATAATTGAAGAGCTTCATGAAATGGGACTTGATGTGCAAGATACAAGAGGGCAGGGATATGATATCGGGGCTAACATAAGAGGCAACAATGCAGGAGTGCAATCTAGAATTAGGAATTTAAATCCACGAGCATTCTATGTTCCGTGTGGTTGCCACTCGCTCAATCTAGTGGTAAATGATATGGCAAAAGCATCCTTGGCTGTGGTGTATGATGTGGTACTAAATTAAGTAATTTATTTATTATCAATTATCGGCTAAATATTTAATTCTTTCAACGAAACCTACCTAAATATGGTTTGTTAAGGATTCTAAAAAGCCGAAATCTCTTATTCTTTATCTCTTTCCAATGTAGTCAAAATAAATATTTGTTATATCAAGCCATACTCAAATACAATACATACAAATACATACTTAAAAAAATTCGAGAAAAAAAAATTATATTCAACACCCTGTATCTCGGAAACGAAGCGTTCTACAACATATGTTTATAGGAACTTTTCTTTTCAAAAACATGTGTTCTATCTCCTGTTAAAGTTTGTCTACAAAAAAACTGACTCACCCTGAATAAATTACTTAATTTAGTACCACATCAAACATTAAAAATCAAAATAACTCGGAAACGCACAGGAATTTCGAAAGAGAAGGGACATTATTTTTGTAAAACTGTATGTAGATAACGAAAATAACAGTTTTTTAAAAAAATAGTCATTGGTGTAGAAGTTCTGTTTAAGAAAGGGGTTGAGCACCCCCTCCACTCCGCCACTGTGCAAGTTTTTGAACATTCTTATCGCTTGTTTTATGCCCCTTAATTAATAGGCATTATCCCCCAAACATGGAAAAAATCTAAGCATTCGTTTATAAGTTATAATGAAAATTCGAGAAAAAAAAAATTATATTCAACACCCTGTATCTCGGAAACGAAGCGTTCTACGACATATGTTTATAGGAACTTTTCTTTTTAAAAACGTGTTCTATCTCCTGTTAAAGTTTGTCTACAAAAAACTGACTCACCCTGTATAATATATGATTTGAAAACCATGCCTAAAGAGACACTGATAAAGATTTGCAAAGATATGGAAAATATTTTGTCTGATGGTGAATCAGCTGACATTAACGGTCTAGAATCAGTAGAGGACATTTCTGCAGTTTGTGCACTTTTGGGCAAAAAAGAAAGTCCACCTGATGTTCTTAAAATAATAACAATGCTAAATTTTACTCCAAATCTTAGTATTGCCTTAAGAATACTACTGACTATTCCAATATCAGTAACAAGTGGAGAAAGAAGTTTTTCCAAATTAACATTAATCAAAACCTTTTTATGCTCAACGAATACGCAAAATCGACTAAACGGCTTGGTCATTTTAGCAATTGAACATTAAATTGCTGATCAAATAAACTCAAAAGAGGTAATAAAAAAAATTGCAGAATTAAAAGCGAGAAAAAAATATTCTTCTGATTATAACTCAAACAAACAATGTATTACTGTGGTTCTATGTATCTACCTTTTGTTTTCTATTTAGGTTTTAGGTATAAATGAGAAAAAAATCTAAATCGTAATGGCGGTGAAATTACACCCTGTATGTTTAAAACTAAGTAAATATATTTAAAATATAACAACTAGGTATCTATAGGTACTGCAACTCTATTTTATTTTAATTTATACTGTTTTGTGCGAACAAATAACTTTAAAAGGGGAGGCAATTTGTTTTTTTGTCTGGGGCGGCGTAAACGCCAGGGTGGTCCCTGAAATGGTGCCAATTGTGGCTTTGTTGCTTAATAAAACAAGTGGTTACTAATCCTACTACTAGTGTTCTTCTAACGAGCTATAATTTTTTTTATAAGAAAATCATGGTAACTTCGTGATGCAAAGTTTAAAAAAGAAATTAAACTAAATAGTAAAATATTTTAAGACATTCGTAGCACAAAAATATGCATATGTATGTTATGCTATTTCGTGCAACAAGTAATCGGTTTTCTTACAACTCTCCTACCGAAAACATACATACATATGTAGACAATTTATTTTCAAGAATTTATTCAACTGGATTCAAAAATATTTTACTTACTTTGTTAAGTGATGCAATTTGTTTTCAAGAACTGCAAATCAGGTCACAGAATCCTTAGGAAAACATGAACCATAAGTTTTGTATACCCTGCTTTTTCAAACAGTTGTGATAGTCGATCATTAGTGCTGACTGTCATTTTGCTTCTAAGCCATTCGCCACGCTAATATTTCTAGAAAAAAGGAAATTATTTTATTTTTTGGATTTACGAGCAAGACATTTGATACCACATTATTTATTATTTTACATGTAAATATTTATATAACAAATGTTTAAAAATAATCCTATGGTGCTTCTAAATATTCTGTGAAAAATACTTTTTTTTACAAGTCAATGAAATTCCGTTAAAAGTGCGCTTGACTAAATGCCTTGAAAATATTTTCAACGTTGCATTCGACGAAGTTATCAGACTCTAAAAGAAAATTTGTCTTCCAAGAGCTCGCATTGCTCTTTACAGGGCCTACCATGAGTTATATCGCATATTGCCAATTTCCTGTTTTAAACGTACGAGAAATTTTAATAAACGGTTTGTTATAACCTTGTGAAGTAAAAATATAAGGCTAAAATATTGCTATATTAGAAATGTATCTATTGAAACACTAGAATTGATCAAGGTATTCAAAATTCGTAGATAAGCAATGGCACGTACCTATACCATTATGTTTGTTCACCCACTGCTAATTCACACAGTAAGTTGAAAGCTCCAACATTTAAAAACATGTACAAACAATCTTCCTAACCATTAGCTGAATTATTTATTTCTCAAAATATGTAGATGATAACCGGCTGGAGGATTTTATTTTCTTAGAATCGAGCAATTTCTTATTTTAAAACTTTGTGGCACAAAAATCATCTCTCAACCACAAAACATAATTGTTAAATAGTATTTGCAAATACAGTATTTATTTAAGTCGATTTAAACGAAATTATTTAACTATATTGCAGGAGCAATACAATTTCACAGCAACCATTTCAAAAGGCAAATGCACGCTAAAAGAAACAAGACGATCGCACACTTACTTGAAATTACACAAGTTATTATTTCAAATTAAGGCGCGAAAATTTTACCTTGATTTAAATTACTTAAGACAAATATGAATTTAAATGTATAAAGTGAATTATGTAAAATAAATATGGTAAAAGGGCGCTATTTTGAGGTTATTTCTAAGAAGTTTCCCGCGTTTTATAAAACCGTTGTCTATGGGTAGTTCAAATTTTTAACGGTACAAATTATGGATTTGTTCGGCGTGGAACACTCTGGTGTACTCCGGTGTCTACGTTTGTTGAAGTTTAATAATAATAAATAATACTTATACATTTTAATTAAAAAAAAATGTACCTGAACAACATACTACATTTTGACCAAAATTTTTTTGGCTGTAACTAAAATTGAAGTGTTAATGTTAGAAAACTTACACTGGGAAAGAATACCAACTATGCAAAGCCAATAATATGCTACTTACTAAATTTAAAAAGTTAAGGTTAAGAATCATGAATTTATTGTTATTAAGGACAATCTACAAATTTAATGAATAAAATATAGTAACATGGAGGAATTTTAGGGGTTTATTTGAAAGATTTTGGGGTTTTAAGGTTCCCACCAACCCTTCAATTTTTTTTAATTTCTTATTTATATTAATGTTTTGGTGGATTTTAGCACATTGCTATTCTACCGCTCAACCAGGATAGACACACACACAGCAATCATTCCTTCCAACATTTGCCAGATGCCACATCTGAGATTCCAACTCTGATAAGATAACCAGTAACTAGTCGTGTTCTGCCATACAACAATACTGTAGTCAAATGTGTCTCAGTATTTAAAAGGAATTTACAATCGCAATCCTGGCTAGGGCATGGATGTATACCATGCCCTAGCCAGGATTCGAACTCGGGACCCCTTGGTCTCAAGCCTAACATATAAACACTGAGCCAACAATCCATAACTTTATATGAACAAAATTAAAGAATTCACAATTAACGAAACATTGAATTTGAAAAAGAGCATAAATATACGAAGAGACTGACAAATGCAGAAAATTCTTTTATGAAGCGCACCAACCCTTCAGAATACAAATCAATGACTTTTAATGAAAAAAATAAAAGATTTCGCGATTAACTTTGCATTAATTTATGAAAAACACATAAAACGAACAGAGGGACAAGTAATGAAAAGTCTTAAAACAGTTTACCTGGGCAGTAAATTTAAATAATTAACTCTTTTAAAAAATAAAAATTTAATATGCCATATCGTAAAGAAAATTTCAGAACTTTATGGTAGTTATTAAAAATCAAAACTTCTATGAGTTTTTGATTAAAAATCAATATAATTTGTCTGTTTTTCCCAAAAATCCATGGCCTTTAATGGTGTAATCATTCCAAGTTCGGGTGGGAGCTATGTTTATATTTATATTAAAACTGTTATCGGCTGGGGTTCTGCATTTTAATATATTATTTTTGAAGAATAGTAAACTCCAAAAACCTTTAAATGTACCCATTTCTAGTGTAAATAGTGCATATTTTGATGTATAGTATAGAATTTCTGATTTTTTAATGAGTATGCACGCTACTTCCGTCTATAATACTCGTAGCATTAAATTTAGTTCGAAATTTGCCAAATTTCCTACGAATATAGTTCCATAGTAACATATTTGCAAGAAAAATATTGTGAACTAAATAAAGTTATTTGAAAACATATATAATACTTTACGAATTGACGATTTGTGCTTTTGTGGCATTTCTAAATAAAAATTGTCATTATGGTAGATCATGTGCAAATAAAAAAAAATACTAACTTTCAATATCTTGGTGTAAAATTCACAAATTAACTTTTGAAATCATTTTCTGCATATATGTTTTACATAGGCAGAAGACAATGCCTATGAAATTCCGTTAAAAGTAAGCTCGACTAAATGCCTGGAAAATATTTCCAATGTTGCATTCGACAAAGTTATCAATCTCTAAAAGAAAAATTGTCTTCCAAGCGCTGGCATTGCTCTTGACAGAGCCTCCTATGAGTTATATCGCATATTGCCAATTTCCTGTTTTAAACGTACGAGAAATTTTAATAAACGGTTTGTTATAACCTTGTAAAGTAAAAAATATAAAACTTAAATATTGCCATACTAAAAATCTATCTATTGAAACACTAGAACAGATCAAGATATACAAAATTTGCACAAGCAATGGCACGTACCTATATTATTATTCGTTCACCCACTGCTCGTTCACACAGAGTTGAAAACTCCAATACTTAAAATCAGATGCAAATAATCTTTCTGACCATTACTTGAATTGTCAACTTCTCAAAATATGTAGAGGATAACTGGCTGGAGGATTTTATCTGTTCAGAGTCAAGCAATTTCTTTGAGTCCCCATTGTTGAAAGGAAAATGTGTTTTATGCACTTATTCCAAAACTTTGTAGCACAAAAATTATCTCTCAACCACAAAACATAATTGTTAAATAGTATTTGCAAATACAGTATATATTTAAATCGTTTTAATCGAAATTATTTAACTATATTGCAGGAGCAATACAATTTCACAGCAACTATTTCAAAAGGCAAAAGCACGCTAAAAGAAACAAAAGACGATCGCGCACTTACTTGAAATTATACAAATTATTATTTCAAATAAAGGCGCGAAAATTTTACGTTTATTTAAATTACTTAAGACAATTATGAATCTAAATGTATAAAACGAATTATGTAAAATAAATATGGTAAAAGGGCGCTATTTTGAGGTTATTTCTAAGAAGTTTCCCGCGTTTTATAAAACCGTTGACTATGGGTAGTTCAAATTTTTAACGATACAAATTGTGGATGTCCGACGTTGAACACTCCGGTGTACTCCGGTGTCTACGTTTGTTGAAGTTTAATATTAATAAATAATACTTATACATTGTAATCCTGAAAAACGTGTACCTGCACAACAATAAACTACATTTTAACCACAATTTTTTTTGGCTATAGCTAAAAATGAAGTGTTAATGTTAGAAAACTTACACTGGGGAAGAATACCAACTATGCAAAGCCAGTAATATACTACTTACTAAATTTAAAAAGCTAAGATTAAGAATCATGAATTTGTTGTTATTAAGTTAAATCTACAAAATTAATGAATAAAACATAGTAACATGGAGGAATTTTAGGAGATTTATTTGAAAGATTTTGGGGTTTTAGGGTTCCCACCAAGCCTTCAATTTTTTTTTAAACTTCTTATTTATATTAATGTTCTGGTGGATTTTAGCACATTGCTATTTCACCACTCAACCAGGACAGACACGCACACATACACACACAGCAATCATTCTTTCCGACATTTGCCAGATGCCGCAGCTGAGACTCGAACTCTGATGAGATAGACAGTAACTAGCCGTGTTCTGCCATACAACAATGCTGTAGTCAACTGTGTCTCGGTATTTAAAAACGCAATCCTGGCTAGGACACGGATGTATACCATGTCCTAGCCAGGATTCGAACCCGGGACCCTTTGGTCTCAAGCCTAACGTATAAACACTGAGCCGACAATCCATAAGTTTCTATGAGCAAAAATAAAGAATTCACAATTAACAGAACATTGAATTTATGAAAAAGAACATATAAATATGCGAATAGACTGGCAAATGCAGAAAAATTCTTCTACGAGGCCCACCAACCATTCAGAATTCAATTCAATGACTTTCGATGACCAAAAATAAAAGATTTTGCGATTAACATAGCATTATTTTATGAAAACAACATAAAACGAACAAAGCGATGAATAGAGAAAAGTCCTAAAGCAGTTTACCTGCGCAGTAAATTTAAATAGTTTACTCTTTTAAAAAGAAAAAATTAATTAAGCCATAACGTTAAGAAACTTTCAGAACTTTATGGTAGTTATTAAAAATCAAAACTTCTATGTGTTTTTGTTTAAAAATGAATATAATTTCTGTTTTCCCTAAAAATCTATGACTTTTAATGGTGTAATCGTTACAAGTTCGGGTGGGAGATCTTTATATATATATATATTAAAACTGTTATAGGTTGGGGTTCTGCATTTTAATACATTATTTCCAGTGTAAATAGTGCATATTTTGAAGTACAGTACAGAATTTCTGATTTTTTAACGAGTATGCACGCTACTTCAACTTTATAATACTCGTAGCATTAAATCTGGTTAGAAATTTGCCAAATTTCCTACGAACATATTTTCGTAGTGACATATTTGCAAAAAAATATTGTGAACTAAATAAGGTTATTTCAAAGCATGTATAATATTTTACAAATTGACGATTTGTCCTTTTGTGGCATCTCTAAATAAAAATTGTCTTTTTGATAGATCGTGTAAATAAAAAAAAACTAACTTTCAATACCTTGGTATAAAATTCACAAATTACCTTTTGAAATCTCTCATATCAGGCATAGTATCTCTCTTATTTGTTTTTTATTAAGTTTCAGCAGCCACTTTAATGGTAAAGACGCTCGAAGGCCCCTTTATATGGAGCCTTGATCGTCTCATTCCAGCCAGTGGTTGTACCGTGGTCCAGTTTCGCAACTCTGGTGTGATCCGAGTTGTATGCAAAAAGCCAGCTCAGGCCCAAGAAAGGCGCTATTAGCGTCCTTTCCTGCCAAATAGTCCGCTTCCTCATTATTTTCGACCATGTTCAGTTTTTTTCGTATAATTCAGCAACCTGAATACATACTATAATTTTCAATACAGCAATCAATTGCTCTCACAATTCTGCCTATTTAACTGACTCTGCAACTCTGCAAATAAAAACGTTATCCATACAAGTATTCATATTCATATTCATATTCATATTCACTTTATTCATCTATAAGATCATGTTACATGATATTAGATATGTCAAATAATATATAATATACAGAAAACTGCATATTTGCATTATATAAATAAATATATCAGATATGTGCTAATAATATATAAGGTATGAAACTAACAATAAGAATAAATAATAAAAAACAACAACGTATCATATATATATACACACATATACATATACATGTATATACACACACACAAACACATAGGTACATTACATATACACATATACATACAATACATACACACGTACATAACATGCAAAAATGAGGAAACTAACCATCAGGTTTATTTAAAAATTCATCTACACTATAATAACCCCTTAGTAATAGTAGTTTTTTAACTTCCATTTTAAATTTATTCATTTTAAGACATTTTATATTGTCAGGTAAGCTATTATACAGTGTAATGCAATTATAATATGGCGAGTGTTTAAAATTAGATGTTTTGTGATGTGGTATCATTAACAATTCATTGTTTCTTGTGTGATAGGTGTGTCGATCTGATAATGTACAGAAATCTTTAAAATTGTATTTGACAAAAATTAAGCACATATATATAGATGCAGGGAACTGTAAATATTTTCTTACTAACAAATGTATCTCTACAGCTCTCTCTGTATTTTATTTTGAATATTAATCTGATCAATCTTTTTTTGGTGTACAAACACGCGATATAACTGATTTGACCTGCCCCACACCATGATATTAAAAGACATATGGGAGACTGCTAAAGCATAGTAAACAGTTATTAGTCCAGCCTCGTTAAGCGTATCTGATAACTGCAATATCGCGTAATATGCGGAACTTAGCTTGCTACACACTTTGTTTATTTGTAAGTCCCACAGTAAATTTGAATCTACTTGTGTACCCAAGAATGTGGCATTGTCTTTTAATGGTAATTCTTCAAGTAAACACGGTCTTCTGAGATTAAAATTAATAAAAACAGTTTTGTTGGTATTAAGTATCAGTCTGTTTCTAAAACACCAGTCATTCATTTGAGATAGAACATTAGCAACCCTCAAACACAGATCCACAGGGGAGTCAGCTGAGACTGATACCGATGTATCATGTAGATATAATGGCCACCCTGTACATATGATCTCATATAAGAACATGGAAACACTGAGTTTATCAACCATTCGTCTTTCTACGGTTGGCCGGGCTTAAGTCAGGAACTGAGGGATTCATTGTGGCCTACCTTAGCCGCATGTGGCATAAAGAGGTTCCTGATATCAATTGCAAGAACTGCCATCAGGTACCGGAATCGCTCATGCACTTACTTTCAGTATGTCCCATATATGCGATTTCGGTCCACATCCACCTACAGTGCGGTAATATGAGTACTATATAACCACCTAAGTTACTTGTACAGGGCAGACCAGACACCAGGCCGCGAAATGCCGGATTTACTGGAATTACTCGTTTGCGATGGTCAGGCTATCCAAATAAACAAGCTTGACATGCAGGATGTGGGTAGTGAAATTTACAATAGCTTTGTTCGCGGTACCTAATCCTGAATTCGTTTTGTGGTCCGACTCATGCGCAATTTGTTTTTAATCGTTCGCGGTACGGAAATTAACGTACTTAAATAATTCTGAATTAATTCCGAATATATTGGGAACTAGTTCAGCAGTTACCGCGAACAAAGCTAATGTAATTACTTAGTTATCTAAAATTTTAATAAAACCGAAATAATTTTGAAAATACATTTTTAACAAATATTATTGTTAAATCTTGGAGTGGATAGAAGCTCATTAACAGTACGAGTGTGAATCACCAAAGATATGTAATTCAGAAGTGTTTGATTTTTAAATTCATATATACAAAAAGATATGATATGTTGTTATATAACAAAGTAAATTATCATCATCATCATCAATCATCAAGTAAAAAATAGAAACACTAGGCAAATTGAGTTACAGTTTATTAATAATTCAATAAAGTATATTTTACTTACTTTTGTATAACCGGTCCACTTTGTTGAAGACTTGCATAGTCAGGTCAATCCGTTGAATAATCAGGTCACCATATTACACAAGTTGTACAACTTCACCATATAATACTTTGGCATCTAATGTTGGCCGTAAATGTAGTTATTTCTTCGCAGCCTTGTTTACCATGCCAATATTTCTAGATAATAAAAAATTATTTTGTATTAAAAGCAGACAATTTTAGTGCTGTACATATGGTTTTATAGTTCAGTTTTATTAAAAAATGTCGATCAAACACTGTTATGAATTTTTAATAAATAGTCAACTTATTCAACTCTTACTACTTCTCTATTGAGCAAATTAGTTCCATGTAATCCTTTTTAAACAAAATATATTTTTTGGTGTTTCAGGTTTAAACATGCCAATAATAATTATCGCCTTGTAAATTATTTAATAAAAACAGTTCGTATATTTTAACCGTATATAATTAATTATCAAAAAAAATCTGTAAATAAAATTTAAAAATGTGTAGAATATAAACATTAATATTTTTTTTACTAATAACTCTCCTCCTATCAAGTTTCTATATTCCTTACGAGAAGTAATAAATATGAGAAAACCTACAGTAAATAATTTTTCGAAAATCTGAAATGTTTTAAATTTTACTGATTAACTCTGAAAAAGTCTTACTTTTACTTTAGCTAAATTTTCATGAAAGATCTGATTAATTCTGAAAAAGTATTCTAGAAGAGTCCAAAAACTTGTAAAAATGCAGTCTTTAAAATGATTAGTAAGTTTTACATAGATCTTTTCATACTTTTTCAGAATGTTTCAGAATTTTTTAGACTTACTTATTCTTCTGGAATTGTTTTTCAGAACACTGCAAGACTAAATTATATTATTGGCAGAAACTATTTCCACCAGGGATGGTCAAAAAAAAAACTAAATAGTAAAAACGTCTCGAGGCATTCATAACGAAAAATATGCTTTGTGTGCATGTTATGCTCTTTTGTGTGCATGTTATGCTCTTTTGTGTGACAGGTTAGCAGCAGAAAATATGAGTACATATGTACATATTTTAAAAATAATTTAAGATTTGCAACATGCAACCTCAGGCAAACATCCAATTGGATATAAAAATATTTTACTTACTTTGTTAACTGATACAATTTGTTTTCAAAAACCGTTAGGTTTTAATACCCTCAGGCAAACATATAAGTTGCGAAATAACTTGTGCATACATCGCTCTTTTAAATAGCTCTCCGGAAGTCGATCATAGATGCTCATTTTGTATCTAGAAAAAAAAGGAATTTTTTTTTTTTTTTTACGAGCAAGCAAGACATTTTAGTACACAAATGTAAGTTATACGATAATTTTATCTTCTGATATCACATTATTTATTATTTTATAGATAAATCGTAAATATTTAAAAATAAAAATTCACTAAATAAATAAAAATTGCTTGACTAAACGTCTTGAAAATATATTGTTGCATTTAGCAAAATTATCAAACTAAAAGACAAATTATCCTCCAAGAGATCGCACTTTTCTTAATAGGGCCTCTCACATGAGTCGTGACTTAATATACACTGCAAATTTCCTGCTTTGAACTTACGAGAAATTTTAATAAACCGTTTAATAAATATATAGCATAAAACTTAAATATTGCCATATTAGAAATACATTTAAATTAGAATATACTCAAAGAATATAACAGATCATATTCAAAATTTGAACAACGAAACAATAGCACATACCTATATTGCTCCTTTACCCATTGCTCTCGAGAGCTTCAGCACTTAAAATGATGTAGAAATAATCTTTCTGGCCATTGTTGAATTGCCTATAATTCCACGAACTACAAAGACGATAACTGATTGGAGGATTTTATTTGAGTAGATTTGAATTGTCTTCTGAGAATTGAGCGTCCCCATTGTTGGCAAGAAAATGTATTTTATGCACTTACTTCAAAACTTCGTGGCACGAAAATCATCTCTCAGCTACGAAACACAATTATTAAATAGTCTTTGGAAATACATGATTTATTTAAATCGATTTACACGAAGTTATTTAAATTTAACATACGAGCAATGCAATTTCACGTCAACCATTTCGAAAACCCCTTATTCGTTAAAAGAAACAAAAGACAATCGCATTCCTACGCGATACACAAATTATATTTTAAAATGTGGCGCGAAAATTATACATTTATTTTAAATGTTTAGGACATTTTATGAATCTTATGTATATAAGGCGAATTTATGTAAAATAATTATGACAAATAGGGGATGTTTTGAGGTTACTTGGAAGAAATATCCCGCGTTCTCATAAAACCGTTGACTATGGGTAGTTCAATAATTACAAACTGTGGCTTTGTTCGGTCTACACCAAAGTATACACAGTTCTACACTTTTGTTACTGACACAAAGATCATACATAGACACATACCTGTGTTAAAATTTATCGCTCCTAAATTTGGAACTAACAACCAATGCCTATTTACGATTTTGTTAGTTTCGAAACAGTAAATACGTTTGGGTTGCCAGATCTCCGTCATTCAGGCGTCGACGGTTTTTGACTATGATTTCCGGCCTGCGGCAGGCAGAAGCAGATTTCCGGCAGGCATCGCAGAATAAAAAGAAATCTCTTATTCAAGTAATAGGAGAGTTGGATGATATCACAGAGACGGATTTGGAACCTAATGTTACATTCCGAAAAATGCGCGATCGTAATAAAATAAAAAGATTAATGAATCTTTTTGCACGTAAAAACGGCCGATGAGAGGCTATCGACCACCAATAATTATATTTATACTATAAGTAGTTAGACAAATATCGTTTACAGCTTTTAAGAGACTAGACACCGTATCGACCTCTTATTTCCTCGGAGGATATTACTTTGTTTACATCATATTGCCCTATGCATTTAGAAATTTTGTTAAGTTCGAGAATTTTCAAGCTTGAGATCTGCTGTGTGTGCGGAAAATATAAAGGCATTTTTTGTTTATTCAATATCTTCTGTTTAGTGGTACTTCAGTGGACATAAAAATAGTGAGACAGTCAGCGTCTTTGTTATGTAAAGTGTGCGACGTTAAACTGTCATATGCGTAAATCCGTTGTAAAATGTGTCGTCGAATAAACACCAAACGTTAACTGGCGGAGACAAACAAAAGCAGTAGAGCTGTTACGTAAAGACGTTTACAATGTAAGATATAGTATACACTGTACTATCTGCCTCTGTTATGCCAGTCTACCTCTGTTATTTGCGTTATGTCATCCAAATTTACTGTTTAGACGAACACATGAGAAAACTTAATTACATATTATTACATTACACCGCGAAAGTGACCAACCGACAACTATGTATGCGGCGCTGTGAGCAAAAGGACATTCAGAAATCGCGACTTTCTTTGTAACAATTGCGACATACAAGCCTATGATGTATCCTCTTACGTTATAACTGGGCTGTTAAGAGTTATAGCCAATCAGAATTATAGATTTTTCAAAAGGGCGGCTTCTGACTGGCTAAGAAATTTAACAACCTCGTTATTAACAACATAAGAGGATACAATAGAGAGTTGTTGAGCAGCCAATTGTGAAATACCGTAACGTTATTTTAACATCTACGCGTGCGCAATTTCAATTAGGAAATGCGGTAACGTTAATAACGGTAACGGTCTGCGTTAATTTCGGAAGGATAAAGTAGACGTAATATATGTACGTTAACGTTATCGTTATACACATCGTTCTGTTGTCGATCCCTATGATTGATAATAATCTGAATAGCATTATCCATATTGTAATATATAATAATATATAGGTGTAATATTCACTATATAAGTTTTATACACTAACCCAAACAATGAAAATACAAAAGTAGGGTTAGGTTAGGCTGTCAAAGATAACAAATAACGATTGCTCATTAAGTAACTGTTCAACAAGTCTCTTTTTGGAAACACGTTATTTGTAGATACGTATTGAAATAAAGTTATCGTATCTTCATAACGTTACGTTATTTTGGATGCTCAACAACTCTCTATATTTATAGGCTTGATAGCAGAGGGTTGTCTCTGCCTGATAGTAGATTTTTAAACTTAATGAGGGCTACTGAGCTTGATTTCACCACGAGAGGCGCTAATGTAGGGTAAGGTTAATGTCACTGAATGTTAATGTTTATTATGGCTTTTTAACGCGGGTTTTTAGTGATTTTTATAAAAATTAGCTGAAAAACCTTTAACATAATGATGACAGAAGGGGAAAGTAGTAATTTACTTTCTCAGTAGGAAAGTTATTGCACCTATCAGAGGTGTCTTATGTCATTTAAGTTATTTTACATCAAGCATGAGCATGAAAACAACGAATGTGCATGATTGTTACTTACGATTTTCTGTAGTATGCTCCTTTGGTAACGCATAATCGTCAGGATTAAAATGTTTCTTACAAACACGCGAATGTTTCGAAGGAGTAAAGTCATCCCTGCGAATCGCTACCAACCACTGTTTTAGGCGAGTTTTGTATCTAGGAAACATATGTCCGCCTTTTGTTTCCTTACAAAATGGAACTGCACAACACAGGGGCATAATTAACAAGTTTTTTTATTTGCTGGTGTATAAAATAGATATAATAAAACCCTATATAAACTTGTTCTGCGCCTAACAATAACTTTTAACAGAGACCTTACTCGCCATGGTACCAACTGATGCCCCGAAAAACGGTAGCCCTCATTGGTAGGTACCTATACCCGTTCTGCTATTATATATATATAATAAACGATTTGTATGGAAAAAACGAAACATGAGTAATAACGAACCCAGTGCCACAGGCGAATTGTATCGCTTCCACAAAAAAAAAAAAGATGTATTATAATTCTTTTCAAAGAAAATGGAAAATTTCATAGTTGTGTTACCTCCCTACATATAGAAACGATAGGTTCCTTCTTTGACAAAAAAAATTATAACAATTTAAATAACAAAGTGACGGAATTCTGGATGTGTTGTGATGGAGGACAGTGTTTTGTTTATAAAGTATAAACAATGATGAAGTCTACCACACATAACAGATAAGGCTATCAGCAGCACAGAAGAGGGGTATGGATCCCCTCTTCTGTGTCAGCAGCGACACACCTTACCAGAGCTGACAGCAGAGACAATGCCAAATAAATTCAAAGTTCATAAAGATGGTGAATACGCATCACATCCATAAATTACCATAATTCTGTGATCGTATCGCAACACGATGGCAAAGGCGGCCAAAGGCCAAAGATAAGCCGTGATACCAATACAAACCAAAAGCGATAAATTTCATATATCGTCTTATGACGTCACATCTCAAGTCTAGATGTCATACTTATTATTATTCATTTTAATATTCTGTTTGTATTTGTAATATTTATTATTTATTTAAAGTGTTGGTAAACTACTACAACATTTATTTTGTATATGTATATAAAATAAATGACTACAAACAATGTATTGTGTATTAGTACTGCACAATTTTACACTTGGTCGAGAGGCGGTGAAAGTGTAGTGTAGTGTAACATTTTTCTTCCACAACACTACAGTTTATGTAAAGTTACAAATAAGCACAGCAAATAAGGCTATTGGCTCGTTACTCAGGTCGTGACGTCACAAGACCGATAACACTCCCCCTAATAGAATTCACCCGTTTCATACTAACCGACGGATAATTTTGCTAACTATGCATTGAAAAATCAGGCCTTAAAATGGAATGACCTCTGTGTAGTTTATCGTCCTTGAATGATTTTTAATTAGGAACTACTCCGTGACCGGCCCCGGAAAAACGTTGTTCCCAGAAGCAGGCAGAGGTATTTATATATTTACTATAGTCCATTCATCCAATATAGCACATAAAATATTCTAGCATAGGCGTGCGGTATTATATGAATACATTTTATGTATTTATTTATAATGTACCGCGCATCTAGAGAACTATGCACGACTGAAGGTCAACAAAGGGTCGCTCTGCGAGCCCAGGTAAATCATTTTTTATGTGCTTATATGGATGAATGAAGTACATATATATATGACAAAACTTATTGGATGGATAATCGTGCCGTGGTGCCACCACATACCATCTAGGTATATGCGTGCACGTAGGCATTATAAGCCAAATGCTATTCAGCTACCCCCATGCCCAGAGTACCTCGTCAATCATTAAATTTGTTTAAAAAGCATAAACAAAATCGCTATCCTGAAGACCCAACTTTGTGGTGGAGATTCCTAATTAGGTTAAGTTAGGTTTGTTGTGAGTGGGTCTCAGTAGACCCTGCACTGCGGCCATCAGCAGGCCTATTGTGGCTCACGCCTAATTATATTTCACCCAATAAGTTCAGTCTCTTAATGAAACTGATAACTTTATTGGGTGAGAATGTGTCCAGATCCTCCGGCAGCAGTTGCCACTTGCCGAATATTGAGAATCGGATCCTCTCCACAGCGGTACAGGTGCATAAGATGTGGTCTGCCTTCTAATCATCCTCTAGGCATAGACGGCACTCGGCGTTTTCCGCTAGGCAGTGCTCGGTATATAGGCCTGTTAGAGTTTTCAGGTTTACCCTGTTTAACTCTAAAAGTTTCTTAACTATGATTTCAAAGGGTATTTTATAAACGCCTTTGAATAAACTAATCCTGGTAACTCTTGCCAATACTGGAGAGTTTTCCTTTCAGCTCAGGTTGAGATAGCCATCTTGGCAGTACTTGAGGATATGCCAAGTATTGGTTCTGGTCCGATGAATCATGATCCCGCTCCTTCTCTGGCTAAGGAGTCCGCTATTTTGTTACCTTCCATACCAGAGTGGTAGGGTATCCAGACCAGAGTCACTTTGTTGTTTTTGCTCAAATGATTTACAGCTTTCTGACAATTCCATACGGTTTTGGAGTTACACCAATAGGAGCCAAGAGCTTTGGATTTAGCCGTCCGTTGTGATCCTTTTGGCCACCAAACAATGGATCCGTATGTTATCATTGGTCTGATGACCGTGATATAGATCCAGTAAATTTGTTGGGGACCCATGCCCCAGGATTTGCCACAAATATGACAGCATGTCCATAGGTACAGCTTTGCTTTGTGGATTACCTTTTCCAGATGGGAGTTCCAATTAAGTGATTTATCCAGAGTGATTCCTAGATATTTCACCTCCTCTGCAAATGGAATAGTTTCACCCATTAAAGTGGGAGATCTTAAGTCCCCCAGCTTCCTTTTCCGGGTGAATGGTACTATTACTGTTTTTTGAGGGTTTACAGACATCTGTTCCCTGTCGCACCAGTTACTCACTGCATCCAGTGTCTCTTGAAGGGTATTTGATATTACTCCTTCAGAGTTTCCTCTGACTAGTATGACTAGATCATCTGCATATGCTAGAACCTCAACCTCCCACAGTGTGAGAATAGCCAGTAGGTCGTCCACAAGAAGTGACCACAAAAGGGGGAGAGAACCCCACCCTGCGGGCACCCTCTCGTGGCTCTAAACCTAACTGTTTCTCCCTGTAGAGACGTTGTTATGGTTCTGTTTGATAGCATAGCACGAATCCAGTCGCCCTATAGTAGGCTCAATTCCTCTGGCAGCCACTGCTGCATATAAGGAGTCGGGCAGTGCATTATTAAATGCTCCCTCAATGTCGAGAAAGGCTCCCACCGCAATTTCCTTCATTTGAAAGGATTGGGTGATCTTCTCGACTAGGTTATTGAGTGCTAGTTCTGTTGAGTTTCCTGTCTGATAGGTGTACTGATGGATATTGAGGGGGTGATGATTCAGGCTGTTCCCCTGATATATCCGTCCAGCACCTTCTCCAGGCCTTTCAACAGAAAATATGTCAGGCTAATTGGTCTAAGCGATTTAGGGCTTGGTTCTTTCCTACCCATTTTTGGTATATATACTACCTTAACCGCCGACCAACTGGATGGGATGTAGTTCCATACCAGACTAGGTCTGAATAGTTTAATGAGGAATAGGAGCAATATTTCCAGTCCATTTTGTAGTAGAGCTGGAAAAACTCCGTCCTCTTCTTGATTTGAATGGTTGGAATGACCTGATGGCCATTGCCAAATTTCTAAAATTAAGAAGAGGACTAGGTTTAGGTTATAACGATACAGTCTGATTGGGTTTTTTATTCTGGTTTTTCCCCAATCTTTGCAGCAAATGCTGGACTATGTGACCTTATTTAGTTTACCCAGATACGGCCTGTCTTAAGTATATTTGATTTGTTAAATTTTGTATAGGATGATTAGTTTTTGAGGGGGCATGTTGGCAAACCCATATATTTTATGTTACAAAAATTAATATATTTTGAATAGAAGTACAGTCAATATTATTATTATATAAACATCGATAAGAAGTGTTTATGTTATCGCACTTCACTTGAACGTGAGAATGCTGACAAATTAAGTTCTTTGTACTAGGGATTTTAATAGTTAGTTATACGTAGACATCTCGTCTGTAAAGACAGTGCCATTTAAAACTTATTAAATAATTATTAATAAACTATCAAAGACTCACATTTGTTTCATTTCAGTCTAGTATTCTAATAAAATGGGACCTGTCGAGATGACAGTTAACAGCTGGCAAATGTCAAAATTTGAAATCATTTTAGATACTGTTCATGAAAACGTTGAACGGTATTGAACTGAGCTCGATTTCAATATTCCATGAAAACGTAGTTACTGTCTATGACGGTTTGTCATGAGTCAAGAAATACTATCAGCGCTAGCTATTCTATCCATAAAACATGAAATGTGTGAAGCAATCAATTTGAGCAATTCTATTAAAAATATCTCAGAAACCAAAGCAAGAAAAGTGCTATTTTAATAAACTGTAATTAAAAAAACTCCAAAACTAAAGTTTTAATAATACTATTATTAAAACCGATATTTATTTTATTTTGTCAGTTTTACTATTTATGTCTGTATTAATTTTTAATATTGTGGCAAAGTATGGATATGTATTGTATATTTACAGGGGTGGCAAAGGTAACAACCCTAGCGGCGGCCTTAATAATTTGGTCTTGTCTTTACCAAACAAAGTGCTGTTTTGGCATGCTGGCGGCTTTTCTTGATAGAAAATCAAACGTACCGAATGAATAATTTTGTTGTAGGTACTTTCCTTATTGATGACTGAAAAATTGCAATAAAATTTATTTGTGTATATCAATTTGTGGTCCTTATATGCGCACAGAGCCGGATAAACCAAAAATTGACACCATTTGCTGGAGAAATATAATTTTTCTTTCACTCTAAACTCATATCTCGAAAATTTAGATGCATCAGTTAAATTCTGAAATTAATCAAACATATTATAATGGCAAATTTTATCGCTATCCAGAAGTACACCTGTATGATCAGGTAATTAAGTGGTGAGGGTTCCCCTGGAAGTATATTAAGTAATTTCAAGAAACTTAATCAAGAATTATTTGTAATTAAATAATAACATTTGGAGTGTACTGAATAAGATTTGCAGGAAACAGCTACTCAGCAGACAAAAGCCCCGACCTGCATTGAATTAAACCTGCAAATCTTGTTTCGTACGGGACTTTTGTCCGCTGAGTACTGTTTCCTGCTAATCTTATTCAGTAAATAGTTTAGTCCATCATGGTTAGAGGTCGAAGCTCTTGGTACCTGCTTTGCAGGTCGCTATCAGTCACTAAGACATCAGTGATGTCTGACTGGTAGTAGCACTGACCACCAGAGGGATACACATCACTCACTATGTCCGACTAGGGGATTAACTCAATTGTAATGTAAGACAAAAAAAATATATTAAACTATATTTTACAATATATAACAAAATTAATGTAAAGCATGAAACAAATCGAATTATATTACAAAATAAATCTGTGTAATTTAATTTCGTAAATTAATTACTACAACTTAACTAAAATCTTCAAACATAAATTTATATCACAATAATTATTATAAATATTTAAAACTAGCTTGGGTGGCTCACGCCACAAAAAAAATGTGTATTAAAAAGAATTACCTACATATAATTTGAGGCATACTTACGGTATACTCCGATATTCTGTAAACAAGAATCCTGTCTTTTGAACGTTTTACTAACACAAATAAATTGTCTTACAGTAATATGTCGGAGAATAATTTCCTTTGGGCAGTAATTTGTTATTAAAAACAATGCCACGATTATTTTTGGATTATGCTATGAATTTTCTTGATATTACAGTTAACTAATTATGATTAAAAGGAGTGTATATCAATAACAATATACAAGCGTATAAGATCAAAAACTCAAAAAATGCATATAATAAAATCTACCCCAAAAACGTAATAAAATAAATATTAACATAACAAAGAACTTGTAAATTTATAACTATATCAAATGTATATTATGTACACACACATGGAAAATCAATTACATACATCGATGGTCAAATTATATATAAAAAACTAAATTGGCTATTAACACAGTTATCATGCTTATGAATTGCAAATTCTAATGAATAGAACATTGAACGGAGAAATTAGCCTGCGAAAGAAATCTAAAATATTTGACGGTACCGAAAAATTTAAAATCCTATGAACTATGAGGAAGTTGATGGTCCCGGAGATCCATTTCGTTTTTTAGATTTATGCTTTAATTCATCTAAATAAGTCTTTTGCGACTCGGCTAAAACTTGAGCCATAATTTCTTGGTCAAAATCCTCCAAACCTATAACAAGGGATATAATTGAAAAATACACCCTCACTCGCCCTGCTTGTCAGATTATATTCTTTTAACAAGATTATATGCATGCTTACCATAATAAAATGTTCTTACATCGATTTGATGACCATGAATTGGTTTTAAAAATAATAACGAAGCTGGATTAGAGTTTTTTAACACATTATTTCCTCACCTATATTATTATTTTCCATATGAGAAGGTCCCGCCTGTTGATTGAACTCATCGGCAAAATTAATAGTTTCGCATGGATCGGCAATTCTTCTAGGTGAATTATAAACACGTTTCGCAAAAGCTTCCTCTTCTTTAGTAGGAACATAAGGCGGAGGCACATTTTCAAGGTTACTACAGTCAGATGTGAAAGTTAAAGTATTAGAGGTTGAATTTGCTCCAACAGAGGTCCTAGGACTTGCTGCAAAATAAGTTAAAGTGCTTTTGAAGTCTCAATTTTCACTTTACTTACCAAGTGGAGAAAAACTATTTTTTGGTGAAGCAGAACCTTTAGGCGACTGACATCCTTTAGGTGATACCGAACCACGCCTGGATGTCCTAGGGCTTGAAATCATAGTAGATGTAATGGTAGAACTACTGCCACTAGCTAATGGATGCCCCTCAGCTTTTAAACGTTTCTCTGTATCGCGGAAATATTGTATGTAGGATTCCCGAGCAACTTGTTCTTCAATTGCCTCATTAGTGGCCTCCCAGTCAGTCGCTTTAAGTTTATCTTCCAACATTGTCTACATGGCACATTTTTTATTAGAAATTTGCATGAAACATCAACAGCAATATAGAAAATATATATAACAATAACAGATTCAATACTAACACGAAGTAGTTGTCATAAACACAACGCTCGGTACTATACTCGACACGCTACACCTCCGGCCAATTTGGCATCATCTGGAGATTAATAATAATAATTATAATAATAATAAATAAACACCACAGAAATTAGACAACACCTGATTCCAAAGCCAAAGATGAATCGGTGAGGGTATACTTACGCGGACACACAACCATTCCTACCAACATAGCCAGTGCTGGTGCTGAGATTCGAACGCGCGGCTACGATGGAGAGATTATCTAGACACATTTGCCATCGTGCTCTCTAGCCAACTACTCCACCAAAATGGTTATAATGGAATGATGATTAAGATGTCAACTTGGTTGAAAAAGTGCATGTCAAGTAGAGTATCAAGTGTTCTGCGTTTTGTGAGAACAACTTCGGTGTTAACGTTTCACATCAAAGGTCCAACCCACATATGAAATAATCCTATTACCAGATAATTTTGTTCAACAATAATTAATTAGCACAATATTGCAAATTGGAGTAAAATGCAACCAAAATTTTAACCTTAAACAAATATACTGCTTAAAACAAACTACCTCAAAAAATTACACTGCAGTTTTTATTAATGTATTTTTTTGCTAGTGTATTTTCATAGTTTATGAAATTTTGGAACAAAACCACATTTACAAATACTAATGTCTTCTGTGTGAAGCTTCATCCATTCTTTTTCATTGTCTCCTCAAACTGCTGGATGCGATAACCGTTATTTAAATTCATCAGTGAATATGGAAATTACCAAAGAATATACTTCTCAACATAATTCCAAAACCAAAAATTCATCAGTGAATATGGAAATTACCAAAGAATATACTTCTCAACATAATTCCAAAACCAAAGGCAGGGGCACAACTGACACTTACTTGCACGGAGCTGCTGCAGCTTTCGAGACTAGTAATTTACATTGAAATGTGACCACAACTCGGTTGATATCAAATTTAATTTCGACCAGTACGGATATATTAAAGAACTAAATACGAATGACAATTTTAAAAACAAGTACAGCTTCGGTGTAATAATTTTTTTATTTGTTAAATCTAACATTTATTTATTTGTCAATATATAATGTATATGGTATTGTATAGTAATGAAAAATGCTTCATTTGATTGTGTTTGCATTTCAACACCACAAATCTGAGATTGAAACAAAATTTCCTCATTGCACTATAGAAATGGCTTCAGAAATAATAAAAACATGAACAAAAACATTTCCCCATAAGTCAACGAAGGAATACTTATGTAGTGCTATCAGAACGATATTACTTAAAATATGTACATTTTAAAGCATTTCAATACAACCTCAATAATAAAATGACACTCAAAGGAATATAGGAACAAAAATTCTAAATACCTGCTCAATCAGTAGTTCTTCACTAGCTCTAACAGCATCATTAAATCTTCTTCTATCAATGTCTGTAGGCTTATAGTTAGGCAAACCCAAACCAACACCAACTGATGGTTTATTTGGATTACTAATAGAATTATAATGACACATCCTATGATACGAAAGCCTTATTGGTTCGTAGGAATTTATTAATCTTGAACAGTTGAAGATGTTGATTGGTTCTAAAAATTAATACATATTATGAATCATAATAAAATGTTTTAAAAGGTCAACTCTTATTTTTTTTAAGAGCTTTTAATTTTCATGGAAAAACTAGAACTTTTAATTGCTTATTACAGATTAAGAAATTTCAGGAAACATTTTCCTATTTTTTAGGTTTGGGTAAAATTGAGAATTTTCAGCTTTGGGAATTTTCCTGTGAATGTTTCTTGAAACATTCCCTAGAGCTCTTTTTAGGAAAATCAGATATTGGTATATTATATTGACCCTAAAGTAACTTTTCATCAGATTAAAGGTCTCGATATGAATTACTGTAATCCGCTTTTTCTAAAATGAGTTCCAGAATATATTTCCAAGAAGTTTTAGGAAATATTCCTAGAAAACAAAAAGTTTCCAGTTTTGTCCAACCCTATATTTATTTTAAGAATCATCATATAATCTATTTCTGTGATATGAAAAAATAGATCTTACAAATGGAACAGAATATTAAAAACATTTAAATTTAATACAAATACTTTATTAGATCTAGTGCATATAAGACAATCATTAAATAATCTAAATTTTGTGAAATAAGGAAACGAAATTAGTGGGCTAAATACATAACTAAGCGGAATGTACTTTCTTTCATAAAAAAACGAGTTTATTTACTGTCAAAGTTTATAGTGATTAATGAATAATTAAAATAGAGGACCCAAGATAGATCCTTGCAGAACTTCCATTGAGTTTTACAGGATTTGATTGATTTCATTGATTAATTTCTGTGGTGAATATGATTTCACATATATTTAACTCATGAAAATAAGAAGTATATCGTAGATGATGATCTATTTCAGTTGGCATCTTTATTTTGTAAAAATACCAACAATCTGAAAATACTACAAAAAAATATATTTCTGTTTATAGCAACAAGCATGTAGAAGAAAATGTCAATAGCAAAATCTTAAGTCATATGCAATTGTTTGTTGCTACGTTCAAGAGCTTCTGATAGTCCTATGATAAAGTATTTGATAATGAAAATATTGCCAAGTGATGCGGTGAGACTTAGCAGGTTCAAAGCGCATTTGTTTTATCTTGTTTGGCTGCAAATTTTGTCAAGTTGGACAGCATACAATTTAACTATTATTAAAAAAAAAAATCTTACATACCAATTTGGTAACAATAAACTTCAATGGTTCTATTATACAATTCACTCATCGCTTGAATTTCCAGATGGTTTCCGTGGACATGCCAAGTACGCTTTCTTGCCACATACTTATCAAAATCTTCGGTAACGTAGGGTTCAAAATAATCCCGGTTTTGAACCTAATTAGAAAAAATGTAGTATTTTATTATATATTTTTTTGTTTTGTGGTAAAATTTAACTTACAATGTAATTCATGCAGTCTTGGCGTACTTGGAAATGAAATTCTTGATCACCATAAACTTGATCTGCTATGGAGCGGAAGAGACAGGCTCCATCCTCATTCATATTTTTAATTTCGAACCCTAAATTTGACATGCAACGAGCAAACAACGCATCTCTCTAGAATACAAATACCAAATCATTAATTTTTTAATTAACAGGGTCTTACACCGTTATTGCAGAAAATAAAGCAATTTTTACCTTTTGCCACTCTTCATCTGTAAGATGTCTATCCTTAATAACGCTTTCATCATATTCATCTTCACTGTTAAAACCAGTACAGTCTTCTTTATTAACTTCTTCATTATTATTACACTGTGTTTCGGTAGCTGTATTATCTACAGGTGATGTAATGGTATTATTTTCATGCAAGGGTTCAGAAATAATCTCACGTTTGTTTATTACTATTCTATCTCTTTTCTGCTCTCTCCTCACTTCACGCTTTTGTTCACGTACACTTTCTCTATCTCTAGGCCGATCTGCTTCTTTATATCTTTTTCGTAGAACGTTCCTTTCGATCATTTTTACTAAAAACAAATTTTAACATTGACGTAATATTAAACTCTCTTGATATTAAAAAAAAATAGTATATATAGACATGACATTGAAACAAATATGACATGATCATTTCAAACTATGGTTTGAATAATAATGTGAGTAACAGTCATTATGAATATATTTTCACTTACAAAGGAAATGGTGAACGTCTCGCATTTGCACTATTTTCAGAAAGACTTGCTATCTGAATAGAATTAATATCATTTCTTCGATTTACTCTTTCAGCAGGGCCCTAGAACAAATTCAGTCACAATTTTACAAAGTTTTAAAAATGTAATGAAACACAACTTTATAAAAAAATCCTGTAAAGGAACTTATCTATTGACGTTCACAATAAATAAATTAATTACTATAGAGCAGTACATTCTCAATCTAGGTGTACATACGTTTTGTTGACTGCTTTCTTTGTTTTCCTCCGCATTTCCACTGGATTTTCTAATTGGTGGTAAAATAGTCATTATTTCTAAATAATTTAACGTTCAATTATCAAAATATGTTGAAAATTAATAATTAAATATAGAAAAACGACGACAAATCATTGAAGAAATTATGTCAACTAAGAACAGCTGGGTCTTACCAACATTATAAAACTAAAACACCAAAAATTAGAAATATTTTAACTATGTACAGACACACCATGGCACAGACCTACGAACGAATGAATGATGAATGATTGTTAAGAAATCGTGCACAGATCGCACTGACTTTCGCAAAGTAAGCGATGAATATTAAAAATGAAAGGAAATCTTTCGAAATAAATATCTTATTATTTATATTCGTATAATAATGGAAAAGTTAAGTTAACCTAGACTGTCACCACCGAGAAAAGAGTTAAGGTCATTCCAAATTAACTATCAATTTTGTAAAAAAAAGTTAAACTTTTTATTAGTAAAATACATATATCATGTAATATTACATTTGACTCGTTTTTAGAATCAAAATAAATAATATGATTAAAGAGGAATTTTGAACTTCCCGCTACCAAAAAGTAATTTTCATTTTTGGAAAATATCAATATCATAAATACCAACATATAACATTTCATTCATTTGATGTTAGAAATATGTGTCAAATTAGTTGTGTGTTATTTATTTTCCATGTTTATAGTTTATTGCTAAATTCCGTATAAAACTTTTTTAAAATAACTTATACTATTCAAACCTATGTTAAGGGTGAAAAATGTTAAAGTTTGGTTCAAAACATGACAGCAATATTGTTTATAAGTGTACTGTGAGACTTCTTGAGGATACAGAAATATTAGAATGCGAGTATAAGGTATAACCATTAACCCTAACATAAATAATTAATTAGATTTCAATAAAAGTATTAATTTTAGCCTCATCATAAAGGAAAATATTTATTAGAGTATGTCTGCCAGCAATTAAATCTGGTCGAACAGGATTATTTAGGTTTACGATATGTAGATACCCAAGATCAGAGAGTAAATAAGTGTTTTAATGTGTAGTATATTGAAATTATAATGTATACTAATTTTAGCACTGGTTGGATCTAGGAAAGTCAATTTGTAAACAAGTAAAAGATCTTGACCCAGTTTTATTTAATTTTAGTGTCAAATTCTATCCCCCAGACCCATTTCGCCTTAAAGAGGAAATCACTCGTTATCAAATTTTTCTACAGTTAAAAAGAGATCTGTTACATGGACGTTTATATTGTGGTACAAATGAAGCATCCATGTTGGCTGCCCTAATCCTGCAAGGTAGAAAATATGTACCTTATATTAAATAATAAAAAATTTAAGTAATGTATTGGGTTAATAAAAAAATTAGTGTTTAAATAATTACTTATATAATATCGCCGGCGATCTGGCAAATATTTCTATCTCAAAAGGTTATAAGAAGAAATATATTTTCATCTTATTTTATGAGCCATTCAGATATGTTTACGCAATAATTAATTATATCATATTTAACTTGAGATCAAAAAAATTGTAAGATAGAATTTGCCAATTTGCCTACGATATGCACTGCATAATCAATGCGAAGGAACATACTGAAGTTTGAAATGAAACTGTATTTTAACAAGTAATTCTATATAGAAAAGAAAGTGTTTAATACCATTAATGTCATCTCTGAGTAAAAATTCAAACGTTGGTCGAAACCTGTGTTTTGAAATGTCCCTCCTCATTTCTATTTGTTCTATTTGTTATTTCTATTCATTAAAAACATTTTTATCAACAGAACGTTAAATAATATACTACTCTGTTATATAACAATTACACAATATTGTTTAATTTTTGCACTACTTAAATATATACATACCTATTTTGTTAGGTATTAATGCTTCATCTCAATTTTTAGGTGAACTGGGAGACCACGATCCAGAAATACATACTGGAAATTATGTGTCAGATTTTAAAATTCTTTTAAAACAAACAGAAGCAATAGAAGAAAAGGCTATGGAAATTCATCAAAAACAACTAAAAGGTCAAAGTCAGAGTCAAGTCGAAAATACATTTTTAAAGTTAGCGTGTCAGCTTGATACGTATGGTGTAGATCCTCATCCAGTAAAGGTAATATCAAATTTTGCTAAGATTAACCTAATTAAAAATCTTTTTAAAAAGGGTTTGTTGCAGGATCACAAAGGAACACAACTTTATTTAGGTATTAATTATAGTGGAATTTTGACATTCCAGGGAAGTAGAAAGACTCATCACTTTCGATGGCCTGATATACAAAAAATTAATTATGAAGGGAAAATGTTTATAATACATCTAAATTATAATGATGTAAGTGTCAGTAAATTTGTTTTATGCAACTAAATACACTATTATTAATTTTGGAAAAACCTTGAGTATATACACATAATAATTGTTTTCAGAACAACTAATTTTTCATTATGTACCAGAATATGTTTTAGTTACAAATTGATTGAATTTTTTGTTTCAGAAAAAGCACACGGTTGGATTTAAGTGTCCCTCAGGAGCTGCTTGTAGACATGTGTGGCGGTGTGCTATTGAACAGATGTTATTTTTCACGTAAGTCTTTTAAGTATTTAATTGCATAAGCATAACACTTGTTACACTGCACCTGAACAGGTTCTGTGATTATGTTTATACTTCACTTGATCAATGTTTTCTAACATGTTCGCTATCATTTAATAACTAGAATTACATATAATCTAAAATAACGTGACCAAATAAGGTCTTTCAGAATTTTAGTATTAAACCACATAAGAACTTGATAGTTTAAGTAAAGTAAACCACTCTGGTGATAATCTCAGATGAAATTAGTAATAAGTTGAAATTTTCAGGATGTGATATCCCTAAACTAAAAAGGACACTTTTGTTCAAATCTTTCAGGCACATGCGAAATTTTATTTACATGAATTATATGTTTTTTAAATGTAGTTTTACCAAAGGATGTAGTGCACCAGTTATTTTTTAATATTTAAATAACCACAATATAGTATTAATTCTTTGCATGTCTATAATATTTATCCCTGTTGCGCGAATGCATATAATGATTTCTATTCAGTGGTGTTTGTTTGTACCGTTCTGAAATCATATTTATTTGTTCATGTTTATGTTTAAGCTTTATATACTTGTACAAGGAAAACCTAATTTAAATAGTCCTGAGAATGTGTCAAAATACACGAAACGTCGACTAATAGAAACTTTGGTTTTCTTTTTTCTACCGACCTTACTTCCACTACTTTAATAAATATATAGAATGATAACATTGCTGTTTTCAGTATAACTTTCAACAACTAAACTTTCCTGTATTGTGATATTTAATAAAATTCATATAAATGATATAATTCGTATACAACATATCCTGGAAATTTTTGTTCATTATTAATTTATTTGAGGTTGAAATCTGTTTTCTCAGAGCTAATGTACAATGTCCTTATGATGTAAATATTACACTTTTTCTGGTAAGGTAAATAGTGTATGGTAGCAGACATGACACCTGCTTACAGCACGAATGTACGTAGTAGCAGCACTTGCTAAACAAAAATATTATTACATTAGTTTGCCAACTAGCTCAGATGCTCCGTCTGTGGTAACCGGAGGAGGATTTTTCTCTTGGGGTACAAAATTTAAGTACACTGGTCGTACAGAACGAGAAATTTTAGAAGATACTGGTTCCCCGAGTCGGGAAGAACCTAGCATTCAGCGTTCGTCTAGTGGTAGACGAAAAGCATCTAGTGTACCTGCAACACCTTCAACTCCACTTCAGCCACATTTGGGTAACTATCTTTAAAGTTTAAAATAGTTTTTATAATGCCATCTGTTAAATTTAAAAGGCCACTTAAGTTACTGTTTTTGTCCTAAATACCAAGCGAAAGGCACAAGCGATTATTATAAAAAGTTTGAAATGTTAGCTCTATTTGGGCTTTCAAACAAAAATTTTGCACTTTTTAATAGCAAAAGAATCAAAATTAAAAAATTACTTGAGACAAATTTTTTCCAAATTATTATATATTTTTTTTTATTCATATTTGTATCAAAAATTATAAAATCGTATTGGAATTAATGTATTCTCGCATAATTTTTGTTCACAATTTCATGCACATTTTTTAATCCACATTTATTTACACACTAATTCATTTTATTATGTCAGAAATAAAGAGTGACGTAGTTTTCCACGTAGCACCAAAACACTATGTACTGCACTTGACGCGTGTTTCGCCAACCAAGTTGGCATCATCCAAAGATGGAGCTTTAATTATCTCCAGATGGTGCCAACTTGGTCGGCGAAACGCAAGTAGAGTGCAGTATATGGTGTTTTAGTGTTTCGAGGAAAATTACGTCAGTGTTATTTGCACATCAAATGTTTCAACCTACTCCAAGAGAAATGAAGAGAATAAATTGTGTAATCTTCTGAAATTTGAACCCAAATCTCTAAATTGCCAGCTCACTACTGTGTTTATGATCTCGTTTCCATCAACATACAAGAAACAAAGATGAGAGCAGTTTGACGGCCCATCGCTTAATCGCAATAAATGTCAAATCTCTTTATTATGTATTATATTTACCATGAACAGCATAATTATGAAATTCATTGCCCAATCATCTTTAGGAGTACTCGAATCTCGGTGGAGTTCACACATTTTATTTCATAATTAATTTTGTGACATTTGAGCTCGCATAATTAGGAACTTTTGTTCTATTTGTGTATTTATATTTTAATATAGTTTAACAATTGATGATGAAGTTAAATAAGTAAAATTTGTTAATTTCTTTAGGTTATAGTAGTTTACCTAGATCTAGCCACTCAGATGTAGGTGGATCACGTATGGAATCTAGTAGTAGTACAGGGTTGCTCTCAGGTTTAGATGGTAATCCTCAAGCCTACAGTGATGTTGCTGCCTTAGAAACCGTATCTGAAGATCAAGAAGCGATAGGTGGTATGAAACTTCGCACCACAGGTACAAAATTCATTTTTCTTATGGAAGAAACACTCTATTTTCGTAAAAAAATTATACTGCTGAACAAATTTAATAAACAGTTGTCTTTTTCAGTGTTAAAAGATGATTCTATGGATCGTTTTAGTGACTACTATTTCCGTGACTCATTTGAACATTCTTCATCTGAATCTCAATTAATCGAAAACAATTATCGTGGATATGACACTACAAATCCATCTCATCGTTCAAGTCGCAGCCAAACCCCATTGTCTCATTCTCAGGTAGATGGGCGAATTTGCCTGCCAAACATGACACATAATATTCAAAGTAACACTAAAAAGTGTAAAAAATTCAACGTAATAGGTGCGTTTGTACCTACTCTTATTATTGTAACGATTTTAGTTCTTATTGCAACAGTAATCATGTTAGAAACAGACTGCGAGTTATTCAGTAGTCTCAGAAACATACCTGAAATGGTCACCTTGAGGTATCAGGTTTATGAACCGATGAAACAATATTTTCGCAATAAAATGTCAGTTTTGTTTTAAGGATATTGAAATATATTTGTGTTTTCGTTAAATTGCTCTCTCAATGTAAAACCATTAATAATACATCGAATGTTGGAAATATGGGGTGTCATTTTTGTAGGCATTAACTAAGTAAAAGGGGGCAAGAAGGGAGTGACAACATTTATGCAGTACAAATGGTAATTTGTTTTGTGATATCGAATTTGCATATAGTTTTGACAAAAAAAAATTATTACTTATCTAAAAAGGGCCTAAAGACACGTACATGTCTTAAGACATGAATGCACGTTCATGCATGTGGTATTCATATTATCTATACACATACTTAATTCTATTCAAGCAGCAACAAAAGACATGTTCGACAGACTCCTAATTGAAATTTTGTCTACACAGTGGTGTACATAAACGTGCGTTCATGTCTTAAAACATGTACGTGTGTCTGTAGACACCTTAAGACTGATGACATAAATATCTGATGAAGGGAATTTTATTTTCTTGCAATTCCATACAAATCTAAAGTGTTTTAATGTCTATAACTAAGTTCACAAAAGTTAATAAAACATTCCGTTATGTAAGTGACATTTCACTCTTTTCTAACCCTATGGAATTATGACACCCTGTATGCCGTATTATTCTTGCAAATTTTTAATGTTAGGTTGTGCATTGTATATACTTTTTTAAATTTAATAAATATGTGAGCAAGATCATATTTAGAGAATTGATTATCGAACATTAATATTTTTTTGCTGTCGCACAATGTGTATTTTATCAAATCCAGTAAATTGTAGCAAATATTTTTAAAATAAATTTTCAGCTATATTTGCTCTCTCTAGTTTAGTTATTGAATTGATTAGAATATAAAATTCATTAAATAATAAATAGTTCCTGCAGTATACTGATTAGAATAGTTTAAAATTTATTTGGTTAATTCCAGTATAGCTTTTGCGATACCTGATGCACCTTATCTTCGATGAGGGATTATTTTGGTTCCAAAAAAAACATTCCAGTTTACTTTAAAAACGAATTATTTATATTATTTAATTTTTTACAAAGTTTGTCTACATTTTATGTGCCAGGGTGTGTTTTATTAAGATACGCTATACATACAGGGTTGGGCGAAAATAACGATTAATCGGTGTAACTTTGCCTGAAGAAATTTCTTGAAAAAATGTTTCTAAGGGTGTAGAGATTTTTATATTTGTGCTCGTAAGGGTGCCACCTTAGATTTTTTTTGTTAGTGGTTTTTGAGATCTCCATTAAAAAATTTTGTGAATGGCAACATATTTTTTTACGTTTTTGATACAGTTTTTAGTCCTTTTTTTCAGTGGTATAAAATCTGTAGGTTGGATATAGATCATTTTATTTATTTAATTACAATTTTGCACAAAATACTCTATGCGAATTAAATTAGTACTTAAAATAATGTCCACAAGTAAGGATTGAAAGTAACGCATTTAAGAGTAAATGACAGACAAATTGCTCGAAGTGTTCTCCATTCGCTACCTGATAATAACTAAGCCTATTAACAAAACCCGTTGCAGAATTTGCCATTTTGTCTGTTAATTGTTCTTTTAAATCTGCGTGATTATTAAGTGTGTCGTTATAAACTTTATTTTTTACATCCCTCCCAAATAAAAAATCAAGACTAGTTAGGTCTGGGGAATGTGCAGGCTATTCAATGGCATCACTTTTGCCAATTCAACATGAATGTAACATTTAAATAGTCTGACTATTATTCGATAAGGAGGGGGGCATCCTGTTGAAACCAACCGTTTCCTTCATCCCCATTCTGCAAAGCAGGTAGGATATCGTTCTTCAAAATTTCTGTCTACACATACTTTTCCATGATGCTTGGTATGGGATTGCTGTGCGACAATTATGCCGATTAATTGTTCTGTTAAAACTATTATTTGGAAATCTGAACTCTACTGTCAGAATCTTCAGAGAGCTCCTTTTCCAAAATCACACCAATATTGTGTTGACTAAAATTATCATTTAATGCTAACTGTGGGGTCCATGTTTGTGTATTCTCTTTGGGTCCTTAAATTGTAATGATTATTCATTACTTTTGCCCAATCTTGTATTTATTTTGTTCTTGATATTTTGGCAGTTTTTTTGACTGGTTTTCAGGCTCCGTGATTTTTTTCATCACCCTTCTTGAGTGCTGAGAGGAATACTATGGTCAATATGATTTGAAAATTATTCAAAGTATTGTAAAATTACTTTTTTTACATGAAAAAATTCTGAAACGGAAATTCTCGCCAAATAGTGAAAAATTGGAAATATTTTCCATTACCGTGGTTTTAATTAAAGCATGCAAATTAGGTTATATACAGTATGTCCACATTAAGGAGGACACAAGCCTGTGAAATCTTTATTTTTGAGATAATCGAATGAATTTTTTCTTGTGAAGAGCATCAAAATCTGCAATTTTTAACCATATTCCATCCACTAGGTACACGCGCGGCCTACTACTTTTTTTTTTTGCCCACAAAATTCGAGAAAGCATATTAGTGATTCCTTTATCCAAAATCTGACACCATAGCATTAATCAGGATCCCTCAAAATGCCTTTGCACCAAATTTCATTGAAATATGTAATAAAAGAAACTGAGTCATCCTTAGAAAGAAACTATCGACTATCGAATGGAGAAATTGTCTTATTATTCAAAAATAAGTCGTGAATTCACCGAATTTCTTTGGAAATGCTAGTTAGGATTGTTATGTTGAAAATGTATAATTATTTTTAGAAAAATTATTCAAAATTCAGTGAATTCACGACTTAATTTTAAATAACAAGACATATTTTCTCTATTCAATAATTGATTGTTTCTTTCCAAGGCCTATATAGCTTGTTACATATTTTGAAGGCGTTTTGCCAACTTTGCCCCTTAATAAAATAAATACCGTTTGGCCGAATTTTTGACATTTTTTCATGAAATTTGGTACAAAGGCATTTTGAGAGGTCCCGATTATTGGTGCCAGATTTTGGATAAAAATCGCTAATACGGTTTCTCGAATTTTGAAGGCATAAAAAAATCGTAATAGGCTGTGCGTGTATACCTCATGGATGGCAATATAGTAAAAAATACATATTTTGATGCTCTTCACAACAAAAAAATCATTCTATTATCTCAAAAAATAAAGATTTCATAGGCTTGTGTCCACCTTATCATGGGCACACTGTATGATAGATTGGTGTTTGTATACTCATATATTTTAATAGACAGTATATTTTAATGAATATTTGATGCCTAAATGAAATTATATGCTACGAATATTATAATTTTAATTTAATTTATGAAGAATTAAGATATTTTCTTTTTGTGGAAAATATTTCCAACTTTCTCAAGGCAGCAGGAAATTGTCTATAAAATATTTCTGAAAATTTTACAACACTTCAAACGCAACACAAATCGATGTCTGAAAACCAGACGATTGTATAGATTTAATTGTTTTTTTTTATTATTTTAATTTTTATTGTTAACGTTTTAAAAACGTAGGTAAATGTTATTTTAAGTGTTTTAATTTATAAATGTAGTACTTACGATTGTTTCTATTTTGTAAGTTTTTTGAAAACTGCACACAACTAGTGTATTTTAGAATTTCACTGATTATTGTCAGGATAATTTGCATTTCCAAAGAAGTAAGTCAGCGGGCAGAAATTACTGTCTTATGAAGAAATAATTACTAAAAATATCCTCGTTATTTATTTCCTTTTACGTACTTTAAGAAATCTGTGATCTTTTTTCAATCTGCTGCTTTAGGATAGTTAAAATAAGTGTACAAAATAAAACCCACTAAAAAGTGCAATCAAAATCTAATCTATTTTTTATTTCAGCTGAGAGGTATTTTCAGTATGACTAGTTAACTAATAATAATGATGTCACTTTGCTTGTTACCATGTTTATTTTACGTCAATCATATTTCATTGCTGCACAATATTACAAGAATCAAAATATTTTTTTATATTTTTTAATATTTTAAAGGGGCCATAATGTATTCTAGGTGCACTTGTAATTTTAGTTGTAATCCAAACCTGTGTTAGCATTTAATAAAAATTTGTACCTATTTGTTAAAACTGTACTAATAATTTTCTACAAAAGTAACTTTTTGCCAAATAAAACCTAAGTCAATTAAAATAAACGTTTTATTTACACCGTTTTCCTACCTACCTAGCACCAACTGGCCCAATGGATAAGACCCACTTTGAAGTGTCACTGTTGATGGATAAGGCACGTTTCGAATAATTCGATAGTTCTTACTTATTCGAATAATTCGATAGTTGATTTACGAATGAATGAATTTAAAAAATGTTGAATTTAAGAATATAGGTTTATGAAAATGCATAGACGGAGACGGTATTTTATTCATAGATGAGAGACATATTTTATTATGTGATACGATAAACAATAAAATAAACAAAACGCAACTGTCCACTAACTGATGAAGACATGTGACTGATACAAGGCTATGTCGGTTCTGATTCTAAAGACCCATTTTTTATGAGATGTGAAACTCGGCAGCATTAATTAGCAAGTTAATATCATTCATATGATGTTTTCTAGAAAAGTTCCAATGAATGAATTTATTCGATAGTTGGAATCATTCATTCAGTAATTATTCGAGAATTCAAATCATTCGAAGATGCTCATCACTAGGCATAAAGTGTGCATGTGTGTTCGGTGTGTGCATGGTGTGGTGTGTGTATGCATGCATAGTTACGAATCTGTATTCGGGCGCAGGGGACACTGAGTAGACCTTGTATCAAACATTGTCGCAAAAAGGCCCCTGCAATAAAAATCAGTGATCGAGGTAGAAGGAGGGTAGGTATAGGGTTGTGCTATAATTATATAATACTATATGAATAAACGAACTAAATATCTTTTATTTTAAATGCAGAACCAAAATGATAAAAAAACAATTTGATTACAATACAATAGAAAAATAAAACAATATATTACGAAAAAATTTTACTACCCTACGATTCTAGCTTGGCACTTGGCGGCGCAGAGAGGAGAAATATCGCCAGTGTGGAACAGAGACAAACAAACTGCTTTACAGTGAAAGGAGGGTGAGGTTTACATCATTGCGCATCCAAGCTAGAATCGCAGACTAGTACATACATTTATTACTCTCAGAATTTCTGTCATTTCTGACCAAAAATGTTTCATTACTTCTAAACTATTACTTAACAAACATATTTTTTTAAATGGAACACCACTCGGTACCTATTTCGAATATTTCGAATCTGTTATCATTCTAAATGCAATACGCCATATTTGTTGTTTCGATTTTAAAATAAGAACAGAAAAATAACTGATCCGATATAAATAATTCTAATTAAAATATTTTCTATCAAAGAATATAGTTGATTGAAACCAAGACTTCTAGGAGACCGATTAAATTGAGTTTTTTCTTGTTCATAATCGGTAATAAATTAAATAACAAACAAAAACTGGTACACCCACAGCTTGAAATAAATACTGCAATATAAAACATAAATGGTTTTTAACGTTTCAATTATACACAGAAAGTTTGCTTGTTGAAACAGAAGAGATACTGACTTTAGTTTCTTTTTTAATAGAAAACAATTTAGAGTTTGTATTCCCTCACGTCAATTCTTTTGAAGATTTACTGGACAGGTGGTAGAAGTGCTTCTGATGAAAAAACATTCAGTGGATTGAAGCTTATTAAAACTTATAGCTGAACAACTATGTGTTAGGACAAGCTGAACAGCTTAGCTTTTATTTCAACTCCGTCAAAAATTTAAACCTGTATTTTGGATAAGATAAAAAATATAAAAAACAAGAAGAATGTTTTATAATTCTGAATTCTGCTATAAGCTTTGTTGAGCTTCAGCGTCGCTCAGTTGTGTTCATTATTTTGTGGTTTGTTTTTTGTTTTATGTAGGTATTTCTGTATTGTAAGACTACAGCAATTGCTTTATTATAGCACAGAATCATACTTTATATGTGTGATTATAGGTTTGTTCCAAAAACAGTCTCGGAGCAGTTGACACTGTCAGAAATATTCACTCCAGCAGCCTCTTATACGCTATATAAGCATTTACATTAATACTTAAGTGGGCGAATATTTCTGACGGTTTCAAACTAGTCCGAGACTGCTGTTGGAATAAATCTTATGTTTCAATTACTTCAATATTAAAAAATAACAAAATAAAAATCATGTTTCATTTGGATGTACATTAGTCACAAATGCTGGCCTTAATACACGAAAAACATGCGGGTATAGTTACAGGTTGTGCCACCAAGAATGATGAACCCTCCCGCTTCGAAAAGCTTGGCACGCAATTGATACTTACGAAAAACAAAAATTGTGAATCAACTTTAAAGAAATTGGAATTACTGAACCGACCTTGCTAGCAAGTACTGCGATTTTAAATCTTTATAAACTCTGTATATGTATATAAATATGTAATTGATAATAATCTCAGTCATAATGACTAAAACATACAGGGTGTTTCAAACTTAAAATCTGAATTCAGGACCTCAAATTAAGAAAAAGTTTCCAATGGAAGTATGTCCGGAAATGCTTCGTTAAAAAGTTATACGCCCTTCAAAGATGGAGGCTAAAATTAGGTTTTAATTCTTATCTTAAATTTGGAAAAAGACAAAAAAAAATGAGTTTTGGTAGAGGTTTTCTATTAGCAGAAATGCTTCTAAAAGATATTTTTTTCAATCCTTTATCGGTAAAAAGGGTGAAATCAGCAACCCCTATTTCATTTTTTTATTCAAGCTAAAGTTGAGCCGAGAATGAATAAAGATTATTTGACGGCAGGCTACTAGGCATGTTCCATTTTTTTAATTAATGCAATTTCCTAAATAACCGTGTAGATCGAGAATTTTTTTTTTTTCAAAAACTGTCAGTTCGATGAAAAAAGTAAATGAGGTGACATGTGTATTGGATAGACATTTCACACATGTCAGTAAGCGCTTAAAAAACACAAATCAGAAACCACGAGAATCAAGAGATTAGTAGTCGCTGAGATACTCGCTAGATCCAGGTAATTATTAGTTTTTATTTATTTATTGACGGCCGGCACTTAAAGAAGAGTAAGATTCACGTTATGAGTACTGGCAGATTGAAAGGTTTGATGGAAAGAAGGTCTTAAAAAAATATAAGTGGGTAGATAATGAATGTCATGTCATAATAATGCTGTTGATAGCGGTAATGACAGGTGTAGTTTAATGGTAAATAAAACAGGCACCATATTTTATTCTGTAGCATGGATCCTCCATGGCGGTTTCAGCGAAGTAACTTTATTTTGAAATAGTTGGAAAAAGTTTTGTTGGGTAAGGTATCCTGTTGTGAGAAAAACTACTTCATCAACTTGCCGACGTTTTGGTAAATTCTATTACCATCCTCAGGGCACTAGAAGACATAAAATTATGATGTATGTATAGAAATATAAAAAATGTAAATTAAAAATTATGTATATAACATGTGGAACAAACAATAAATAAATAAATAAATAAACGGATATATGCACCTACATGCATACAGAATACACATGCACATACATATAAACAGATATTAAAAATAACAACATATTAACAATAATTAAAAATATTTAAATATACTTTTTTTACGGCATATCAAAATCTAATTTTAACAACATTATATCACACCTAGTAAAACTAACTACTCGTATATATGCAGTGATGATAATATCTCCAAAATGACAATACTTATTAATTATGAGTTTTTCCTGGTCACCATAAAAATTATATAAATCTGGAAACAAACAAACATAAAATTACTGGGTATCAAGCAGTATATTACGCTTATGTATTTATAACATATATGTATATTTACATTTTTAGGAAGTAAAAATGATTCAAAAACATTAATTAGATGTCTCGTAACTAGTATTCCCATAAATTTTTCTTAAAACCCGTAATTGTTACTGGTGATTTTTTAAATATGCATCTACAGATGGCATTATTTCAACAAAAAAATTCATTACATCCAAGTGGTTGGGAGATAGTCAATAATAATATAGGAATGAATAGAGTCTAGAAAGAAGCCTCAAAAAATTTACTGATATACATAGCATTCCATTTAAAAAAAGGCATTTGATCCTGTAATTTCGGAAATAATTTACTTAATCTAGTTTACTTGCATTTTTTTTTTTAATTTCTAGCTATCATAGAACTCGAGATATCGAAGTCCGACGCACTATTGCCCACCCTGTATATCATAGTAGGTTACAAACATAAGAACTTTAGTGTCTATTGGTAATGACACGAATGCGATTCTTTCTTAACGCTAAACTATAAAAAACAGCCGAGAAGGAATAAAAATTATCATATCATATTTTGAAAATTTCAAATTGCAAAGTGGGTACAGTTGCATCTGATCTGAAAGTTTTTGGATTTCCTTTTTAATCATGTTATAATCGAATTTGTAATTGTTTGCATGCCGTCTAATCTTGAAAGAACCAGTACATTACTGGAAAATTAAATCTTGGTTCCCATGACTTTACATCAAACGAATAGTCAGAGAGTGATTTTTTACAAATAATGTAAACCAAAAAAATTTTGCAAAATATTTTCCTAACGCTTTGAAACTAAAATCTGTTTCCTTTCTTTCATATCATTGCAAATTTTATTAATTAACTCACTAGTCTTTAAGCATAATAGATGCTGACATCATTTTGTGCCCATTTTGTAGGCTGGAGCAGTAACAGAGGTAGCTGGTTTACCGCCTGTCGACTCCCGGGTTCAAACCCCGGATTCGATCCTGACAAAGTCGAAGGAAGTGGTTGTGTGTCCGCTTTTCTTCATAATTGTAATCACCGCCTGTGCAGCTGTACCCAATACTGTACCCATAGCTAAAAGAGGAACACAAAAGCAAGAATTAATTATAATTACTGGCCACAATAATAGTGCCAGTTCTATTAAACTCTACCTTCAAATTGATACCCAACATCATCTTTATGTAATAAATAAATAAAATAATAATACATGATAGATACTGCAACCAAGCGAGTATTTTAACATTACTATCTGAACAAATCAATAAAAATGAGCAAGAGAGGCAAAAATCCAATATTTTTCCAAAGTATAATTTTTTATAAATTGGTCAAATTTCACAAAAAACAATTAAGTTACCTAATAAATGTATATATTTAGTGTTAATTGCTCCATTTTTGTTTCTGGTAAGGTAAAATATTAATTTAGGCGCTCTGTCATCTACTGCCGTTGAACCGCTACGGATAGAAGCCTTGGAACCACCCTTGCAGCTAAGATGAGAATATCTTTCAAAGAAATTAATTCTAAAATGCAAAAGTAAATACTCAGACCTCCTAGACAAAATTTACAAACAAATTCTCCACCACTGTGTGCTGCTCTCCGTGAAACATACGATTTCTTTCAATTAATTGAGCCATTATATCAATGCACGCCGGATTATGATTTTTTTTATTGAAATAATAAAATTCCAATTATTGTTCCAAATTATAGTGGAAATCATCTAAGCTAGAGCATTTTCCTCTAAAACTTAAATCAGTGGTCGCATTACACAAAAATATACACAGACGCAGCAAAATTTAAGTTACACTATGAATCATCCATCTTTTTACCAGAGGCATTTGCTAAGCAATGAAGTATATTCTTTACGCTAATCATGGTAAATGTCATATTCCATTATCTCGGATACATTGTCTGTTTTGACCGCTCTTATTAGTAGTCATCCCCCAAATATTCCATACTTTTAATATAAAAATTAAAGCATTTATAAACCAGTTTCATTAAATGGAGGTAATATTACTTTTATGTGGGTTAAAACCCATATTGGTATCCACTTTAATGAAAAGGTTGACTCAATAGCTAAGGAAAGTGTCATCTGGTTTGTCAACTACAAATCAATTAAGTTACGATCATTGGGTGAACGTTTATGAACATGAACTTAAAAGAAAATGGTCAAACTGGTAACTAGAATACGTTACAGAATTGGAGTTACTGTCATAAATTTTTGTGATGTATGTGATATTAAAGGCGACTTGATCCATATTTTCTTCAACTGTAATAAATACATTGATGAAACGAACGAACTATATAATAATCTGCTGAAATTAAATATAGAAACCCCTTGGAATTTGCTGTCTTTGCTGTGCGGGCCCACTGGCGGTTCTTCTATAGGGTCATTTGGTCAATGACCTCCCACATACAAATAAAAAAATAGAGCTATTCATTTTCTGAAGTTTAAAAATATATAATATATATATTTTTAATAGTCTTAAAAATAGCTTATTCAGCAGTTTCCGGAATATAACAAAATTCCGAGTTTAAAGTCGGAATTTAGTTTTGTTATATTCCGACTTTAAAGTCGGAATTTTGTTAAATTCCGACTTTAAACTCGGAATTTTGTTAAATTCCGACTTTAAAGTCGGAATTTTGTTAATTTCCGATTTTAAAGTCGGAATTTTGTTAATTTCCGACTTTAAAGTCGGAATTTAAGAAAAAATAAGTTAAAATTTATTGTGGCTCTTCTACGCCTTCGTACTTCTACGCCTTCGTAGAATAGCGAGATGAATAGTATAATAACTAATTTATTAGTGATTTTTATGAGATTCAATACTATGTGTATTTTGCACATTCCTGTAAAATATTTAATATATTCGAAATGTCATAAATAGGTAATAACATGTAATTATTTAATAGTATTGAATTAGTATATATTTTAAAATAAAAATATTTTTTATTAGAATGATTGTGTCAAGTTGTAATCATTATAATGAGTATATGAAAATTCATATTTGTTTTATATATTTTTTAATGCACAATTGAGATAGTTGATCTCATTTGAATTATGAATGTGCGATTCACATAGTAGCCCATAAAACTGATTTAAAACTAATTAATATTTTATAAGGTATATAAAAACAGCATCATATTAAAACAAATTCAGTAGGTACATTAAATGCAATTAATAAACGTCATTTCAAATTTGCATTTACATAATAAATCTAAAATGTACTATGGAATTAAAATTAATAAAAATTTAATATGTTAATATGCCTATGAAAGCAAAAGTATCCCATAGAACTAAATTAAAATAAAATTAATAATATACAGTCTGGGTTGAGGTTTGGCCATGCCTATTTTGGCCAATATTTGAAGAGAATAGGGGTCGTTGATACAGACATTTGTGTTACATGTGGAATTATCTGTGACTTAGACCATATTTTTTTTGGCTTTTTGCGATAGAGTAGAGCGACTGATCAACTATTAAAGTAGTTAACAAAAACAAAAATTGTTCTTCCAATAAATCTTTTACATTTGTTGTCTCTAAAAAAATTAAGTATATACAAGGAACTAATAAGATTCGTGGAAAATGGAAACCTACTTTTATAAATTCGTTTTTAGATTAGATGTGCTTCCTTAACTTTGTATTACCTTTTGTTAGTTCAACCCACTAACCGTGGTCTATATCCTGTGCGTGGAAAAAATGCCCTGATGGACCCCTGGGCGAGAAGAGTGTGTCCCTGTGTAAATGTTCGATTATTTGATTTTCGTCGTGGTTCGTGTTAGGTTAGCTTGGTGGTTCTATATAATTGCAACTGGCGAATGGATTACGAGTAAATCCAATGCCAAACAAAAAAAGTAATTCTTTGGCTTATTTCATGACTGAAAGTTTATATAAACATAGGTCCGCAAACGCATCTTTACTGATCTATAGGGTGTTGAAATTTGAAGATTTTTTTGGCATTTTTACGAGATTATAACGAGTATTTAAAAACATATGCAGATACAAGTTACAATTTCAAATGCGACCTGTCAAAATTAATAATAACAACAGATTATTCAAATAAAACTGGAGCCTACTAGACCATTTTAAAAATTTTCAATTTTATCTAGCGAATTACAGAAAATAGTTTTTATTTTCTTTTTCTTGGTAACGGTCGCATATTCGGAAAAACTATTATATTATATTTTAGAATCTACCAGCGGCGCATCGAAAAAAAGTTCAGGGGGAGAAAAAGGGGTATGACCTCTGAAAAAAAAATCTCCCTGTAGATTCTCACAGCCATTTGCCATGCCCAATGATGTAAGCCCTACAGCGTAACCTATATTCCAAATTTGAGCTAAATATCTCAAAAACTGTAGGAGCTATAAAGAAGCGTTTGCGGACCTATGTTTATATAAACTTTCAGTCACGAAATAAGCCAAAGAATTATCCCCTTGCGTATGTACATGATATTTAAGAACACCCTGTATAAGGTACATACAGCAGTATCATGTTAAAACAAATTTAGTAGGTACATTAAATGTAATTAAAAACGTTTATCTTTATATTTGTATTTGCAATATAAAACATGTAGTATACATGTAGTACTGCAATATTAATGGTAATTAAAACAAATTTGAATTAAATTCAAATACTATATATACTATATTAATGCGAATAAATACCAATATCTTATTAATTCAAGTTTTGCAGAATGGTTGATGTTTCAATTACTCTTTAAAATCTATTAAATTATAATAAGCAATTGCAAATACAGAATATAAATTTATAAATATATTTTTTATTAAATTTAATTAGCAATTTTTACAGGGCACGAAACACATTTTTGTAAATAACTGTGAATGTTTTGTAAAGAAAATTTCGGAAAAATGTTTGCATATGAAATGGACATTCCTTCATCTTCCTCTACTTAAAAGTATTAAACGGTTTTCGAGAAATGACTAATTAAAGTTTCATGTGACAAGATCATCGTTAAAAAATTGTAATTTGTTTTTGTAAAAATTATAAATCTCAGAATTCAGAAACAATACAACGTAAATCATTCAAATTTGTCATTTACATAATTTAAGACGCAACTGGATGGACTCTTTCCATTGCAACATTTAAAAAAATCGAGATTTTTAGATGGACACAAGTTTTAAGACTTTTTTTCGTCGTCCTTTAAAGGTCAAATAACAAAGTTATTAACTTATAAAGGATCCATGAACTGGTATTCTCTCCCGATTATCTCCAAACTTTCTGATGTATGATTCCTTCATCCTTTATCAACTTGTGTACTCAGTTGTTATGTCATAGTTTGTTGCAGTTAATCTGTACGTTGATTTATTCAAATAACTAATGAATAAAACTGGTCCTGCCACACTTCTCTGCGACAGCTATGTTTTCCTTCACTTCATATTTAATTCTGCTATTGGATAAACATAGTTAATTATAGTCACATGCGCCTATCAAAAAAGATTACTGTCGATAGTCAGTCCAAGCAAGAATGTCGAAGTAGTCCTTTGTCAAATAATTATTTGGTTCATAATGGCTGCCTCCTCTTGAAACTAGTAGATTTGAATCAACAAGATTATGTGAACCAATTCTGGAGGAATTTGATTTCTGGAAGAAAGTGTGTATCGTCTAACCATGAAGAATAAAAATGTCAGTGATATTTTTGAGAAGCATTGACTGAAGCAATATATATATATATATATATATTATTAAAATAAGAAGGTGACAAAATAAAAAACAATTAAGAACCTAAGACTCTAATAAACTACTGTTCAATTGAAGCGAGCCAACTGAAAAATAAGTTCAACTTTTTTTTATCGGTGAAGATTTGTTCAATTTCACAGCAGTTTTTTTAATTTGATGGAAATTTCTTCTCTAGTCAAATATCCATTATATGTACTGAAATTATGTCTACTTTAAGTTCTACAGAGCGACTTATTAATCTCTTGTATTTAAAAGTCGCAAAAAACGCAAGTGTTTTATGAACTGGTCGCAAATATATTTGGATATTTTCGTAAAAAATGTATATATTTGTGTGTTTTGTAGCTGATTTGATGTTAAAATAAGTAATATGGGCATTTGAACAAATGCTGTTACCAGTAATAAATTAATTAAGACTTAATAAACTGTTTTAGTTTTATTCTCAAATATTTTAATAACGATTAGAGATAGCACCACTAAACTCTATATTGCTGAATATGTATTAATAATCCCTACCTAAATCCACAAAAATATACTGGGTATTTCATTTAAAATAAAAACAGTTAGTATCACTCGTTATCAACTGCCATAAAATATCTGCAGATACCAATAACATCAGAGCCAAAATGGAACAAAAAAAATCTCACCATAACGGCGAAAATTGCTTGTTTTCATATTTTTGACTAATAAAATTATATAAAAAAAATATTGATTTTTTACAAAGTTGGAAGCTCACAATTTTTTCAACTTTTTTTCGCAAATTTCCACCGCAATTTTTTTTCTGCAAAACTTTTTCTTTTAGTCTTGATAGTAAAGCATTAAAGTATCGCTTAGGTCCCATGCTCCAATACTAAGATATGACATATTCTAAATTTCACCAGCCACCACTGACTGAATCTGAAATGTATTATTTGGTACAGAGTTTTTGACAGTAATCAATTTGACACGTTAGGCTAGTGATTGGATCTTAATAATATGATGCAGCGTAGACTGGTGTTTGGTGGCTCATACTGCGCGTTTGCCAGGGAGGCAAGTAGCCAAAGCCCCCCCCCCAAACATCTCCCCTTAACATAATTTATATCGGTATAACGCAGTATCGAAATTATCCCTTGAAATAAATATTTTGTAATTTATGCCAATATTATCTATTAAAGAAATCTATACGTAGCTGGTGGCATTTTTACGTTCAAAACATAGGACTGGCAATTATATGTTAATGGAAATATACATCTGTTCTGTGAGGAAGTTCTTAATGAACTAGACAAACGAAAACGAAAATTGAGACTTATAATCTAGCAATCAAATAGTCATATCATATTTTCTTTGAACTATTTTGTTTGAATTTTGTATTGTCTTGAAAAACATTTTATTTTATTAGTGTTATTGCCTGTTTTTATTGCTGTTTATTTTGTTCAGTTGACAGAACGTTATTTTTGTCTTGTTTTATTTTTTTAATAAACATAACGTGAATTAGCAAAGTTAGTATTTATTTATTTTTTATGAATAAGGTAGCTTAGTAGTTTTCAACCTTTTTCGTCTCAACCTCCGGTGGGGGGCGGTGGGTAGGCTGGCGTGTTGGCTCCCCCCAGATGCATTTTTTGGCTGCGCCACTGATTGCAACTAAGGTTTCATTGTAACCAAGGAAGCTGTTTTAACTAAACGATTTTGTAAATACTCTAAAATACTTTACATAATTTGTTGCGTTTTTCGACTAAAAAATAACAGTTAAAATGGAGATTTGTGAAATGCAATAACTTTATATACCTGAGTACTTCCTAAAGGGTAGCAAACTTTAACCCATGACCATGCAATCGACGAAAAAATATTAGCAAGAGTTCCGAAAATATGATCGAGTGGAGAAAAGGAATGATATTGCGTTTGCTTTTTTTTTTTTGATTTGGGAAAGATTTTACAAAATATCGTCTTTACGGAGCAGGTATTCAAGTCTACTTTGATTGTATATGAAAATGTGGACCTCAAAATTTATTAAACTTATAAGTTACTCTGAAACATAAGGGCGAACCTATAGGTCGAAAAAAGCGAATGTACTTGAAAGGAAACACATTGAAGAATTTTTAATTCATGTACCTTGTGATTCTAATCTAATGATGAAGGTAATATTGTTTTTACTAAATTTTTATTTATCAATTTGATTACATTTTTGTACTTTTGAAGGTTGCATTGTTATTCGGTAAATCTAGGGTCTACCGCTATGATGACTGATGATGAATTAACGAAGATGACTATTACTGATATAGAAGACAAGGGATCATATTTGTACATATCAGTACCGGAGACAAAAACAAATAAATCACGCAGTTTCATTATCGTCAGAGGTTATCCGATCGATCCTGTTGATATCTATAGGAAATATGTGTCTCTGCGTCCTACTCATGCCTGCCACAGCAGTTTTTTTCTTAATTACAAACAAACACTGACGTAGTTTACCACGAAACATGAAAACACAGTAAACTGTACTCGACGCGCGTTTCGCCAACCAAGTTGGCATCATCTAGAGATGATTAATCATCTCGACGAAACGCGCGACGAGTGCAGTAGATGGTGTTTCAGTGTTTCGTGGAAAACTATGTCAGTGTTACCTTCACATCAAGGGTTCCAACCCACTTCAGAATTACAAGCAATAGAAATAAACTATTCAACCAGTTGGAATCAACATGTTATCAAAAACACCACGGATAATTACAACTTATTTATATTTACCTGAACCAGAATAATACAATGGTCATTTTTTCGACGATCCTCAGCCACTCTCGTCAACTTTGATTACTTAAAATCGTCAACATAAACACCTTTTTACATGAAGATGTTGGATACGAACTTTTAATCTACTACTTTGAACTGTCTATTATGGTATTTTACTTAAAATTTTAGACTAAGAATATTGCCGTGTTTACAAAAAGCAATATCGATACCAGTGGTGACTGGTGAAAGTTAGTTATGCCTTATCTTAATATTGCTGCAAGGGACCCAAGTGAAACTTTAAAGCATAACTATCAATACTTAAATGAAGAAGTTTTGAAAAAAAATTCAGTTAAAATTGGAAGAAAAAGTTGCAAAAAATGGTGTACCCGCACATGTAATCTTTAGTCAATTTGTAAAGTACTGACTAACTTTTTTTTATAATCAGGATGACGTTTTGCCGACACGTTTCTAATTTCATTAAGAAATTTTGATTATTTAATGAAATTGCAAGCAAATAAATTTTAACTAAAATTTCAAAAAGGTGTAACTCTTTATATAATCAAAACTGTAACTGTATCATGTTTACGTTTAATGGGGATAGTCCAAGATTTACAGAGAAACCAATTTATATATAGTCAACGTTTCGATTTTTAACTAAATCATCCTCAGGACTCTGTATACAAAACATAACATACTTTTTTTGTTATGTTTTGTATACAGTCCTGAGGATGATTTAATTAAAAATCGAAACATCGACTATATATAAATTGGTTTCTCTAAAAAACTTGGCCTATCCCCATTAAACGTAAACATCATATTGATACTAGGCTATTATCTCTACACAAAATAAACTGTATCATTATTCCTGAAGTGTTGTTGGAGGATTTGAATGCAATTTTTCGTCAGTTCAGGCGAGATACAACCTCTTCGACTTTGTTTTCGTCAAATGCAGATAAAAATGGTTTGGTGTGAATAAATTTCATACAAAGTGTGTCTCGTAAAGTATATTCTTCGACTTAAATGGGCTGTATTTCATTTGGTGAACTATAAATTTATAAATGATAATCTGGTAGCAGTGATATTTTCTGGTTATGAGACCGACATTCATTATCGTAAATTTACATAATTATAGCGGTACGAAAAACAAGTAGTAAAAAATGTCAGCCACTTAGAACGTAAGCCATTGACTAATAATAAATAAAGAGAAAATTCTGTAGAGACGGAAGTAATATATTATGGCCAACCCCCAGCTAAGGGTGGTCCAATACGGCGCTGGAGAAGGATAATTAAGGGTGGAGTTACAACAAACCGCAACCCCGCTATAGAGTGTAATGTTTCTATAGCAACAACCACCCCTAAAATTCAAATGGTGATTTCAGTTTCATATGACTGTTCCAAAACATACTTCAGATTATCGTTTATAATCATGGAGAAATTAACACAATTCGTGTCAAAATCTTTTGAAAATAACAACAATAACCCAACAATGAGTGAGCACTGTTTAAATTTATCATTCGATGTTAAAAGTCCGTCCTCGTCGCCTCCTCTCAAATCGGAAAAGGAATTTTCCTGTATTCATCCAGATGATGCGAAAAAGCCAAAAAATTGGCTTATATCTGATATAGAAAAAACCGCTGACAACTCGTCTTCCGTGGGTATCGATTTAAGACTAAACTCAACGCGAATTTTAAACAATGTGAAGTGTAATGGATATTCAGAATTAGCTAATACTAAAAATAGTGAACCTGAAACAAAAACTAAGTGGTATAAAAATAATGTAGATGTGAAAACCTCACCTAATTATTATTCTTTATCATCTAATGATGTTGAAGACTCTAAATCATGTTCGGAAACTATTCTTTGTGAAAAAAATTACGAGAAAAAAGAAGACTGCAATCAGGATAATAATGAGGAAAACGAAAATAAAATATGTAAGTCTGTATCAAACGCAAAACTGGCGTATGTATGTTTAGATAAGGAAATCAAAAGTACTCTTATCCTAAATGTCAAAAATTTTCAGATTTAAATAGCAGTCCTTTAACGGAATAAAGATAAAATAATTTTAACCTGAAAATGTTTTATTGTATTATATATATATATATATATATATATATATATATATATATATATATATATATATATATATATATACATATATATATATATATATATATATATATATATATATATATATATATATATATATATACATATACATATATATATATATATATATACATATATATATATATATTTATATACATATATATATATATTAATATATATATATATATATATATATATATATATATATATATATATATATATATATATATATATATATATATATATATATATATATATATATATATATATATATATATATATATATATATATATATTATAATGTATTTCTGCGGTGAGTTTGACAGTTAAACGTTAAACTTTAAAATGCATTTTACTCGAACCCGACTGCCTTTAGACGCTTATTAAGGGGAATTTTTTTTGTATATTTTTTAGTGAGAATAAAATTTGTATACGATATTCAATTTAAAATATTTTAAATTAAGTATTAAAATTTTTGAACATGCCTACTTACACGATGGACAGATCTTGGAAGTTGGTTCGATACTCTATGTTACCTATCTCAGCTCAGTGGTTTTAGAGCTACTTTAAAGAATGCGTGTCATTTCAATAAAATCCTCTCAACGCATATTACACTAAATATAAAAAATATGGTTATGTTAACTGAGCATTTATGTGTAATTCAACAATACTTTCATACGGATATTTAAAATCTGCGGGAAAAACATATAAGTACGGATGTTAAAAAATTTTAATATCTAATTTTAAATAGCTGAAAACAACGTTCAAAGAGGGGACGCTCTAAGATTGAATACCGTGTACAAGCACACTTATATGATTTTTTCTCCGTAGATTCCAAATATCAGTATGAAAAAATTGTTGAATGATACATAAATTCGCAGTAAATATAACCTCAATTTTGTATATTTAATATAATATAGATTAAAGGTGGATTTATACAGACACATTTACATTTATCATTTAGCATTTTATATTTAACATAAGAGTTGGCCAACTTTTAGATTAAATGTTAAATGTAAATTTTACTGCGCATGCACAAACATGTGAGGTTAGGTTACAAATCCTCAAACCAAACTATTTGTTAGTTATCATCTGAGCAGGAGCAGAAACCCTAATTTTGATTGGATGCCTCTTAAATGATGAGTGATAAATGAATTGTGCATAAATGAGTATTGGCATTCTTAAATCTACCATTTGAATGTTAAATGATAAATGTTAAATGATAAATGTTAAATGATAAATGTTAAATGATAAATGTTAAATGATAAATGTTAAATGATAAATGTTAAATGATAAGGCACTAAGGCAGATTCTATTTTTTGGTATTTATTAGTGGTACTATATTTAATATAATATTTACCTCTGCAAAATTCCTATACTTAATGTATAACATTGAATTTTAGATGTTAGATGAAAATACGGTCCCACAAAAAACTAATAAATAATAACATTTTGGTTCTGAACGATTGAAACACACATTTTTAGTATTTACTCAAAAAAATTAATTAATCTTTAAAATATTGTTTTTTTTTGCAAACATCAAACATCATTGATAATGCCTCGACCCGGAAGACGTGCGATTTTCAACAATTAAGTGATGGGTTACGAGAAGCTAGAATAATTATGCGATGTTGGAATGCCAAACCGACGCATCAGCGTTGTAGAGGTACCTGTGCTGCTCATAGAATCAATGAACCTGAAGAATTCCAGTCATAAGGAACCATTTCAGTAAAACCTGGTCTGCAGCAAATGAATGGTTAGCTGCAATGGGTCAACTATCCATCACGTCTATTTATCTAAGAATATGTTGTTTTGGTCCTCGATCGTACCGACTCCGCTCCATTTTGCCACTGATCCGGAGGCTCCGAGAATGGTACCAAGGGGGTGAAGAATGAACTCAGATAGTGTTTGGTGATGAATCCCTATTCTGCTTGTGGGCTCACGATATACGCAGAAGAGTTTGCCGTCAACGTGGAGAAAGTCAGTTTTGTGTGAAACGGAAAACAGCACTTACTCGATGGGTTATGGTGTTGGGTGCAATAGCAATAGTCATCTTAGAACGAACATGAACGCACAAGAATACATTCGCAGGATCTTGGAACCGGTTGCACTACCGTATCTGCAAAGATTAGGAATCCCTATTTTACAGCAGTAAAATGGAAGACTCCATAATTCTGTCATAACTAGGATGTTTCTACAGGATGTTGAACATTTGTTCATGGACCGCATACTGTTGTCATGACCACGAGGTTCCTTCCAGACGTTGATGTAAACTTGCTTCCATGACTCGCAAGATCATCTAAGCTTTTTTCTATTCAAATATGAATGGGATAGGATAGGCAGACGACTAAGTCGATTACCGGTTTCACCAATAGACCACGACAATAGGTTCAAATAGCTTGGGATACGATACCTCAAGAAGATATCGACCACCTAATGCAAAACATTCCTGGCAGAGTTTGAGTGTGCATAAGATCGCATTGAGCATTAATAATTTTGATATACAGATTTTGATATAGATAATAATTTTAATTATTTGAAACTCGTTTTAAGCCAAACTGATTATAAAAAAATCAGTAAACTATTTTAACGGTTACTTGGTGTTGCATTTTCCATGTCATAATATCCACTATTGAATTCAATTTCATGCAAAACCTGCGTTTATTGTAGTAGCCAGTGATGGAATAATAGAAAACTGTTAGACGACAAAGACAGAGAACTGTCCCAGAAAATAAGCCCATATTGTATTTGGAACTGTACCAATCCATAGTAGAGGGTTTTTAGAGTATTCATTTCAACTGTCCCTCAAATTTCTTATTATGCAGCAGATTGTACTTAATTTTGCACATCATATTTATATGTGCTTCCCATGTAAGCTTTTAATCTAACATCACGCTCAGGAATTTGCTAGTTGTTGTACTGTGAATCGATCTGTTTGAATTTTCAGGTACAGATCATAGTCAGTTGCGATGTTTTTTGGCAAGAAACGCATATAGTATGTTTTATTTATATTTCAGTTTAGTCTGTTGTTGCTACAATAGCGACTCATTTCCTGCGATGCAGTGTTACAGTTGAAGACAATTTGTTCAATACTGTCATCAGACGTTAACATATTTGTGTCCTCAGCGTACAGGAGAATCTGGTTTGAAGTGATATATGTCCTTGGTATATCGTTAATAAATATTATAAACAACAAAGGTCCCAAAATTGAGCCTTGTGGTATTCCTAGCTTTATTATTTCTGTTTTAAATTTTGTACCATCCATAATAGTGGTTGAGTGCAATTTTCTAAATATGAGACGGCCGAATTGTGTGGTGTTCCATGTACTTCTATGCCTTCTAATTATTTGAGAAAAAGATTATGATCTGTTTAGTATCAAAAGCGCGACTTAAATCATAAAAACGACCTAGAACATGACTCTTGTTGTTAAGTGCGTTGTAGATGAAGTCTACAGAGTCTAAGATTGCACTGTCCGTGGATTTATTCCTTCGGAATCCGTTTTGGATATTCGATATCAAATTGTGATTTTCAAGATAATTAGTCAGTTTATGAAGTAGGAAGCTTAACATTTTTTACCAATTTGACTTGGCATGAATATAGCTCTATAACTCGTAATGTCTGTTTTGGGACCTTTGTTTTTGTATACAGGTATACATTTGGATTGTTTTAAATCGGAAAATACACCAGCTGAAAATTATTCGTTCAATAAATATGCCAATTGCGTTCATCGCTTCTCCATCGATATCTTCAATACCGGCTGCAGATTTGAGAGTGGTCTTGCCAATTATTTCATTTATTTCATGCGGTGTCGTTGGTGTAAGGAAAAAACTAAACTGTGAGTTTACACTGTTAATATCGTAGTTAGGTTTGAGATGGTCTAATGCAATATTTATAATGTGGTCGTTGACAAAATTACTTTTTTCGTTATGATTTGATATCGGAATACCTTGGATGTTACATATATCAGTGGATAAGTGATTTATATTATGTAATTTGGATTCATTAATAATTTTCCAGCTTTCCCGCATTATGTTGTTGGAGTTGATTAGCCGCTGGTCATTGCATCGCTTCTTGCGCTGCTTAACCATGTCATCATATATATTTTTAAATTGCATATATCTTACAGTATAGGTTGGATTGTTTAGTTGTTTTCTAATACTGTTCCTTTCACAAAGTTGGTCATGCATTGATTTGATAGCGGGTGTAAACCACTTTTTAATTGTTGGTCTGGCCATATCTTTTTTTATCTATTGTCTACCGTTGTTCGGTTTTTGAACTTATTTTCATTTCCTTCATCAGTTCCCAACTGTACTTTTTTCTTCCTTTTCCTTTTCACTTCTTGATATCCGATGCATTAGTTTTTTTGAAATTTTGTTGGCTCCTATACGCAGTCTGATTTGCTGCCCGTTGCCCTGCTTTACCATTGATAGGTGTCGCATTCTGCATTTTTTTGCAAAGTTCTATTTCTCTCGAGATTTCTCTCCAACATATAGTTTGCGTTGGTTTGTTTTGGATGAGGCTTTTATGTTTACACTGGGAGGAATTTCAGTAAATCGTCTGACCATTTCTTTATTGCTTTCTTTAAATTCTTCTAGTTCAGATTTTATCTGGGAGACTGTTTCCTTTATGATATTTTCTGTATGATTAATATTTTCATTGATTTGTGTTAATTGGGTGTTCGTTGAATCATCACCTCTAGTGGTTTCTGTTTTGGTTAGTTATATTATTTGTTTTATCAGCTTTTGACTTTCTGCTAATACCTTCTTATTATCCAGGATGATCTCAAATTGTTTATCACATTGACTGCATAGATATTTTAGTTTCATTTTCGATAAGATCATGCATCTTTCTTCTGTTAACATAAGTTGAGAGCAATCGGAGCAGGATATTTTTTTGCACCAGTCAAATTTATATGAAGCCTTAGTATTGGCACTTTTACAGAGGAAACAATACATTCTTGTTTTTGTTATTTACTTTTGCCCATAGCACATGGCCACATGTGGGGAAGCACTGCAAAGATCCACCTAAAAATTTACATATCATCCAGAAAAGAATTCTAAAAATAATATTTGTTCTATTTCCATTTCAATGTTAAAGGACATAATGAGAATGTTTTCCTTCAAAAAAATGAATATACGTACAGCACAAGACATATAAAGTGCCGTTTATGAATAAATCTATAGGGCAAAAAAATTACAGCTACTTGGGTCCAAAATGATATAATTCTTTAAACAATGATATACGAAGTGTCAAGACTACAAAATTTAAAAAAAAATGCGTAATTATATAAAAAATATATCAACACAAGATATACATCTTTTTATTGACAATTTAACGTATTTTTCATTTATTCTCATTTAGTTAAATGCAATTTATTTATTAGATACACTTATGACAAAAATTTTACTGAGATAATATATCGCGTCTGATCTACATAACATAATAGGTTAGAAATAAATACGAGTATGTTTAATGTATATATGGATCCATAAATGTATGCCTGTGTGTGATAAATAAATATCTTTTTTTTTTCTACCTTTTTTAAATGTGTAAATTACTCTTATTAACTATAATTGAATATAGGTATGTGTCTAAGTATGTGTATGGATGTGTATATATATATATATATATATATATATATATATATATATATATATATATATATATATATATATATATATATAATATATATATATATATATATATATACCTATATATATATATATATATATATATATATATATATATATATATATATATATATATATATATATATATATATATATATATATATATATATATAAACATCCCCAAATATTATATGAATGTCTAATAATCTAATTTATATTTTATATAAAATCTTATTAGTCCGGAGTCCGACCCTGACCAAAAAACACCAGGTTTTGATTGTAGATTTGATAAGTAAATATTATTTTTATGTGGGTCAGAGTAGTTCATTTAGAAAAAACTATACAAATAATTGTTAATTCACTGTTTATTTCAGGAATTAATTATATCAATAGATTTAAATGTGTCTGTTACACTATTCACTACAGTTTAAAATTTTTTTAATAACCGTTACTTGCTATGCTGCAGATAAGAAAGATATAGCAGCTGCTCAAAACATTTAACACTTTTTCATATTCCCATAAAAATATTAATACTAACTGTGCTTGTTATTCCTATGTTATTTCTTTCAACACTTTTATAAAATGGCAAAAATGTGTCGTGAGAATGTAAGAATAAGAATTAATAAATAATAAATGGTGAAAATATACTTTTGTATGTATTTTATACCATTTGACTTACTGCAAATTTTAGTTATGGTTTCAGTGAATATTTTATATTCATAAACAATAAAGATCAACTGAAAAAACTTGAAAACACTTTATGGCCAAGTTTACCCACTGATGTAGATTTTATTCCAATAATTGCTTATAAATCGGCACCATATAATTAGTGTGGATTGGACCTTTACTACGGCGTACGAAATTTTTTACTAATAATCACGAAATCATGTCTACATCGAAATCCATTTTACAACACAGACGCTTAAACTGAAATTCAAATAAAAGTTTGTCAATATGTCAGCAGGTTTTTGTTAATGTGGAATTCTTTCGTTAGCTAAGGCTGAACACATTTTCATTATGTTCAGAAGTATTTCTGGAAATACAGCAAATTTTGAAATCGATCCGTCTTCGACACTCAAACAAACCACTTTACAAGATGTGTTCGATGCAGATACTCTTGAAGCTCGGCTTTGGTGACAGAACCTGCACTCGAGTAGAGATCAACAGTTGGCAGAATTTACTGCAAATTTAAGAACTTAGGGCATGCCAGAGATGTAGGTCGTACTGGTCGTCTTTCAAACAATAAGTATGTACATCTTGATGTGTGCTGCCCAAAATATTTGTCGGCTCAGTGGTTCAGTGCTTTACACATTAGGCTTGACACCAAGGGAACTTGGGTTGTAATCCTGGCTAGGGTAGGGATATATAGTGGCTGAGACGGTAGAACAGTTGACTAGAGTGTTGTTGTGTAGTAGAGGTTAGTCACTATCTATCTCTCTTGAGTTCAAGTTTCAGCTGCGGCATCTGTCAAATGTCGGCGGGAATGGTTCTTGTGTGTGTGTCTGGTTGAGTGGTGGAATAGCAATGTGCTAAATTCGCCAGGACGTTAATATAAATAAGACGTTAAAAAAATGCGCATGGAAGGTTAATAGACTTTAAATTTTAATATTGAGACAATTACTGTTTCGCGAATATTTCATACAGACAGAAGACTAGAATTTCGCGCAAAAAATTTTGGAAATATGTCAAGCAAATCCAGATTCTCTGACTAAGCAATTTTTGTACATAACACTGTGCCACGGCCGACTTCAGCCGTGACTGTATCCATCAATTTATAGACTTCTGTAGACGCCTAAAACTTTCATGGGGGCAATGGTTCCCACTTCGGCATGTATTGTGGATACCTGCTCAAAATATCGAAGCCATTGGATAATTAGGACCTTGCCTGAGCAAAGCATAGGTTCCACGGTTTCCGCTTCATCTGTATAGAAGCGACATATGTAGCTCTTAGCTTTGCCCATTTTTTTGAGATGGTATATCAATGGGCAATGATCTGTGAGAAGGCCTGTAAATATCCTTAACTGTGGTTTACTGAGTTCAAGTGGCTCTCTAACTCTTTTTTACGAGTAGTTTATAAACTTCTTCATTTGTCTTTGACCTGGATTTATATTCCTTTTCCCACTTTCTGACTTCGTTTGTTGTGTGGATTTTAGATATTTCACAAAACGGTTCTGATCCAATGAATGATGATCCTGCACCTTCTCTCTAAAGGCTATCAGCAATCCCATTGCCTTCTATTCCTTCATGTCCTGACACTCGCATTAAGGTAGTCTTATTGTTTCTTGCCAGTTGCTTTACTGTTTATAGACATTGCCAGACTATGTTAGACTTACAAGTATAGGAACTTTAAGCTTTAAGTGCTACCTGGCTATCTGAGAGGATTATATTCTTGCTCCTTGTATGCCTTTTTCAATATATTTTCGAGCGCTGATTTCTATGACGTGAATTTCTGCCTGAAAGATGGTGGAAGTTTGGCTAAGGCTTTTGATAGCCTACATTCGGGCACATATATTCCAACTCCTATTCGTTTTTCCATCTTTGTTTCACCTATGAACCAGATAAGAGACCCGTTTTCAAATTTGAGTCCTCTAGAGCTCAATTTTTTGGCGATCAATTATTATCACTTCAAATATCCGCTAAAATTCGAGTCTCACTGGCACTGTGTCAGTAGGTTTGGTCATTGAGACTAACTGAAATTCTTCCAGAATAGTCAGATGTCCCACCAGATCGCCTGGTTTGAATTTATTACATTACAGTATGTGAGTGCTGCTTCTTCTTTACATTCATATTTAAAGGAAGCAGATTAAGCAAGGCTTCCATTGCTGCTGTTGGACATGTCTTCACTGCTCCTGGGACTCCCAGACACGCTAATAGTTACACTTTTAGCAACTTGCTTAGTGCTGTTTTATCTCTTGTTTTTTGCCGCCATACTAATGATGTATATGATACAGCGGGTCTGACAACTGCTAAGTATGACCAATAGATCATTTTGATTTTAGACTCCAAGTTTTACCGAAGAGTCTGCGGTACATCCAGAGGGTCGACAGTACTTGGAGCAAACTTTCTTAAATAATGGTTTGATAGAAAAGAGCCTATAGAGTGGCCTGCCAAGTTAACCCCACTTGATGTTTTCTTATGGAGTTATGTAATGGATAAGGACTACTAAGATATGTCTAAAAACATAGAAGACTCAAAAAAACGAATTCAGCAAGAAACCTGTCTTAATCCGCCACATGCATTACAAACGTTCTGAAAGAGATTTTTCGTCGTCTTAGACACTGCCTAGCAGTACGTTTAAGCATTTACTTTAGTTGATTATGCTGTGTTTTTAATCTAATTAAATATGTTTTATTAATCTTAATATTAACTACTTCAAAATTTTTCTTATGTGAAATGACATGCAAAATGTTGCTGTAAAATGACACAAGCAAAATTTTAAAATTTACATAGATTACGCGAGGTATATCAACATAAAACGTATACTATATATTATAGTAGTCAAACAGGTAAGTATTTCTATTGGGCGACAGCTAATTGCAATTTTTACAATCAATTTTGTAAGTAATTTAGGTAAAAACTGAATCTCCTCTTTCTAGAATTACTCCAATTATAAATCGTAAGTATATATGTATTTAAATCTTGATTTTATGTAATCACTTTACACTCTACGAAATTCACGAACAAATTCTTCAGGAATTTAAGTGATTTCACTGATGGCTAGTAGTAATCAGGTTAATGGAGTGTAAAAGCGCATAGAGACGTATGTCAATCAAAATGAATTTTGTACTTATTGCTCAATAAAACGAAAATGGTTGCAATTAGCCATAGGAAAGTACTTAAAAAATGTTCGTTTTTCATTTCTACATCACATCGTCGAAAAATATACAGGGTGTTCCGCTTGAAAAAATTGAGAAAATTCAATTTAAAAAGTTCTTAATTAAAAAAATAGTTTTTTGCACACCCTGTACATTTTTAGGAAGTAAAAATGATTTAAAAACATTAATTAGATGCCTCGTAACTAGTATTCACATAAGTTTTTCTTAAAACCAATACTTGTTACTTTGGTGATTTTTTCACTATGCAGATGGCATTATATCAACAAAAAAATTCATTACATCCAAGTGGTTAGGATATAGTCAATAATAATATAGAAATGAATAGAATCTAGAAAGAAACCTCAAAAAATGTACTGATATACATAGCATTCCATTTAAAGAAAGGCACTTGGTCCTGTAATTTCGTCTTGGCTCGCCCTATATAATCGAAAATAATTTCCGGTTGTAGACTTTTTTATCTAATTTACTTATATTTCTTTTAATTTGTAGCTATGCTAGAACTCGAGATATCAAAATCCCCACCCTGTATATAACACAGTAAATGATAAATCTGTCATACATAATGCAAAAATTGTACAGAACAACCTGTGAATTTTTCAGTCAAAACGAATTATCAAACCTATTCTCTTTTCGATAATAACATTTTTGTACCTGAAAGTACGTACGTAATTATGTGGTTGGAATCAAAATTAAGATTACTTTTATGCTATAAAAACCGACTGCTTATATCACTGGTCAGAACATAAGTTTACTGTACTTATGTCTTCTGAAATATAACAATAAATAAAAAAACCTTAAGACATTCTATTATAAATATTTATTCGATTGAAAATGTAAAAATTTAAATTTAATACTTGGCTGATTTAATTGTGCAATGTCAATGAACTAAATCACAATAGATATTATTATACTACTCATTAACATAGAATGTCTAAGTATACTTTCCTACAAACCTACAAAATTAAAATTTATTACCTAGTATTAAAAATATAAATATAAACAATGAAACATCAATACCGTTTAAAAAATTCGGTCATTATAAAGAGGATGTACTCGTATATACAAACATAATTTTTCATTGTCAGAAGCAAACGTCAAAGTTGTTACAAAGAAAACGTAAATATGAACTAACTTTCAAACAAATTTCCTAATCCATATCCTCATTTCTAAATATAATTATGTATTTTATTCTACAAGTTTATGTGTTAGAACTGAAAGAGATATCTAATTTTAAATATATCTAATTTAGACCTCTATAATTATAGCAATCTAAAAAAAAAATAAGCACCATTTCCAAACGATAGTATTACCATCATTTGTAAATTAAAAATAATACTAATATTAATATTTTCTTGATTTTCTGCAATAGTTTTTATATGCAGTAAACTGCTGGTGTTGTAGATAAAAATATCTTATTTTGTCAAAAGGAGGGGATTATAGTCAACTATAATTGCCTAAAATCTGAACTTCTGGAACCTGGATATTCGTAGAAATAAAACAATATTTAAATTTTTTTTTTACTGAAATTGTCAATCAATTTAATTTCAATGAACTACAATATAAAGGTCTCACATACTAGTGCATAACAATGGAATACATATATATATATATATATATATATATATATATATATATATATATATATATATATATATATATATATATATATATATATATATATATATATATATATATATATATATATATATATATAATATCATTTGTCAATTCCTAACCAGACATAGATCGATTTCGAACTTATTTGTTCTCTTCAGTATATATATAAATATATATATATATATATATATATATATATATATATATATATATATATATATATATATATATACATATATATAATATCATTTGTCAATTCCTAACCAGACATAGATCGATTTCGAACTTATTTGTTCTCTTCAGTATGCCATAGGTTATGGAACAGACAAATGATAGTGGCCAACCTGCTAGTTATATACTAACTAAGGTGAAGTGAATAGTGGTGAGAGGTATGAAACTATCATTTGTCTGTTCCATAACCTATGGCATACTGAAGAGAACAAATAAGTTCGAAATCGATCTATGTCTGGTTAGGAATTGACAAATGATATTGGCTATCGATCTATCATGATTTGAAGGTGTAATTCAATGCAGGTCGGGGTATTTGCCCGCTGAGTAGTTGTTTCCTTCAAATCATATTTAATAACACATTAGTTTAGTCCACCTGGGCTAGGGGTCGCCACTCTCGGTACTTGCTGTGATGCAAGTCGCTATCCGCTACAGAGACATCTAGGATGTCGGTCGGATAGTAGCATTCAGACCATATGAGAAGTTTCATACCTCTCACCACTATTCACTTCACCTTAGTTAGTATATAACTAGCAGGTTGGCCACTATCATTTGTCTGTTCCATAACCTATGGCATACTGAAGAGAACAAATAAGTTCGAAATCGATCTATGTCTGGTTAGAAATTGACAAATGATATTGGCTATCGATCTATCATGATTTGAAGGTGTAATTCAATGCAGGTCGGGGTATTTGCCCGCTGAGTAGTTGTTTCCTTCAAATCATACTTAATAACATATATATATATATATATATATATATATATATATATATATATATATATATATATATATATATATATATCTGAACTCCTGAGTATGTTACATGCCATACTCAGTACTACTCTGCCATGCGTACACTCCAGGCTCAAGAGTCCTCGGCTCCCCGTTGAAGTGGGAGGTACACACGAGGAACGGACGATCTAGGATGAATACTTCTGTGAATATTCATCATCTTGCGGGTATCTCTATCTAATTGGCGCAGCTCCTCTACTGTCCACTTTACTACTCCGAAGGAGTAGAGCAGGACCGGAACGGCAAGCATATTAGTTGCAGACACCTTGTTCTTCCCCGAAAGTTCGGAAGACCAAATCTTTCGAAGGCGGTGTCTGTACTTGCCGCGGAGAGAATCCTTTATCTGTGTTACATCCTGGATGTGCCTTTGTTGCACATCCAGATATGTATAGGTCTCTCCGGCATCCAGATGTCTTAGGAAGCTTCCGTCTGCGAGCTGCGCATCTTCAGGAAATTCCTCGCATCGTCCTCTCTTGAGGTGGACGACTGCACATTTGTCCAACCCGAACTCCATACCAATTGCCCGCGTATATTCTTCGACCACCCTAAGAGCGTTTTGTAGTTCGCGCTCTCCGGAGGCATAAAGTTTAAGGTCATCCATATAAAATAGATGGGTGACCTTATGCCTCCAGTCGCTGGGTGGTCCACATTGACATCCGCGGGTTTGGCGGAGCCCAACAGACAACGGCAGCAGTCAGATGCAGAAGAGGAGAGGACTCAGGGAGTCACCCTGAAAACTCCTCTCCTAAATGCCACCTGCTCTGTCGTGACCCGCTGTGCACCTGATGTTATGGTGAAGCGGGTCTTCCAGAGCGGCAGCAGCTGTTCTATGCATCTCACTAGTGGTGCTGGTACCGCAAGACATTCGAGCAAGTGCAACAATAGCTCGTGCGATGTTGTATTAAATGCCTTGCCGTAATCAATCCAGGCCATCGATGGATTCCGCTTGTATTGCACAGAATCCTGTGTAATACAGCGGTCTATCAGCAGGCTGTCCTTGCAACCTGCCATGCCCTTCGTGGGACCACGCTGTTCGTGTATCTGCTGGAAGACCGGACCAACAGACCTCAGTGTCCTAGCATACAAGATACGTGTAAATATCTTGTAGCAGGTGTCGGAAAGATCCCCCTTTTAGGGATAAGCACAGTACGTCCCTCGACGAACCAGTCCGGAATCCGGAAGACATTATTATTATCTTTGTTATTATTATTATTACTACTATTATTTATTTTTTTTTTTTTCGATTTCTCGACGCTGGATAGTCCCCCCGTGGCCTCCGACGCTTCACGGGAGTCGCGTCAGCACATTAACCACAGCCACTCCCCACATCCCGCAGGGTTAGTAACTAGTATTATTGATTGACAAACGTATCAAAAAGTGTTAAATTAAATATTGGGTTGCCCATATTTTGTTTTAAATGCTGTTACAGTAGAACGTTTGTTAACGTGCTACATACTATTTTATTTTCATGCCAGAATTATTCAAAGTGTAGGTAGACCAAGGAATTATACGACAGTCAAATGTCAAAGGACATAAAACCTCCATTTAAGGTCTAGAAATAAATCTGATCAAATAATTAAATTGTATGTTTCAAGTAACTCAAATATAACTTTATACTGTACGTTTAAATTGTTTAAAAATGTATGCAGCAAAAGTAATTATATCAGGAGGAAATAAGTGACAAGTAATCATATAAACATTTTTCTGTGATTTTATGAACTAAAATAAACCTGTTGTATGAGTAATTTTGAGCATATAGCAACACCGATTCCTTTTTGTCAATCCATGATAGTAACATCCTAAAATATAATAAGTATATCTGAATACAAGCACTAAGTACTCAGATAACTGTATTAATATTTTTTCGATTTAAATAAGCAAATAAAAAATATATAATTTACAGCCGGCGCATCCGCCAGAATCTCGATTATTATCTTATACAGTCGAGATTGGTCCAGTTTCTCATCGAAGCGAGTGACTTAAATGTTGGGATTTAACACAGTGAGTAAAGAGTAGGTATTTATTCCTGATTTATTTTAATATTTAAAAAACAAACACGGTTTGATATTTGAAATAGTTTTATTACTTTGCTACTCTTTTTAACGATTAAATTAATATAAAATTTTAATTGTAAATATTATTATATTGTTATTGTTATAATTAAAATATGTAATCTGGCGATGAAAATAAGTATGTATTTTCATTGCCAAAACGCCGCTCACAAATTTTAGTTGCAACAAAAATTAACAACTGAAAATTTATATTATTATATTCGTTGTTAACAACAGCGTCTTAAAACGGTTTCAAATATCTTACTATGTTTGTTTTTTAAAATATTTATAAGAAACCAAAATAAAAGCCTACTTCCTCTCACTGTGAAAAACAATAACCCTAAGAATAATATCCCAATACCGTTTTTTTTTTGTAGAAATAATCATGTGTGCATTATGTATTTTTTTTAATTATACACAGTGCAGGCACGAAAAACACTAGTTCTAAGGTAACTTTATATTTTAAGTGAACAATTTTCATAAAACTTTAGAGTAAAGAAACAAATAGGAGATTACATGTATCTAATCCAAATCTACCTAGATTGTACTGCTTGCCAAAGATAGATAAATAAGGAAAGTCGGGGCGTTCTATTGTTTCAGTAACTGGATCGCCGACTTACCAGTTATCCAAATGGTTAACAGAGGAGTCGAAAGTTTACCCATCACCTAATCCTTCTGTAATTCCAATGATTTCATTAATAAGGAGAAAATATCCAATTGCAAGAACGTAAAGTTTTGATCTCCTTTGACGTTTGTTCATCGTTTCCAAGTGTTCCGATACTTCAGAACTAGTTCTATCTTAAGGATCTAGTCGAATCAAATAATCTCACTTAAGATGTAGTGAAAGAATATATATTCAACTCACTAATCTCTGAATGAAACAAAATTGCTTTCGAATCAATGATAATTTCTTTGAACAATATAAAGAGACAGCAATGGGTAATTCTTTGTCACCATTCATTGCCAGTATCTTTATTAACAGATTCGAAACAGAAGCAAAAGAAGAATTTAAGAATTTCCTCAGGGTTTGGCTTAGGTATGTAGATGATATTTTTGCAATGTTTGATACAAAAGTCACTGATATTGAAAATTTTGTTTTTAAATTAAACAATCATTTCGCGCTAGTAAAATTTATTCATCAAATTAAACACTGTGGACAACTACCAATTTGTATTAATAAATTTGGAAATAGTGAAAATAAGTTAGAATTTGACATATACTGAAAGTATACCACCATTGAAGAGCTTAGTGGATGAACATATTATGTTACAAATTGCTAAAATTGAGATTTTAGTGTGGAAGAACATGTTAGGCACCCATTTGTTCATACCTTGTTCTTTCGTTTCAATAAACCTTCCGCAGAGGCTGTTTGTAGAGGATGAACATGTTATGTATAGAGTTCAGTATTGCTGCAAATAAACTTTAAAGTGCTTTTTCTCAATTTTAGCAATTTGTAACATAACATGTTCATCCACTAAGCTCTTCCATTGTGCTCACACAAAATGACGAGTTTTAATTTTCTAGTTTAACTCCTATTAAGCTTCTTCCTCAATAAGGAGAGGTTTAAAAATGAAAAGGCATTGATTGAGGATATAGTTGTGAGTGACGGATATTCTGTAAGTTTAGTTAATAAAATAATTAGGATACGTAAATTTAAAGACACTTCGAAATTCCTCGACTTTTCAAAATTAAAGAGCAACTCCGAAATATGAATCGTTTCCACACGATCCTCGATTCACCAATGGTATTGGTAATATTTTTAAAGATACAGGTATGACAGTGGTTCATTTATCGGGATGTAAATTACAACAACTTTTAAGCAATCCAAAAGACAAAATTGAAACAAAGGAAAAGTCAGGGATTTACGAAATTAGCTGTAAGGACTGTAATCAAAAATATGTTGGACAGACTAGACGATCAATTCAAACTAGATTCAAGGAGCATATGGCCCATCTCAAATATGGTAGAAGAGATAAGTCTAGTGTAGCCCAATAACCATAAAATAGATATTAGCAGTTTACGACTAATAATAATAATAACAATAATAAACCACATGTAATGACAACTCCCTTTATCCCTGAATGTCTAATTTGATATTTTGGAAATTACAAAGTATGAATAGTGAAAGAGGGCCAGTCCCAAATAGTCCAATCTATTGGTTATTGAGTCACGGTTCACAGGAACGTGACAATAGTTTACGTATAAATATGATGCATTGTTAGCATAAGGTTAGTTTTAATCACCTCCAGATGATGTCAACTTGGTTGGTGAAACGTGTCGAGTGCAGTATATAGTGTTTTTGTATTTTGTGGAGAACCACGTCAGTGTTGGCTTCAACTCACTTAATGATTTAGAGCAAAATGTTAAAATTAATTATTAGATACGAAAAAAATACTTTAAGTCGTAACTATCAAATCTAAATGAAGAAGTTTTGCAGAAAAAAATTGCTATTGAAATTTGCCAAAAATAAGTTGGAAAAATCGTGAGTTATTTTTTAAACGATTTGTAAAATATTTGCGAAACATTTTTTTTCAGAATCAGGTGGAAAATATAACGATAGATTTCAAATTTCATAAAAAAATATAGATTTTTTACAAAGTTGCACCTTTTTGAAATTTGCACAGTGGAAAATGAATCTAAAATAAAATTGTGAAATGTAAAATTTTAATACTACAATTTCCCAGGAGAAAATATAATTTTTTAGAAATTAAAGATCAGTATGTGTTAGTGTCAGTTACTACAACTAGTATTTTATTCAGGAAATTTTATTGTTAATAGTTTTCCCACATGGTTGGTTAAACATACGATTATCATAGGTAGTCGTTGGAACTTCATTAAAGGTTTGGATCACATAAGTTCAACTCCCTAAACGCATTATAGTTTTGATTGGAGTCAATGGTCAACTAAATTGTTTAATCACATGAGACTATTACATTCAGGTTATAATTGTCAGAATCCCAGATTAGATATTCCATTAAACGAGTTAAACGTTGATTACTTATAAATCTAACAACTTCCCACGCCTCATTTTATTAATTTTTTTTTTATCTGAATACATAGAATTCAACTAAAATATTTCTTAAAAAAAGTTTTTAACTGTGTATGCACAGTATTTCCTATGATAGTGTTAAATAAAATTAGATGAAGCCCTAGACTCTAGTTAATTATTGAATGTGGACCACATCTTAGATTTCAATAAAATTATCACATTTGTAATCGACGAATGTATGCATCTCACCCTAGGAAGGTACAAATTTTAAATAACTTTTATTTTATTCGACAGTGGTTCGAAGCAAGATAAAGTAAGTTCGGTTGCAAAAACAATTCCTAGTTTGTACAGAAATAAAAAGTGACTTAATTTGCTGTTTCTTGAGGTACAGCATCTCACTTGGCATTTAGACGAATGTAGTGGTTTTGAAATGCATTGGTTTTTTTGGACTTCTAATACTCTAGATAAAGTAAGCTCAGTTGCAAAAACAATTCCTAGTTTGTAGAGAAATAAAAAGTGACTTAATTTGCTATGTTTCTTGAGGTACAGCATCTCACTCTATGGGCAATTGGACGAATGTAGTGGTTTTGAAATGCATTGTTTTTTTTTTTTTTTGGACGACCACATCCAATACTTTCAGATACTGATCCAGTGTTTTGGTACCGTGAAACTAGTCATTTTGTGACACATTAGTTTCCGCAGCGACCTCTACTTGATTTCAACCAGTACCTACGAATCTTTCCAACGGCCATATTTCTTTTTTCGTGTGTTAACTTTCTCGGTGGCATATTGTAATTAAGAACAAATATTATTTCAAGTTCACACTCTGAAATATACTAAAAGTTTATTAATGATATCCTAACGATTAGGTTAAAAAAATTCTTCCAGCAATTGAAAAAAAAACTACATTTTTATTTGATTGTATTGAAAAGTGATGTTTTTTGGTTAGAATATCTAGACGAAAAGATCACCTTTTTATAACAGGTATTATTTTTTGCTGTGGTTGTTAGGTGACTACATATCCCGGCTGAAAAGCACTTTTCATCCTGGGACGTAAAGCACTTTTCGGATGGTAAACAACTGTGAATAAAATAATGGGTACTTTAAACAAGTAAAACAGACATAATATTTTTTATTAGATTATGTCAAAATGACGTGGTATATTACGATCAGATTTATCAATTAAAATAAATATTACAAATAAAAATTTATTATTTTATTCTTAGAATCGAATAAAGAATAGTGTATAACACACAAACGAACATGTTTTTTGTACTCATATGGTTGCCAAACTCGGCTTCGCCTCTTCCGGCAATTTTCGGTAATCGTACGAAAAGCTACCCCATACAACATTCTGACGACGACCCGACGTTGCTGTTCGCAACTAAAAGTCGGTGTGCGACGTACACAAAACGTTGGGCTGACCCATATTTGTTCTAATCTGGTCAAAAAAATATGGGTCGATTCGACGTAGAGGACCGACGTTAGTCGTTGTGATTACCGACCAAATGTTCACCAAATTTTACGTCGGCTTAAGTTGGTTGTCAGGCTATTACCAACCTTATTTAAAATTTGCCCTTAATCTGACCTACAAAAGTCGAGTGTAGGTAGTGAAACTAAGCAATTTTGTATATTATTCTATTTGTCGTACCCAGTATTTATATAAAATGGATAAGGAGTGTGTTTATCATTGAGTACGTACTATACTCAAAATACTTCGAATAAAATTTTAAGAAATCTGGTGGGGTAAAAACTAAAACGAAAGAAATTTTATTGATACATATATATATAAAGTAGGTCGAAAAATATAGTGAACCCATAAGAATAATGTTTATTTTAAGAACGAAAGTACTATTTTTATTTTTTTCTTTCAAAAATATTTTCCATTTCCAAAGAAAGCGCAATTGAAATATTGTTTAATTAATTTTACGAGTAAATAAAATCTTTTTTTGCTTACTTTATTTGAAAAAAGAGGCAAATTTTGTGTATTTAAAATAATTGTACACATAATCAACATGGCCGCCTATTATTTCCTTCTGTGGAACCAGAAAATATGGCGAAGGCGGGAATAAGTGCAACTATTTTTACTAACAGCGACGTCACGGTTAAATAATTTTACCTGCACCAACTTTTAGTAGGCTTTGGTGCAGAAATCTGCACTAATACTAACGTTCATTCCAAACAATCGCGATAATATCGACCGTCTGTTGCAGTTGGTGTATAAATCTTTACTAAATATCTACCAATACCTGAATTATCGACATTAATTTTGAGGTTATGTTAGACCAAGGCCCAAAAGCCTAACACCAACGTCCAGCCGACGTTGCTAGACGACTACGTCAGTCAGCAACGTCTAACCAACGTTGGAATGTTACCCAAAAAATTACCTAAATCTACTTAATCAGGTACCAACGTCTAATCAACGTTGGATAATAATCTAAAAACACACTCAACGTATTAAGTAGATTTCTGACATCAAGCCAACGTTGGTAAATGTGCTAGATATAAATAGTAGGTTTGAGAGGTTCAAGCTACGTTGCTCCGACGTTGTATCATAACTATAAAATTTAAGACGCTACTTGACTATTATTTGTAATAATTCTGACCTTATAATTAGTAAAAAAGTAGTCGGTAGTCGGTAAAATGTTACTTGGGATGAATGTAGCTACCTATCAAGTCGGTTACCAACGTTATACCGAAGTAAGTGTATTACCGAAAAATTAATCGAAGCTACTTAGTCATTAACGTCTAACCAACGTTGGTTAATAACTAAAAAGGACCAAACCTATTAAGCCACTAACCAACGTCTAACCAACGTTGGCAAGTGTTTCATAACAAACTTGATCTATTCAGTTAGTCACCAACGTCTACTCAACGTTGGTAGGTTACTCAAAATTTAACCATACCTATTATAGTCAGCTGTCAACGTCTAACCAACGTTGGTAAGTTATTCAAAATACAACCATACCTATTTTAGTCAGTTGTCAATGTCTCATTAACGTTGGATAATGAATTGAAAACATATCAAATCTTATTAAGTCATTTTCTAACGGCAAATCAACGTTGGTAAATCGTCCAGACTTAAGCAGTAGGTGTGCGAGGTCGACGCAATATTTGGTTGGACGTCGTATTACAACTACAAAATTTAAGTTATTAATCGGCTACTATTTGTAATAATTCTGACGTCGGAATTAGTGAAAAAGTAGTCGGTAGTTGGTAAAATGTTGCTTGGGACATTTTGCGTCCTTGTGTCATAAATAACTATTTTTGTAGTTTTTTATTGAATTGTTTTATTTGTATTTCGTGGAGCAAAAAAATATTTCGGACCACCTCTGGCATATGTTAAAATCTGTAATATCCTTTACTGTATTGGAGCAGTGTATGTCTTTACGCATTTATACCATAAATAACTATTTCTTCCTACTGTTAATAAATTCTGTCAAATCAACTTATAGCCAATCGCCTCATTTACACAAATTTATTAAATTCTACACAAAACAATATAGTTTCAATGTTAAATTGAAACTTTAAAACTAAATAGTTTCTCAAATTCAGCAATCAGTATAGTCAACAAACAGGATTAATTAACGTCAACATTTATTTACTCAAGTGTGTGCAAGCTAACCAATCAGTTTAATCTATTTACTCGTATATGGCCAACATCAGAGGTATATTTTCTTAGTAACACACTGGATAACCATATAATATAAATAAATTATGCTAATGTGAATATAACTAACTGCCATATAAAAGTAATTATATTATCCCCATAAATTTTCTCATTATAAAGTCAAAAATAAATCTACCCCGTAGGCGGCAATTAACTAATTATTTCTTTATTTACACTTTACCCAGCTTAATTAATGGTAATAGAAAAGATCTTAACGTCAAGGTACTTTAATTAAGTAAATGTAATTAATTATCTCGGTGCAAACGCGCTGTTAAGAAATTAACAAGGCGACGAAAAAGGGTGGCAAAGTGGATTGTAACTGCCTACTTATGATTAGGATTTTTGATTAAATTTCCTCAATAATTTTCGGATCTTTGGATATTCTTTATAAGTTCACAAAAACGTAACATTAACTCTCAATAACTGTCAAAATGTTTTCTTGAGATATTGTCTATAATTATTTATTGGTGGTATCTTATAATGATTTGACTTGACGTACTTTCTTAAGGTATTAAGCAATGGTACTATAAATGAACCAAAACTCGTTAAATAATTATGTGTGTCAAAAGGATTGGTCAGAGGTTTGCCAATCAAAAAATGTTAGAGACAAGTTTTTCAGGTAATTTTTTTTCAAAAAACCAATTTCTGACTGAACCGTTTGGTATAGAGGTTTATTCAGTATAATATAATTTTGGCCTTATTCTAATGAAGAATGGGCATATGAGGTCGGTCACAACTTCAAGCTGAAGATAATAATAAAATTAATAAACATAAGAACAAACTATTAATATTAAATGGGTTAGCATCAGCACAAGTTTGTATTTTTCCAAAAATTGCTCGACAGACCTATTTCTCCGATTTTTTTTACTTAGTTTGTTACAGTATCGGCTTATTTAGAGTAACTACAATGATACGATTTCGCTAAAAATATATTACAATAAAAAAGAAATTATAATCTTTGACGTATACGAATATATGATAATATCGCGTAGTATACTACTTCTGTTAAGCACTATTTGGCGTGCCATATATAATCAATAGTATGTATGTTGTTGATTCAAGATTCGGTGGAAGGTGTGAATCCAGCCGTAAACAGCAAAGGAGATGCTGAGGTAGAAGGGGTTGATAAAGCTTCCCCTGAGAGGAATTAACGCAGACAACACTCGAATTTAATGCGCTACCTCCCTGGAGTAATAAAGCTATAGCGAAATGGACCTAGATTAATTTAATTCTATTACTTTAATGAAGATACAAAATATGCCAGCCAGCAACTGTACCTAAATAAAGTGGAAATGCTTTTATTTGGTCTCCTGAGATTGCTGCCAATAGAACTTTAACGACACACTTAAGTAATTAGTTAGAATTATTCGTCGTTTTGCACTAATTTAGAAGTAATCATATCAAAGCATTTGAATTCGAAAGTAAAAAGTAAAATTAAACACAGATACAAGAGAAAACTGTTAAAATATACAGCATAGAGTTTTCATCATTATACATATTTAATTTATACCAAATTTTTTCTTCATGAAATTGTTCTATTAATCCGAATAAAAGGGGCATGGTAGCCGAGTGGGTAAAGCGCTTATAGCTATTTACTCGTTACCGAATATCGATGGTTCGAATCCATTCCGGAGCAAGTTAGAAATTTTATTTGTAATCTGTTTCGCACGGGCGTGCGGTGAATTTTGATACAGGGGAAGCAGTTTGTGATATAGGGTGATGGGTAGTGCGAAGCCCCGAGCGAAGCGAGGCAAATTTTTTTTTAAGAAAAGGGGCGTGGCTTCAGTATAATCATTTTAAAGCAAATATCGAAAGCCGCAAAGTTATGATATCTAGAAAAAAAGTACACCTGTAGAACCGCCACTCCTCAATAAACATAAAACATAAAAACACCACAAAAATTAGACAACCCCCGATTCCAAAGCCGAAGCTGCACGGGCGAGGGTTACACTTATGAAAAAAACGCAGACACACAACCATACCCACCGATATTGCCAGTGCCGGTGGCGGGGATCGAAACCGCAGCAAAATAGAGAGTCTGTTCAGTCACACTTGCCATCGTGCACTCTCTAGCCAACTATAAATCGAGCCGGCTAGTTAAGTAGTTAACATGCACATACCTATCTATTTATAATGTAGTTTAATCCGCCTCTCCTTTTTTGCGAAGTCGGAAATAACTTCGTCGTAAAAGTTTGAATTTTGGGACATCTCATTCACAAAGTCCCTTTCTATTGTCAACAGGGACAATTTTGAAAGCCGCTCTTCACTGGTTGAATTTCTTGAAAAAGTTTTTATTCTTTTTTAAGGTCGAAAAACTGCGTCAGCCGAAGCACTAGTTGCAGGTATCGTCAACACTAACTTACACAATTTCCAAACTATTTTCTTTTATATAGATAATCAGTTCGTTGGCGTTGTGTTTCTGACTAATATCTTCTGTAACATAAATAACTGAAAGTTCCAATCGTAACCCAACTATTAAAAAAAATTTCCGTAGTTATCACTCAATGACTGAAGTGCGTTTTGTAGAAACTGTTTATTTTTAAATTCATTATAATTACACAATTCTAAGAATTGTATATCACTAAAATTTTTAAATCTATTATTTAGTTGCCCAGTGATGTTGTCCAAAATTTCGATAAAAAAGTCTTCGATATGAAGTTGTACGATCCACTATAAATTCAGTTCGTATTCTTTTTCTTTGCGGCTCTAAACTGTTATTACTAGTTTTTTCCCAGAACTTTTCAAATTCATTTATTTTGTTACAAATGAAATTTTAGAATTATTCAATTTTCTTTACACAAAATCTAACGTCATTTGATTTAGTTTGCAAAATATTGAATAAATTGTCAGTAAATGGAAATATTTCGGAGAAAATATTTAACAGAAAATTAAAATTAAAGTTTCTTTTCAATGAATCTAAGTAACCTCTGGATCCATTCAAAGTCTCAGAGTCCCAATCATCTTTGCTTTGTAAAATATTTTCAAATAAATCAATTAGAGGCTGTCGATATTCAGATACAGTTTGTACTAGCCTCCCATTGTAATTCCATCGTGTTGGAGCAACTCTGGGTAGTCTCTTCTGTACTTCCAAATCTAAACCTCGTGTCCGTTTTGATGATTTTAAAAAATAGGCAGCAATTCCACTAATACTTGAAAAAAATACTTTGCACTCTTTAAGACACGCTGCAGATTGAGCAAGAACTAAATTTAATCGATGCGCAAAACAATGTACAAATATTGCATTCTGAAAAGTCTCTTTTACTTTGGCCTGCAGGCCCCCCAATTCACCAGCCATTACAGCGGCCCCATCATAACTTTGGGCGATAAGTTTAGCACCACACTGTAGATCATCGACTATCTGACAAACTATAGCATATAAAGCTGCAGCCGTTCTCTGCGTTGATACGTCTAAAAATCCTAAAAAGCGCTCTTGGACTTTACCATTTGGATTTATGTATCGTACTACGATTGACAACTGACTAATATTCATAATATCGGTTGTTTCATCTAACATAATTGCAACAAAAAGGAGCTTTTTTATTTCTTGCTTGATCTTTTTTAAAACAATATTGCTTATCGACTGAATCAAATCATTTTGAATATGATTTGATGTACCGCGAAATACCGTGGAGTGTTCCAGATGGTTACTTAAAATTGTATCGTATTTTGCTAATAAATCAACTAAATTGATGAAATTGCCCCTATTAGCAACGCTCCGAGATTCAGTATGACCTCTAAAACTAAGTTCATTTTCGCCGAGAAAACAATGTCAATAAGTATTTTTAACACTTCTCGATTTTTTTACAAGTTCATTATGCTTATGGTCACTTTCTTTCAACTGCTGATCTAATGAATGCTCAATTCATGATTTTCCAAATGTTTTTTTTTTTAGAACCGCTCGCAAATGAGTTTCACACTTACCATGCTTCTTTGTCACTTTGTGAATGTTGTTTAAATCTGAAAAGCCATTTTTATTCCAAACACCTTTTTCAAACAATTTACACAAATTTTCACAACCCGTTAACCACTGATTAGCACTGTACATTTCAATATTAAAGTACCTATAACATGATTTAACTTTCGTTTTTAAAAGCTTGAAATCAGGTGTTGGTCTCCCGTTTCTAATAATATCCAGTTTATCTTCAAACGAATATGTTGAAAATCCCTTTTTCAACAAATTGCACACCATACAAACGCAAATAATATTTTCCACAGTGCTAGGACCAGCTTCCATATTGAATAAGCAATTCTAAAACTGCTTATACGTGCACTAATGTTCAACGTTTTAAAAACCACTTGTCGTCACACCACAGGTTTAGAAACATCAAAAAAGTTTTTACAAATATAACACAAAAGCTGAGAATAATACTAGGAAGATTAATATTAAGTATAATATTAAAATCGATATTAAAATCTATAAAACAAGACGCATTACTATACTATACGGCTCAGATATCAAGATTATGAAGTGGGGATGAGATGCATTTCAAGAAGTTGCTTATATCAGTTATATCAAAGTCGCGCGAGTTCGTGTTGGCTCGATTAATCGAGTGTGTCATCATTATGGTTTTAGCGTGCAACATTAGAGCTTTTCGGGTGCAAAAATAGTAATAACCTGGTAGTACCACATTGCATTCTGATTTGGTGAATTCAATATTAAGATTACTTTTATCCAATGAAAACCAATTAGTCAAAACCACTGGTTATATCTTTACTACACGCGAAAAGCCCTATTATCTCAGCTGTTGAAATGCAGGGCCGTGTCTATTGAAATTGGGTAAAAATAAATTTTAATGATTAATGTATGTGATAAATAATAATTAGGTTCTAATTACGTGTTTGTTTTTTAATAATCCCAACGGAAGAACTGCTTCCCTTGCTTCCATGGACCGACCGCCCCTGCTGTTTCGGATTAAGATGGGAGCGAACTATCAATGCCCTAGATGTGGTTCGGACACCACAATAAACTGTAGGGCTTCGTCTCTCTTTACTCAACACAGAATCTTAGGATTTTCTTAAGAAAACATTTTAAGAAAAGAAAACATTTAAGAAGATCGTAGAACGGATATTAAAAATAGGTATTATTGGCTGATAGTAAATTACATTTTTGTATAAGACATATAAAGTAATATTACCACTGAGAAACAGGAAAAAAGTTATTCAGGTTAATCCAAAACCAATTTTTTGTTTCCTTTTCTATACTGTTAAATAAAATACTAATATCAATCAGTAACTATTATAAGATTCTAATCATATTCGTAAACTATAATATATAGTTTTGACGCACGAGGAATTCTTCTATATGTATATTCTGTAATTAATATAAACTGTTATGTTCTGAATGAATATTCTCAAGACATTAGGTATAATCTACTTATGATTTTAATATATACATGAGGTATGTGTAGATATACATTATATACTCTGTATGTACAGCTATGTTTACTTTAAATGACCGGAGAGCGCTGGTGTCCATGTGTTTTTTATGACCATGGGAGACTATGTTCTCTATTTAAATAGGATAGCTCAGTGTTATAGAAATGATATTTGTACATCATGTATATCATGTGTATGTATATAGATACATATAGTAAATATATTATATTCTGCTGTATATAATTTGAGCGTACAATGAATATACATCTGAGTAGATTGTTACAAGATTCTGCGCATATTTCTAAAATAAATATAACTTCGAAGTACGAGGAATTCTTCTTTATATATATTGTATGTATATTCTTTAAAAAACATAAATTTTACATGTTCATAATGAATATTCTCAAGAGTTCGTCAAACATAAGTTATCATACAACTATGCAACAAAAGTATGTCCGCTGTATACGTCATATGTATGTAAATATATCTAGTATATATGTATATACTATATACGCTCCTGTACTGTGAGTGCCCATATAACACAATACATCCATTGTACATTTGTTAATCCAAAAAGCATCCTTATGCCCATAAACAAATTTTGGACGTACAGTGGGCGTCATTAATCTACATCTTATTTAATCTTTAAAGTTGAAAATTCAGACTTTTTAAACACATTGTTTGTTTGGAAACAGAGGCTTATTTCTTAAAGTCATTTTCAGATCTACCTATATATTTTAGGTAAGAGATATTATATTATCAGGTAAGCTAAAACGCTTAACCGAAATTCAAAATCGTGCTATTCTTTTTGGCTTAGAGTTGTGACAACCCCCAAAAAATAATTAAATAAAATCTTGCGATGAAAGTTAAATGAATTAATGGAACTACAGATTGCGTTTGTATCTATTTTTATTGTACTTGTAGTTGATTTGGAATAAGAAGAATCCAGTTTCGGGACGGTTATGCCGTAAACACGGAGAGAGAAAATAAAGGATAGACAGCTGGGGTGGAGCTTTTCGACATGATTTAAATTGCTAAAATGGGCGTTTTATGTTTTTATTCAATCAAATCTAACTAAACAAAAGGGAATCCAATTTAGATTTTGTTTGCAATTTTGTTAGAAAAACCTTATTTTATTACCGAGCAAATCACTGAGGGAACAATTTAACTTGTCAGAACAACAAGCAGTCATTGTTCCGGACATTATTAGATTATCATTGATTTCTGTCACATTGATTTCCACATACGATGCCTAATTCAATATAACATGCTATATACCACAATATTCTGTTTACAAATGACTTAATAAGCAAATAATTTTTTTTGGTAACCGTTAAATAAAAGAAAGCATACAAGTATATCTCGAAGTTTGTATTTAAACAACATTCTCCATGTCATCCAAAAAAATTTTTGCAATCTTCTAATATAACTGCACGATTAATATTCATTATATTATTTTACCTTAAAGATACATTCACAGAAAGAAATGAAAAATCCCCATAAAAAACGCGTATTTAAGAAATAGTACTATTTGAACCACTTTGAATACTGCATTTAAAACTAATGATGGTTCCTTTCCATAAATCTTTTGTATCTGTCAGATACATACCTGATTATCTTTCCATATGTTATTGGTTCACAAGAGCCGGCAGTTATACGTTTTTAACACGCTTTTATTAGCTTCACTTGTATGTTTTGTTTGTTTGTAACCGACTCTTTGGACTCGATTTTGACCCACTTTAAACGGACAGATTTAATTGAAACTTTGTACACTTACGAAGAACCGGTAACAATACAATAATTTGATAAGTTTATATCATTATCCTGATCAGGATCGCCAGAATTAAATAATTTCCTTTCCTCACGTATCCTCTGCGTGAGAGCAAGTGGCTTATTACTGTTAGTACATTCCGTGATTCTCAGTTCATTCGATGGCGGAGCGGGCTAAGGCACAAGTCTTAGTCGACGCGAAACGACGGACTCCTCGGGCGTGAGTTCAAATCTCGTCTATGGCTGAAAAAAAAAATTTTTTTTTTCAGCCAAAAATTTTTTTTTCAGAAGTATCTGTTGGATCGTAATATGTTATAATATCAGCATCAATAAGCAATATAAATATATTTTAAAAAAACTAAAAAACACGCTTTCATAGCACATCAAACTAAAAAGTGAAAAATGAATATAGTTTAAAAAAAACTAAAAAACACGCTTTCAAAGCACATCAAACTAAAAAGTGAAAAATAATTATTAATATAAACTGAAAACAATATTGAACGAAAAATACTAGTATTATTGTGAAAAAAAGCGTGGGGCGCTTTGTGCCATATTTTTCGTATATCGAGCAACCCACGCTTTTTTCACAATAACACTAGTATTTTTCGTTCATTATTGTTTTCAGTTTATATTAATAATTAATTTTCACTTTTTAGTTTGATGTGCTTTATAAGCGTGTTTTTTTAGTTTTTTTAAACTATATTTATTTAAATATAAATAATTAAAAAAATTGTAAACTTGTTTAATATTTTCATTAAGTACCTACCGAGTGACTACAGGACATGTTACGTTCCCAAAATTTTCCGTACATTTAAAAATGTAATGAATGTAAATCTGAAAATTGAGTGTTGTTTATAAGACATAAAACCACATGTTTTGAAACTACTTTCAAAATTGTTTGTTCTTCCGGTTTTACCTAAAGGGATACCACCTTTTTTTCTTAATCGTAACACCCAATTTTTTTTATTTGCGATTTCGATGGGGTTAAAATGTACCCACATTACTACTTTCAAATTTAAAATCGGTTGAAAAATGGCCGACTTATGACAGATTTTCTCTTTACACAAAGATGACATGAAATAAACATTTCATGTCACAAATTTCGCTAAAATACAAGAAGTGGCAGCTGATTTCAGTATAACAGTTACTTTATTATATTTCTCATTATTCCATAGCTTGCCTCGAGAAATTTGTAACTTGAAATATTTATTTCATAGCCATCTTTGCGTAAAGGAGAAATCGGACATAACTCGGCCAATTCATAACCTATTTTAAATTTGATAAAGCAGCTGCATATGAGCAGCTTTAACTGGATTAAAATCGCTTATAAAAATTGGGTGTTACATTTCAAACTTTAGGGGAATACCATGTCCTGTGGTTACCCGCTATATTGAAATGATTCTTCCTTCAGTGAATTTTTCAGCATAGACAAACGAGGAACAAATGCCCTCTTCTGCATTTCAAATCATGTATTTTACATACAAATTAGTAATATTATAATTGAAAATGTTCCTAAAAAACAATTAAAAGGCAATATCCAGTTTGGTACTTAGCGAATACAAAAAGTTTAATCAAAGAAAAATACAAATTACCTAAACGATGGAAACAATAACGAAGTAATTTCGATTACAATAATTTCTCAAATCTTAGGAAAAATGTAAAAGCAGCAATAAAAAGCGATTACTTGGATTACCTAACAAGTGTAGAATTAAATATGAAAACTAACATGAAATCAAAGAATAAATCTACTCCTAGTTTTATAACTTACAATGTCAATACTTTTATTGTTGACTCTGAAATCTGTAACGCCATTTCTGATTATTTCTCAACTGTGTATGAATCTTTTGACACTTTACCCAATATAGATTTACTCGTAAATAATAATACTCAACCAGTCACTAAAAATCATATATCTAAATGTCAGATTCGCTGTGATAGACAAACTGGATATTAGAAAGGGGGCAAGTCCGGATGGATTGCCAGCAATATTTATAAAAAAGTGTAAATTCTCTTTACTAATTCCTCTACTTATAATATATAACAAATCTGTATCAGAGAGTACATTTACATCTGTCTGGAAAAGGGCTCAAATTACTCCGATCCATAAAGGTGGGAACAAAAACGACGTCTGCAACTACCGGCCAATATCTATGTTGTCGATACCAGGTAAATTACTAGAAGCAATTATTACAAATGAACTTTCTTTTACATTTAAAAATCAAATGTGTGAGGAGCAGCATGGCTTTTTCGGGGATCGATCTATTGTAACCAATATGTTCAAAACATTTATGAAGGGATGGACAGCAGAGAACAAGTGGATGCCGTATACACCGATTTTTTCAAAGCCTTTGACAAAGTTCCTCTACCATCTCTATTTATTAAACTAGAGAACTTGGGTGTACACGGTAATTTACTTAGATGGGTCAAATCTTACTTATCTAACAGATGCCAATGTGTGAAGGTAAATAACTCCACTTCTAATTACGTGCAAATCACATCTGGAATAGCACAGGGGTACCACTTGGGACCACTATTATTTTCCTTATTTATCAACGACATTGGCAGCTGTTTCCAACATTCTAAGTACGCGCTTTATGCCGATGATCTTACATTTTATAGGCCTGTAGCCTCCCATGATGACTGTGTTCAATTACAATCCGATGTCGACAGACTAACTGATTATTGTACAAGCCCAAAATTATTTCTAAATATAGATAAATATCATTTTATAACGTTTAGCCGTTTAGCTACTAGTTATAATTACAGTTATAATGTCAGTGGTAGATTAATTCATAGAGTAACGTCAATCAGAGATCTTGGTGTCGTATTAGATCAGAAACTGAGTTTTGAACTTCACATAGATAACATTATCAGTAAATCGTTGCGTAATTTGGGATTCTATATAATGCTCTCGTGCGTAGTAATCTTGAGTATGCAAGCATTATCTGGAATCCACAGTACCAAAAATATATCAGCCGAATTGAAAAAATTCAAAGAAAGTTTATTCACCATTTCAACTATAAATTCAGTTGAAATCTGTACTTTGAGTCATATGATTTTAATTTAAGACATTATAATCTGCAAAAACTAGGCTCAAGACGATGCATTGCATACTTAATATTTCCATATAAACTTTTTAATAACCTAGTCGATTGTAATTCGATTCTCCTCAGTGAAATTACAATAAATGCAAAATAATACACATCTCGATATCAATACATGTTTTATTATTCAGCGTCTCACACGAACTCGGCTAGCAATTCTCCAATTAGACAGTTACAGTGTAATTATAATTTATATTTTAATCACAGAGATATATTTCTTGAACCATTGTCCACTTGCAAACGCCTAACCATGCAAATATTTATTTAAAAATAATTTAATGTATGTATGTATGTATGTATGTATGTATGTGTGCAAGCATGTGTATGTATATATGGGTATATGAATATTTTCTTTTTTGTTCTTTTTATTCTTCTATAAATTTTATTAGCAATAACTACGAAATTATTATTCTCTTTTTTTTCTTCACTCCATGTTTAATTTCAATTTAGGTTTAGACTAGTTTAATTGCATATCTACATTATAGTTTCTAATTTTTATTGTATCCATGGTGCAACCCTGTAAATTGCAGTGGAAATTCATTGTGTTGGGTTGCCTAATGATTTAAATAAATTAATAAATAAAAATGCGTCCTTGTTGATACTGCAATACCCCCTATGAAACTGGAAGCTGATAAATTCCGAATTCACAGTGTTGATATTAGCTTTTGTTAAATTAAAAATATTCCTTTTTCTTTCAAACAGAAATTAACGTGGAGTTTGTCATGCTAGTTACAGGTGAGTTCTGAAAAAATATTACCGTCTAAAGATTGTTTCTATGTAACTTAATCTTAAGAAACGAGAAAATTACCTATTAATTTCGTTACGTTTTATACTTTCAAAGATAAGAGTAATTTAATATTTTAATAGTAATAAGTTAATTAGTTGGTTAAAGAGGAGATCCTGATATATTGAATAATTTATTTGACCAAAACAAATATTAACCCAATGGTGTATGGAACGTTGTAATAGCTTCAGATATCTAAGTCATCTGTTCGAGAATCAAGGTCTCTTTAGAAGGTAGCATCTTATGATTCACCCCTCCCCGCCCTTTGTGGTTGCACTGTACTTGATGGAGTGTCTTCAGAAACTCTGGAGTACTGTAAGGATCTACAATGTCACTCACTATTTCGTAAAACACCCTTTTGTATGTTCGTTTCACTAAATTTTGTTAGCATTTTCAGGACAATTATATGCATTTTTTGTTACAGCATTAATAAATAAATAGAAAACACTAGCTTCGGTTTATGAGATGTTTTGGAAAAAATATCGTCCTTCTTAAAAAAAGTTATTTCGTGACTGGTGAAAATATCCATTTATAAATTATGCAATATTTGAAAAAAAAAATACAAGCAATAGTATGTCGCCAACGGGTGTTAAGTAAACGGTACAGGGACAATAAATATTAAATTTAACATTTGAACATGACGGATTTTTACAAATGGCTGCTTTCATATTTTTTTAATATTGCAGTTATTGTTACCGATACAGATGAAACCAACAGTGACGACTTAGTAATTTCAAGAGACACATCTTTAAACCATTCAGTATCTGTTAAATCCACGACGAAACAGCGAAGGTCTAGGACAAATTTCACTTTAGAACAACTTAACGAATTGGAGCGACTGTTTGATGAAACACATTATCCTGACGCCTTCATGAGGGAAGAATTAAGTCAACGATTAGGACTAAGTGAAGCTAGAGTACAGGTAATTATATTTTTTAGCTTAACTAAAATACACTTCGTAAAATATCGTTTCTATAGTAGTCGCAGCAATGATTAATATTATTTATTCCACCACACTTAGAAATTTATTTAGTAATATAAAAAGAAACTATTTTGGTACTAAACGACTGAAGGATACATTATTTTTTGGCACTTATTTAAAAAAAAGAATCTTTAATACTGAACTTGAACTATAGACAACTCAACACAGTAGTGATGAGATGTTGAAATACGTGGAATGAAGAACAGGGTCATCGACGTCGTAGAGGTATGGGGGCTGTTCGAAGAACAACTAACTGGATGTAAAGAACGACCTTTAAGAATTAAGAATTAAAATGGCACATCTAGGAAGACCGCCTTCTGCATTTGATCTGACAACCACTCAGCTGGTCATTCGCCGACTGGTATGACTTTCAATTTGGACAATGTAGGCACAGAGCACACCATTTACTAGCATGACTATTTTGCCCGAGTAGTCTAAGTACATCATTTGGAGCTCATATCGGAGAACACGATACTTAGACTTTCTTCAAGGTGATGTATGTCTCAGCAGGTGCCAAGAACTCGAAGATATACACCACTGTAATCTGGTGGTTGTAAAGTATTGTCCAGCTTATTAGTTTAGGGTAACCTGAAGACCGGGAACGACTAGATTCAGTAAATACTTGTCGTTCTCAACAAGGATCCAATATCATCGGGTAATGCAGAACTGGTGTCTGGTCTACCTAGTATGAGTGCCTTGGGTAGTAATATAGCACCCGTAATGCTGCGTTATATTGATAGATGTAGGTGTGTATATATATGGCATGCATAAAGCAATTACACACTTGATTCCAGCTCCTGGTGGCAGGTGTTGCAGTCGCTAACCTCCAGACCCGACATGAGGCTACGGTGGACCAATATGCTAAAGATACCATCATGACAAGCCACAATAATTCACTCGATATATGAGGCCCGTTCAGCTTAAAAAGGCGAATGAATTTTCGACTCACGTACCCTAAGCAGACAGAAAGAATCTAGGATGATTACATTCAGCATTTGATCCGCCAACCACTAGACTGATTTGATCTTTTGCACGTCGGTATAATCTTGAACAACGTAAACTTCATCTCTTCGAGTATATTACTACACAGTTGAAAATATGGTGTAAAATTTCACACCAAATTGACACCACACGGGGTACGTATAGGGACACACCATTTAGGTGTATACTAGACACCTAATGGTACGGTGTAAAATTATATACCATTATTTATGTGTAAAATGTTTACACCTATACACGTTATAATTGTTGAAAATGAAAATGCAAATTTTTTAAAGGGTGTTGTTCCTAAGGGATGGAAAACACACTAATTTTAAATATACAAAAATGTGAAAATGTCATGTATTTTATTAAATGTAAATGCCACATTTCAGATAACTCAATTAATTGTACACTGTACACTATATGGAGTACATTGCCATTTGAATTAAAAAGCTGTAGAATGACACAACTAGGTATATTTAAGTCATTCTTTGTCCGTAATAGGTTTTAATAATCCAATCGCTATTCTCATTTTTTCTGTTTTTCTTTATGTTCTACAGCTCACAGCACATAAACCGCCACTGATGATAATACATAAAATATCTACCAAATGCACTAAGTCAAGACACGGTTTGTGTATTGCAAGATCATCAACTGTTACTGATTGCTGATTACTATGCTTCAGTTATTTGATGCATTTGCAGAAACGTAAAATCACACTACGCATGGTGTATAATATACGACAATGTAGTATTTAAGATCATTTCTAATCCAAAAAATGGTAAGATTTACTCAATAAATGAGTGTACAATATTGGATGGTGTTTGATTTGACACCAAAATGTGTAAATTTTCACACCGCTTTTACAATATTTTTAGTGGTAAATGTGAACACCGTTTAATTTTGAACTATGTAAGACTACCATTTTAACTGAGAAGCTTGAGTATAGCACTTGGGGTTCATGCCGGAGATCACAATCCGTTTTCTCCCTCTTAAATGATAGTGGTTATTTCAGCAGGTGCCGAAAACATGATGATATCACCTTGGTCAGATGGCCGAGGAGGAGGCCGAAGCCACATGCCACTCTGCAGAGGAAATGTGATATGTTTGTAACATATCACATTTCCTCCTACTTCCCACGTTAACAAAAACCATCATGTTTAAAAATATATAGATAGGTTGGTTTAACAAATGTAGATATCTTTGTATTTGCCCATGAAAATCTCACATACGCAACTTATATTACAAAGAGGTTTATCTAGCTTTAATTTTTTTAAAATTTTTCTTGGGTATATTCTTCAACTGCTTTTAGCCCAAAATTAAACGGTTTTTGATAATCAAATTTTTGTACAAATTTATGTCATCGGTATCGTCACTGATCAGTGATCATTTCATAATAATAACTGATATTTGTATTTAGTGGTGGTGGAGGTGGTATACGTTATATTGTCACCTAAATGCAAGAACTAGGTAACTCAAATTTCTTGTATTTGAGTAAAAGCTAAAAAGAGATTTATGGGTTTTTTCATAATTGCTTTTGTAATTCAAAATAAAAGATAATGTATTTATTTTTATGTTTATGACTTGGTTTCTAATTAGTTTTTACATGTAAATAAGAAGAAACATATTTTTTAAATTTTTATTATCTTAAAAAAAAATTAAGTTGCGGTTACTTACTTTTTAACTTCTTTTTACATTTTTGACAATGGATGCCTCTAGTTTATTTCTAAAAGTTATCCACTTTATACATATTATATAGTATTTAATATAGGGTCACATAGATAACACATAATATAAAAATGTTCAGTTACCTAATTCTTGCATTCAGGTGGCAATACAAGAAAGTATAACGATGTCTTAGAACGTAACACGTCGTTTTTAGTGCTTTTGTGTATTGGACGCTTTTGGTAATAAAATCTTGATGTGAATTTTTTTCGATAAATCAAGAAGGTCGTAACATAAATACAAATAAAGTAAAATGGTCAGTTTAGGGTTCGAAACGGCTTATTCCATTAGCTCCGCTAGAGCGTATAGAATTAGTGTTTTTCTTATGTTGCTGGTTCCACACGATTTACTCAAAGTAATGCCACTATTAGCAGATAATTTCCTAATGAATACGTATGATGTGTAGGGAATGGAAATCTCATCAATTAAGCGGTAGATTAACGACTTTAGGGGAGCTAAGACTGATTGATATCGTAGAGTAAACGAACGTTTAGCTACAGCATCCAAATCCAATGAATCGGTCACTTCTCAAACCCTACGATGAAACAAACCACTTAATAAATTGATTGTATTAATGGTAGTGCTGGTGCTCCTTTTCAAAGTAAAGCTTTCTTACCTCTACAGTTATTTTCGTTCTGCAATAAATCACTTTTAAATGCATTCAAACTTAAAAGTGTTGCCATTATGTAAATCTGATTTCCATCTAATATTCAAGAGAGATAAATGTTTTTATGTGTTACTAAACTTTTATTACCGACAAATAAAAGCTCCAGTACAAGCGGGTATTTTATCTTCGGCAAGAATATTTTAAATAAGTGACGAATTTAATTACAATCCGATAATGTCAACTTACAATTACAATTATTTAGAATGTTGCATATATGACTTTGTAGAAAGCTTTAATTATTTTTCCTTTTGCGTGAAAACTATGAGCTTATTCTACTTTATTAATAAATTGTTTAGTCGCCCTAAGAGTAATAATAAAGCTGGAACGGTACGGAACTGACTGGAGAAACTCTGAAATATTTTAAAATAGATGTAATTTTTGTTGTTGTTTAATCCAATTATACGAAATTTGGATATACCGTTACCAAACGCCCAAATTTATTGAAATTATTTTCAAATTGTACGAGGTGTAGTGACTGAAATTTAAAAAATTAGAACAAATCTTGAAAATCATGGTTTAAAACGTGAAATTTCAAGCTCATTTTTAATGAGTTAACCATGAAATTGTAATATAACCAGATATGAATAATAGCAGGGTATATTTCTGTATTCAAAAATTTATTGCAACTTAAAAACTTGTATAATCCATTTTATATTAACCCTGAACGCTTATAAACAACAAATCGACAGTTAACAAGAAATGGTACAAATTTACAAATGAGATTTAATATGTTGGCCGTTCATTTCGACAACTTTTCTTAAACAGTGTTTGCATTTATGTATAGCTCTAGAGATATACTCTTAAGGGAAATTATCCCAACAATATACTAATCTTTCATGTAATAGTTATATGGTTTCAGCTTTAAAATACCTATGAACCAGCGATTCCAAATGATAATACACTGGATTGGCTATTCTTCCGATGATATAAATCGAGAGAGTGATTTCGCAAATATGCTGTGTAACAAAGCTATGAGAGGTGGGCCGTCTTGCATGAATGTACTGTAGTCTTATATATTTTCTATACAGGCTAACTTTCGTGAAAGTTTGACATTGTAATAAATTTCGGAATTTATACGATTTTCTTCTATAAAATTTGCATCTTACCCATTGCTGATACTGACACACTAATATAATGCATGATAGCCTGAGTAAAATGTCTCCGTTCACGTAAAAACCTATGATATTTTTCTGCGTAACAATGTCGAAATCATTTTGATTGATTTTTGGAGGACTTAATGTAAATAATTTTTCAACAGGAAACCATGTTTTGATTATATCATAGTGTGAAATCGATTAAGCAGTGTTTTGCCTCGTATTGAAGTCGATTCATAGAGCACGACATCACATAAACCAGCAGTTACAACTACAATATAGGATAGATGTCGTGACGTTACCGATCCGTGTCTTATCGTGTTGTGCCGTATAATCTGAATAGACCTTTAGTCGTACATTAACAATTTCTTCTGTTAATTTTTGTACATAAGCTCTTTTAAATATTTTCATATTATTTCTTCGCTATTATGCGAACCGTTGATCTTGATATAGGCACCTGTTTCCAAAGAAACTTTTCTAATGCTTACGTTTGTCGTTGGCATGTTATCTGGATTTCTCATCAATATTCGTATTCTGTTAATATTCTCTTGCATTCCAGTCATTATTGGTCTACCCCTACTTTCCTTTCTTGCAATATTACCATTGTCGTCATGTAACTTTTAGAAACATTTTAACAGTACTTCTTTTCGATTGGAAACTCGACAAATAGCTGTAACACCTAGTCCGCTTACAGTATTTAATATTTTAATAACCGTTTTATCCGCTATTATTAACATTTTTGCAAGAATTATTGTTAGATCTGTCCAGTAAATAATGTTTTAAAAGTAACGTCATTTAATGTTTTTTGTCTTTATTAAAAATGAGCTTGATTTGAGAATCTCATGTGTTAAGCAGTGCTTCTCAAAATCTGTTGTAATTTTTAAACTGAATCGGTTACTGAAAATCTAAACTACATAATTTAAAGGTAAATCATTGTAATGGATAAAGATTTTTATTAATTTGTGTTATAGAAAAATCCCCACCACCACAAATATAGGTAATATTTGCCCATCATTTTTTCAGGCACTGGTAACAACCGGTACAATTTAGGAATGCTTTCAATAAGTTTGGGTAACGCTATTACCAAATTTCGTAAAATTCGGTTAATCGATAAAGAAATTACACCCATTTTGACATAATCAATTTTTTATGACAGTCTGTGCACAATTTTACGTCTTGCCATAACCGTATATCAATATTCTATTTTCACTATTCACTTTTTATAGGGGAAAAATTCCTTAGGTTTACAAAAAAAACATTTAAGTTTTAATTTGAATCGATATATGCGATTTTGTGCTGTCTTGCGCTGTATAAATCAGGACAATAAAACTGTTTAACAAACTTTATGCAGCCAATTTTTTCATTTTTGGTAGGTAATATTTTTTTAAAACTTCCATACTTCGTTTTTGGGCTATGGAATACCATAGAAACATGTATTGATTAGAGTCAATTCTTGAATAATTATTATATAAAAAAATATATATTTTCTACCTTTTTTGAAAAAGCATTTTTATCATACTTATATATGTTTCAATATTTCGAACGTGTTTCTCTAATGAAATGGGAAGAAATACTACTTTGAAAACGACAAAAAACAGTATAAATGTGGCATTATTTTTAGCACGTTCAAAATATGAAATAGGTATCCCAGCTAACAACTTAGAAGTGCATTTGTTTATTTAATGTTGCAGGTTTGGTTCCAAAATAGAAGAGCAAAATGCAGAAAACACGAAAACCAAATGCAAAAAAGGTAACGTATAATTTTGCTTCTAAATTATCCCATTACATAGTTATATGTTACAGCCAAAGTACGTAATTCGGAAATGTATACTTTTTCTGGTGAATGTTTACATTTAGCAAGCTGGAAGGTTAATGTAGAAAGAAATTTAAAAATTAGGCGTTTTGCCCAATTTAACCGATAAATGTGCAGTTACCTGTGTTCTTTGCGAAAAGTAAATAATAATAATAAAGTATGAAAATAACAGTCATAATTTATAACATAGCGTAATTCAATTACCTAAATCATATACATTTTGTGATGTAACTAATTTTTTTTGCCGTAAAATCTATTTTTTTTTTGTAATTTTGCATGTTATGAAGGTCTAAAATGACCTTTAAAATTTCATTATACCGTTTCATTTCCCTTGTCCATCTTTTAATTTTCGATCACTGACCTTGAACTGTGACCTTCACAACATTCAAAATGACAAAAAAGGACATTATAGGGCAAGGAAAATTAGTTACATCACAAAATGTGTATCAACTTTGTACTTTTACCGCGGCTTGCTAGTTAATGTGTACATTTCCCAATTTATTTGGCGAATGTGTATAAAATATTGGTTAAAGTGGATTATTTATTTCCACATTTACCAACGAGTAGGAAAATGTGTGCATTTACCGGATAATGTACACATACACCGATCTGTTTACATTTACCATAACATATTTACTGATTTGAATAAAAACAGCAACACCTAATATTAGTTAAGCATTTATTTGAAATTTTTACAGCAAAGGTACTTAAAGGAAATGATTAAAATTTTAACAATAAATTCTAACAATGCCTTGGTTTTTACAGTGGTTTTTATGTAAAAAAAAGTGTATGTTTCGAAGGCCTTTACGTAAAAGTGAATAAATTTTTGTTAGTTCTGCGTTTATATTTCTATCGCAAACATTATCCACAATGCCTAGAATTCGACAAGTTCAAAATTATCATCAGTTAAGTGACTTTGAACGTAGTTAGATTATTGGTGAGGGAGGCCGGATTTTCACTTGGGGAAATTGTCAACCCCGTAGTCCGTAACGTGACAGCTGTGTTAAGATGTTGATTAAGGTGGTTTGAAAAATGTCTTCATGAGCGCCGCTGAAGATCCAGACGTCCTAGGAGGACTAGAGATCGTGAAGAACGTTATTTGGGAAGATTGGCTGTAAGTGACAGGTTTTCCACAACACGCGCCGTAGGAAATGAGGAAATTTTAGGACAAAGAGTATCTATGGCGTCCGCATATCGACGATTAAGATCTTTTGGACTTTGATCCTACCGATCATTTTTATGTCTACCACTTACTCCATTTCATCGCGCCTGCAAGCTAGAGTGGTGTAATAAGCGAGTGCATTAGGTGCAGGAATGGCATCATGTGGTCTTTAGTGACGATTTTCTTTGTGGGTCTATGATAGACGAAGGAATGTGAGATGTTTCCGTGGGAACGAAGGAATTTACAACTAGCTGTTGAACATCATACTGTTCTTACATGTGGAGTGATGGTTTAGGGTACAATATGTTTTGGCAGTAGGTCACATTTAGTTTTCGTTCAGAGCAATTTGAACGCGGCTAGTACATATCCAACGTGTTAGAACCTATTGTAGTGCGATATCTTCCGGGGATTGATTAATGCAATTTTTAACAAGATAACGCTTGCCCCCCTTGGCAAGAGTTACTACACAGTTTTTGGAAGAAGCTAATGTTCATGTGGTTCTATGACCTGCACGTTCAGCCGATCTCTTACTGATTGAACATGTCTGGAATATGATCGGTACAAGACTGGGTAATTTACCCCACCTCCCAGATGATGTCAATAATCTTCAGCTTCATATACAAGAAACTTGGATTGAGATACCCCAAGGCGATATTGAATATATGATACGAAGTGCACTTCACCGAGTAAACGACTGCATAAACAATTACGGTGGGGTAACTCGTTATTGAATATCTTTTTATTTGTTATTGTTTCTTATTGAAAATTGCATCAACTATTTGTTACATTGAAGTACATTTTATGTAAAAATTTCAAATAAATTCTTAACTAACAAAAGTCATTTACCGATTTATCTGTTCCTAGTCAGCAAATGATGATTATAACAGAGTTTAGTGGTTGCTAACATTCACTGCCAAATATTACTAGTAACTGCTAGCATTTACTTGCTAATGTTTAACTAGTAATTGCTAACAGTTTTTGCTCCCACTGTAACATATACTTAGAAAAATTGTAATCGAGTTAAATTTAATCAAGCACATTGGACTTATCATTGTAACTTTACAAAAATTATTTTTATATGAATTTTCTCATAAAATATTGTAATATTAAAGATAAGGAAAATATTATTACTTAAATATAGTAGTTTCTATAAATTTAAATGAGGCCCTCAAATAACTAAAAATTTAAAGTATATAATAAAATTAATGGAGGATTAGCTCCCTAACAAATTTAACATTCACATGGTGATGAAAAACATGAACAGCAAACAATGATAAAAGATTGAAATTAAGCAAATCTGTTTAACGGATGTGAGTTATAGGGTTATTTAGGGTGACACGTAGGCTATGAATAAATAGGTAACATGTTTATTCCATATTTGAAATGAATAAACGACGACTTAACCCCTATTTGCAAATGTAATTTTATCAAATACAAGCCCAGTGTGGGGATGCGTCTAGGCGTGTTGAGGGCGGTAGGTACAGATCCGACTTAGATCCTTTCTGCTTGAAGGATTTGTGGCGTTCTTGGTGCATGCGTTTTATATAAAAAAATTCTTTTTTACAGCCTTTGAAATTCTTATCATGTAAGAGGTTAAGCATGTTCACGGCAAAGCCCTCTAGTAAACAAGGAGATCAATGCCTACATAGGTTAATGTTCCTGAAATTTTGATATTTGCTGCGACGACACTACACGCTTTGGATGCCTGTGGAAACTACTCCAATTTTGTTGGATAACAGTGAAATGTGTGCCTGAAAAGATTGTTTCAGATGCTGAAGTAAACGGATTTTCGTGTTGAAACTTAAGTGTAATAATAACAATTAAGAGTTCTTGATTTAATTTTTTTATCGAGATAAAGTTACTCTCAAGTAATACCTATTGTGTCCATTAAGGACACTATAGTTTTTACTGATTTTGTTTTGTGAACCCACACGAAACACTACAATAAGCAATTAGTTTTTAAGGAATATCTGTCTGACTATCCTTCTATATAATTAAAGAAGTAATTGATGAAATTGACGAAATGATTAAAAGGCACTTATAGATAAAGCGCGCCGCACCGGGCTGCGCCTTCGCAAACGTTGCAGCAACATGCAGTTTGGACGGACAGCTGCGCAGCTCTACGTCTACATTGCATGTTGTTGTAACGTTTGCAAATATGCGACGTGACGGAGTGCTCTTGATCTGGAAGCGCCTAAAAATTTTTATTTCCTACAACATGAGACACCATTCTACGTTTCTCTGGTAAAAATTTACCTGATAATGTTTTATCTGGAATAGAAGGATAACTCCAAATTATCCATAACAACCTCAAGCATCTACCGAAATATTTGACGTATTTCCATTTCGACTTTTTCTGTCAATTCTCTGATATTTTCAGGCTTTTTTCTTGAATTATTTGTTCAAATAGTCCTTATGAAATAAACCAGGAATCGCAAATTATGAGATCTAGTAGGTCACCATATTGCGAAACGAGATGATCTGCCGACAAACTTCTAACCTTCTGACAGTGTGGCTTGTGGCACTACCAATAGTTGTATTCGCCATATTAAAATAAAATACTTTTGAAGAATATCTTTGAGTTCATTCCTTTACAGCGTGATAAGTTTTAAAAAATACGGTCTGATTATTCGATGTGCAGAAATAACGCATTGTACAGTAATCTTTGCGAATTTTAATGATTCTCAGTCGCTCCATGTCGACAATTTTTTTGTTTATTTATAAAACTACTTTAACGGAAATGCGTTCCTTCAGGCAGTCAATGATTATTTCATTCATGGGTGTTCATTTCCAAATTATCTAATGGTGATCGATGTACGTTGTTTTTGACAAAATGGACAAGCAGAAATTGTTATATTAAATAATAAACAATCAACAATTTTTAAAAAACTAATCACAAAGAATAAAAAATATAAATGTGTGTCTTTCTAGCTCTCTTGAAAATCCTTGTATACGTAGATACGGAGTTACGTTAGGGCTTTTCGGGTGCCGAAAAGTGTTAACCAGTAGATAGAACCTCTGGATTATCATTGGTTGGGTTCAAAATCAAAATTAATTTCAACCAATGATAATCGAGAGGTTATAACCACTGGTTAATACTTCTCTGCACCCAAAAAGCCCTATTGTTTGCACAAGAAATATAACAATTTTAGTAATTTAAGTACATTTTAAGACGCGGTCTTAATTTTGCTTTAGGTAAAGGGGCTGGTTCCTCCCTGGTCGAGGGAGTGTAGAGGATGGCGGTGTGTTGATGTACGCTAGAGGCAGTAAGTGTAATTTACCGATCCCCAGGGTTCGTCCTGGCGCTGGACCAGTCATCTTATGCTCGGTATTTGGATGACTGAGCGCTGGAAAATTGCTCTCCAGGGGAATTATTTCATTTGATTGAAAACTTTCTCTTAGCAGTATTTTTTTAGCACACTCTTGTATATAAATTCGATTATGTACCGCAGATTTGTTGTGGGGCATAAAGTCATGACATATTCATAGCTAGCTAGAAATTATGAGGGTCGACTTGACTCGCGTTAAAGATGATTTCAGTTACAAATTTCTGGCTCTTCTAAATATTTTAATGCTTGGGCGAACATTTATGTCTTCCAGCGTTCTGGGAGATTTATACCATTTGAGAACTTTAGAGTTTTAATTGATTGCAGTGGCTGAATCAGGCCTCAGAAATGCAAACAATTTCTGAAAGTTAGGTGACTGCGTACATATTAGTGTTAAAGGAATAAAAATATTTGCCAGGAAATTTACCTACATTTTTAGCATACTACGTTTCTATGTTAATTAACTTCCGGCCACGCCAGAATTAAAAAACTAAATTAATTAGCAGTCCTACTAAGTCAAATATCAAAGATATATATATCGATGAATAAATTAGTTTAAATACATGAACTTGGTGTTTAATCGAGTCTGCCCAGTTATCCCATTACGCATGCACAGTACGAAATATTGCACATTTTAATTTGTCTAAATTAGGTAGAGAGCGTTTAAGGAATTCATCTTTTTAACATTACCACATGCATACATACTCGTATGCAGCGTGTCCACAGAAACGACAAAAAATATTTGAATTGTTATTCTAATGTAGGAAATCAGCCCTAATTAATAAAAAGTAATTTTTGAAATAATTTGGATTTGTCAAATCAAGCAAGCCTTGACAATTTGGAAAAACTGATTTTTCTTCACGTAACGTGCCTTCTTCGTAAATGATGCAACAAAATATTATAAAAAAAGTCGTTTACAATAAAAACCATATTGTGATTAAAAAGAAATTTCCAGATACGACAAATTGTTATTTCCTACAATTATTGCTAATGTAAAACGGGCAATTGTCTTCTTAAAACAATTGATAGATAATATGATTAATATGTGTCAAGAGTATTCATAATTTTATCTTTAGCCATGGCCTTTAATTAAGCTAATGTTTATGAATATTTTTAATTAAAAAACAATAACATTTCCACAATAAACGGATGCTTTGTTATTGTTTACAATACAATACCTAAAGAAACATTAGTCGTCTTTTGAACTGTACTATTTATTTTTCTGAACCCAGTGGACGACCCAACTGTTAATTAACCCCCTCAACATTTCTGTGGATATATTCTATTTACAAATAATGGATTCCAACTATATTTTATATACTTTCAGGTGTAATGTTGAACAACCATAGTCCACCATCTAGCACACCATTAGAACCATGCAGGGTGGTACCATATATGAATGTACCCGCTTTACGAGGTCTCTCCCTCACACCTGGCACAGTGGCACTATCAAATTATGAACGACTTTCCACCGCATCCTTCTCCCAGCAAGGAACCGCATTTTCGGCGATTAACTCAGCTTTCATATCTGCAGCTCACCAGGTATGATATTTTTTTCAGTATTGTCATGTATGATTTAACTGAAAGTATACACAGTTCTGACCTCACCTTAGATCTGCTTTAATTATTGTTTAACAAATATTTTAGAAATATTTTTTTAATTTTTGTCTAGTGAATGTATTTTGATTTGTAAGATTGGCACTACTGCAGTTCGAAAAATGGTGAATTACATACGTTTATACCTATATTTTATTTCTGATTTTTGTGGGCTAAAAATAACATTTTTCGAAAATTTTTGACATTTTCATTTTGTTTTCAACAGGCGAAGTGGGCCATTTTCGTAAATAGGACGGGAAATACGTTCACGTTCTAGAACGTCAAAGTCCAGGAACGTTTGAATTAATTTATTGAATACAATTTATAAATTTATCATTTTAATTTAACAATTAGTTTTAACAATTATAATAGGTAATATAGTTAAATAATTATTTAGTACGACCATTAAATAATGTATCCATAATGTATGTTGTTCCTTAAGGAAATGCTATCCATTATTCACTAGCGAATAATGATTTCATTATTCACTGGTTCTCAAATGTTTTATTAAAATTTCACTGAATATGCCATGACATGTCAGCCATAGTGCGGAACAGTTATTTTATTTGAGACGTCAAAGGCAAACGTCAGAATGTTTAGCGCGATATTTTACCAAAAATTTTTATTATTTAATAGTCGTGGATAAAGTATAGTATTCTACTCGCATGTAGTGGTAATTATACTTATACTAGGTTGAATAATAGCCATCATTACGTGTTCGTTGAATAATATACTATACTTATAATATGTAAATTAATGGTTCCAATATTACAGTGATTTTATTTCGGATTTGGATGCAGGGCTGTTTCTTATAGTTATAACAATTTCTTATTATTATTGCAATTAGTGATATTTATTTCGGATCTGGAAGCAGCTGAATCTATATATTCAATTATTATTGAAGGTTCTTCAAACACGGGGACAGATTCATTTAGGATTTTATTTACAATTTGAATTTTATTTGAATAGAGTCTTCCATATATACCTTCGCCACTGTAGAAGACCGCCACCACCCATGTCGTTTAAAGCTGGTAATATCAGCCCCAAGATTGGCCAACAGCGTTACAGAAAATGATGTGGATGTAGGTTTATTTCTCATCGTTATAACAGGTTCTTGATCTGGACGCTCAATAATGGTGCAATTATTATTGCAATAATTAATGATATTTATTCAGGATGAGCGAGCAGTTGAATCAGGATGATGTTCAATCATTATTGAAGATTCCTCAAGCATGGAGACAAATTCATTCAGGATTTTATTCGAAATTTGAATTTTATTTTGAATAGAATCTTTGATATACAGTGTCCGTAAAGTATGGAATAAATTCATGATTTCTTAAACCAAAAATATTTAGAGAAAATCCTCAGAGACCTCGATTTTTAATTTCAATTGCGCATCTTATCTTTTAATTTTTTTGGTTATGACGCCATCACTGTTTCCGTTATGACGTCATCGGTATTTTTAAATGAAACACCCTGTATATTTATCCAATCTTGGATTCTGAATCAACAGCTGATTCCAAAAATGTATCATACTTTGGGTCTAAAATTGATAAGTTGAAAGATACGGCCATTTTGAATATAAGAATTTACTAATTTTTCATGTTTTGTTTGAACAAATAATAGTCACTAGAACTAACGGTTAGTTTGTAGTAAATATTCGAACTGTACTCCTTTGTGTAGCTGACAGTACCCTAAACAATGAATAAATTGTTGCTGAACCTTGTTTATAAATAATTATCTCTTTTAATTCAACAATGTTTTCTGGTTTGGTTTTATAAACTAAGTTTTTTAGATAGCACTACAGAAAATAATCTAATGGATTGAAGTCCGGTGACCTTGGTGGCCATTCGATGAGTCCACGTTTACTAATTCACCTGTTCAGAAATATTTGGTCAAGATACCTTCGAACATCTGCTGCATAATGGCGAAGCGCACCATCCTGTTGATACTACAGGCTTTCGTCAACATTTCCAGGATTAATTCTATCGGTGAATAAATTTAATAACGTTGGGATGACATAGCCCATTAAAAATTGAAAATGCCATGCCGGTCCGCTTACAGTTCCATCGAAAAAAATAGGGTTCAATGATTCTACTTCTTACAATTCCCGCCCACATATTTAACTTTTGTGGATATTGTGTGTGATGCTCCCCCATCCATAGAGACTTTTCCTTTGGCCAGTATCTACAATTCTGACGATTCACTTCATTTAATTTGATAGTGCATTCATTGGAGAAAATAATATTTTTTATCAGAAGAGGATCACCATTGCACATTTTCATCATTGTTTCACGAAATTGTATCCTCCGATCTGGATCCATCACTTAGTTCTTGCACAAGATGAATCTTAAAGGGATGCCATTTTTCTAATTTTAATACTGTATGTACTGACGTTTTAGCAACAACATAATCGTGACTAACCTGGCGAACACTGGTATGTGGATTTTCTTCAACAGCCAGTAAAATATTGAGTTTTGTATCCTCGTCAACACCTGGGTGACCTGTTTTGGTTAAATCTTCCACCGTATCAGTCTCCTTAAATTTTTTTTTCAATTTTACTCACTGTCGATTGAGTTATGGGTCGTTCTGGATATTTAGTATTAAATTAAATTACATACTTCTTGTCGAGTTCACATCCTATCACCATACCCAGTCATCCTAATAATTTCAATTCTCTGCTTAACAGATACACTCATGTTATAAATTAAAATAAATCGACAACAATTATTGAGAAACCACTACTGGTGTAAAGTCAAAGACGATAATGATAAAACAAAAAAACAAACAAAAACTAGCCTACTTCAAAAATTAATAAAAAACGTGTTTATTTTACTTTTTTTATTTATTTTTTTTTAAATGGCCGTATCTTCCAACTTGGTAAAATTTACGTATTTCTGTAGGTATAGAGTAAGGATTTATATATGCTTCCGCTACTGTAGAAGACCCCCCATGTCGCTTAAAGCTGGTAATATCAGCCCCAAAATTGGCCAACAGCGTTACAGAAAAAGATGTGGATGGAGGTATATTTCTCATCGTTATAACGATGAGGAATAGACCTGCATCCACATCATCTTGATCTGGACGCTCAATATTGGTGCATTATTATTGCAATAATTAATGATATTTATTTCGGATGCGGAAGCAGTTGGATCAGTATGTCAACCATTGATGAAGGTTCTTCAAACTCGAATACAGATTCATTTAGGATTTTATTTGAAATTTGAATTTTATTTTGAATAGAATCTTCGTTGTATGCTTCCGCTACTGTAGAAGACCGTCACCCCCATGTCGCTTAAGGCTGGTAATATGAGCCCCAGAATTGGTCAACAGCGTTGCAGAAGAGAGCCTGAAGCAGTGGCCCGTGTATGTTTCTTCGTTTCTTGTTGCAGCAATTTCATGTATGTCTCTCCTTCTTTTGGTGTATTTCTTATTTTGTTAATACCAACCATTGATATTACATTGTCCATAAACGTATTTAAAGAAAAAATCTACGACTATTAGTACACATATTATGTAAAGTAACTTACTTCTGATATAGTTTAATATGAACCAAATTTAAAATAACGAAAGTTCTTTGTGTGCGAGTCTTAGAATCAAGGATTTTTATGATAAGGATCGAATCCTTGTCCTCATCATCTACCGTAATTTTTAGCAATTCGTCTCTTCTGCATGCCCCAGGAATACCTATTATTAAAATGATTACTTCCAATAACAGGAAACCTCCATCAGGCGCTTCTTTTACTAAGATGCTCGATTTTATAGGATGACATCCAACAGATTTACTTTTTAAATATGGTATCAATTTTGAAACTTTTGTTATATTTATATTTTCCTTGACATTTAATGTGGTCTTTAACATGGAACATACGGACCATAGCGTTGAGGGTTTCACTTTGTTAATTTTATGTTCAAAATAAGCCAACAGCAAATTTTTTATTTTTTTAGCATTGCACCATTCCTTGAACTCTTTATAAGCGGTTTCATATTGCCTAGTCGATTTTTTGGGATAAGTGTAGAAATTACACCTTGTGTCGCTCTTCATCGTTTTTTGAATCCATTTCCTATAAATGCGTTTTTTAACTCTGGTACTTTAAGCTCACAATATTATACTTGACTAATTTTCAACAATTTTAAAAACTGATTTCTTGAAAACAACTGTTTGTTATGTTCATTTCGTTTCTCGTTACCTGCTGGTAATCTATTTAGAGCATATCTGATGGGGATTAATTTTATAATTCACATACTGTCAAATAATGTTGACAGTTCTATAATTTTTATTCAAATTTTTCTTAATATTAATGCAATTTTCAAAAAATATTGTTTGCATCTCGAATGCGAAATGCTTTTTCGTTCTAGCATGAGTTTTTGGGTTGCCAAAAAAAACTCTCATTCCCGAAAGCAAAAGTAGAATTTCGCATTCTAGATATAAAAATAACTATTTTCAGTCATATTGCATTTAAAAGTAATTCCAAAAAAAATTGCAATTTTTGACATTATTTGAAATTACTTTGTCAAATAAATAATATGTTTACTTCTAGCAGATTAAAATAAACTTTAGTGGAAATTAAAACATAGTAGTAGATACTGATATAATCGAATTTTTCCTTTCAGTATGCAGCGGCTGCAGTTGCCGTCGGAGGCAGTTCCGCGGCCGCGGCGGCGGCAAGTATATTGTGCCACCCCCAGTATCCCTTGGAATTTGCTGCGTTAGCAGTAGCTCATAAGAACTCAAGTATTGCTGACCTTAGACTAAAAGCAAAAAAAACACACTGAAGCTCTGGGTTTGGCACCACGAGAAAAGCAGCATTAAAAACGATTTTTAATTGTTATGTTATGTTGGTTTATAAGTTTTATTTATTAATATTTCAAAATTACGAATGTTGGGGCTACAGTTTCAGCCACTGTAAAAATATAAGGGGTTTCTAAAACGTTTATAAATTATTATAAATTGTTATGTTGTAAACAAAACACATATATTTTCTTTTCTTGACAAAGTCTCAATCACTGACATTAAAATTCTTTCAATATTCACATTTCAATACAAAAAACTATCTAAAAATAAACGTGATTTTTACTTGAGGTTTTTATAATAAAAAATTGCAAAATATTTTATTACATCTGTGTCCTCAATTATTTATAATTTTGAAAATAAGCATTTACGAAAATTAATAATTATAATCTTGTGAATACAAAAATAGAAACCCTACATATACGTAGCCTCAGAGTTGGGCAGAAGTATGGACTACGGTATTTTCTTTTCAGCAATATTAATTAACGAATACTCTTCTACCTTTGCATATATGAAGAGGATTGGATACCTTGCAGACAGATTTTTAAAAGCACATTTTTTGGCAACGTAAAACTATATATCGCTGTTAAAATTTTTCTATTGATGCGAACAGAAAATTAAAACAAATGATTCATCTTAAATACCATATGAACTTAATATATAAAATTGCAGGCAATACTGATACGTATGTAATTTTATTTGGTGTCATTTTATGAAACTATATAATCGTATTCCATATTAATAAAAAAAAATACGCATCAGCATTGCCAGTAACTTATTAAATAATTATGATATTTAGGATGAACCATTTGTTTTCGTTTTGCGGTAACACTAACCAAAAAATTTGAACAGCGATTTATAGCTTTAAATTGGATACCTGGTGAAAACGCAACCTTAAACGATTTGTTTTCAAAACAGTGATAAATACGTTATTACAGGGACGGTGCGGCGGGAGATACACACTGTTTACTAAAATAATTTTCTAGCATCTATTTATCTTATTCACTGCCTTCAAGCTTCAAATACAAGGTGACGTACGACCTACTGATACATTTTAACAATGCCGCAAAGAAAAATCAAAGACATGTTGTTAAGTCATTAATTATTTGAGGTTTGTTAACTTTATGTAGTTTCTGACAGTTACTACGGAAAATCGGTTTAATCAATGGTCATTGGCTCACCGCACTGAAACAGTTCGTTTTTCCATGAACCAAATTCAGTGACTAAAACGCGTTATCGTTTTCAAAGCCATATTCATGTTGTTAGGCGTGGTGATATTCCAAGTAGCAACACGATTTCGAAGTGGGTGAATGAGTTTGAGGATAATAACAACATGCTGGATATTAAACACGGACCACCAAAAAATAGTGAATACACCAAGTATTGAAAGACTATGACAAGTTTTACAGCCTTCCGATAGTAAGCTCAGATCTTGGATATTTCCAGAAGTAGCGTACATTACAGTTCCCGATTTTTTTATGGGTCTATCTAAAAGGAAGAATATACGTCAATCATCCTCGTACTCTCGAAGATTTGAAACGTGTAATCCGTGATGAAATTGCGGCGATAGATGAAGAAATTTTAAGAGTTTTCGAAAATTTTGTTTTTATGACAAAACCATCAAAGTTCGTCATTCCGTTGTGCGTCACCTTGTATATTTAAGTTACTAACATATACAAAAAAGTATTAGTTTCTGAACCTTGAGAAGCACGTCAGCTGGTGAATAAGAACGTAATACGTAGTTTTCTCACCAATAGCATCGACGAAAATTTTAAAATTTTTATTTAAATTTCGATAATCCGAATTTTAAATAGACTAATTAGAGTACTCTAACTAATTCTGCAAATATTAATCAAAAAACAAATATATCAAACAGGACACCCTCATTCATAATTAAAGCCCGGATCCGAATATTACATTGCTAGATTGGGCGTGAAACATTTTCAAAATATCGCGTTCATTTCTCTGTAATGTAGAACGATGGATAAACGATTTCTCGGAGTTAAGAGGTTAATGGCACAGAAGTTAGGTGAAATATTTTATCATATTCGGAACCGGGCTCTACTGATAACCGATAAAATGGCAAGTTCTATTTTTATTTACTTGACCATATTATAGGTTGATTTGCGCTATTGCTGTCAATACAAAACCAAACATTTTTTATCGTTACTTTGATGGAGGCTGTGGATTTTATACTATCATCTAAGAACATAAATATATAATACGATTCAAGTGTATTGCATGAGCCCTCATTTTAACCGCGAATATCTTAAAAACTGAGAAATTGAAAAAGTCATGTGAAAATTTCTATATCTCGAAAAACGTGCCATGTAAATAAAGTTTTAAGTATTGATAAAAAATAGTTCTTTTCATACAGCGCCTTTTTTCATAATTTAAAATCGGAGTAATTGTCGGAAACGTACAAAGGCGTAGAAGGGCCACCGAAAATTTTATGTTTTATTCCGAGTCGAAATTACGACTAAACTCGGAATTCCGAGATTAAAGTCGGAATTCCGAAATTAAAGTCGGAATTATATCTTTGAAAATACTTTTATGTATTAATGAAGGTGACTATTTCTTAACGTTTATTCGTCAAATTTGTTTTTTTATTCCGACTTTAATCTCAGAATTTCGATTTAAATCTCGGAATTCCGACTTTAATCTCGCAATTCCGAATTTATTTTCGGAATTCCGAGTTTAGTTCGGAATAAAAAACAAAATTATCGGCTCATCTACGCCTTCACAGAAACCTTACATATGCTGATACACTTATTTTTCAAGATATTTAAAAAATTTTTGCCAAAATGATTGATTACATAACGTAGAAATTTTCAGAAAAATGGTTTAAGAATATTAAGTGCTCATACTTTTTTTAAATTTTTTTTGAGAAAAGAATTGGATTATAAGTTATGTCATAAACTGAACTTTCACTATATCTCTAAAGATAACTAAATAGACACGGTGGCACATTATTGTAAATAATTACGAAGGTTTTGGATAAAAAAAAATTGAAAAAATTACCACTTACGAAAAATGTATTCCTTCATATCACTAGAAAATTTCACATAAAATTAATAAGTAGTTTCCCAAAAATGACCACTTAAAGTTTAGTGTGATGAGAGTACAATTAAAATGAGTACAGTTTTTGGTATAAATTAAAAAAATCTCCATAACGCTTTAACCTAAGCCAATCAAATTTAGTGAGTGGTTTACAATAGACGCATGAATATATAACTCTTTAAAAATTTTCGGCTTCACCATTTTCAAGATATTTGCAATAATTATGAGGTATCAATACATTTGAATCGTATATAAGTATCCAACCCTCTTAATATAAATTAGGTACCTACCTTGGAAGTGGCCATATGCAAATAAAATTAAGGCAAGTGTGAAAATGAATTTTACTTTTCATACTGTAATTTGTAATTATAATTTAAGAACTGTTTAAAAACTAAAATTTGCCATTACATTTGCCTTTTTTCATTTCTGTATATTATGTATAAGCTTTCACTATATTATTTGGTTTTTGTTAGTGTAGAAATTTAATACTATATAAATAGGTTGGTATAAAACTTACAATAAAACGCTCTGTAAATGTAAATATATTTTTATCATTTTAATTTAAGAGAATAATTTATAATAGATTATATATAAATAAAAATAGGCATAAATTGTCTTTTTTATATTGTACCCGAATTTCTCCCATCATCGTACTTATCAGCATAGTAATTAGATAAGCATTTTTAATCATGCTTATACAATTTTAAAAGTACTAATATGTAGTTAACCTACTGGCAATGAAGTTTCTGCTGGTCTTTGTTCTCTTATGGAAGTTATGTAGGCCATGTATAAGCCAAATTTACTTTACGTTATATTTGAAATGACAGTGTTGTGTATTATTGGTTTACGATATATTGAATTAACGACCCTTTTCCCTGCACCCCGCATGTCATGAGTAATTACGAGTTCTACGCTCGTTGATTGGATGTAATTTGATTAGTGGCCTTACTGTGGCAGTGCAAACAAGGGTCAGAATCACTCAACTTTGTAATCTTATGATTTAAATCTTTTTTTATTAAATTTCATTTAATAGTCCATTGTTTCCGTGAAGCATACTGGACTGCTTCACGACATAAACTAAAGTTGCATAGCATGTCCATAATTATATTAGTTAACCTTTTAATTATAACTGGTGGACACAGAAATATATTTTTTGTAACATGTACCTAAATAGCATACCCACTGATTACAGAAACGACAAGCAAAAAGTCGTAGCACGTAAAGTTTTCTTGTTACATTAATAAAACGTTATTAGCAGGAATAACATTATTGTTAAATTTACTAATCTATTTATTTCTATATATCAATGATGTATGTATATGACATTAGGCTTACATAGATATACATACAAAGATAGAGAATAATTTTTGAAAAACATATGTTATATGTATGCCTAAAACTCTTTTACTAGCACATTCAGATAAGAATGACAGTATAAAATATAAAAGTCTATTGGTATTGATTATTATTATCATGTTAGGTTTGAAAGAGTGTTTTTGCAATACCCAATAATTATTTTATTATTTTTTGTCTAGAAACAATAATAATATACCCACAGCCACGAAATGCAGATTTTTTTTCTGCGGAATTCGCATTTCCAAATTTTCGTCAATTTCTTCCATTTTCACTAGAGCGAAATTCGTTAAAAACCTCAAGGTGTTTTATTTAATAAATTTTACTTTTTCCTAACCTTTAGTTTAGATCATACAGTATAATGTATAATTCATTAGAAATTATGCAAATTTACCGTTATTATTTATGGAGGTACTATTATATTATGATTTTAACTGATTTGTATAAATAATAGAAAGGTACTATTATATTGTGATATTAATTGATTTGTGTAACAGAAATGTAAAAAAAGACTGAGGGTGCAAGGAATATGTGGGTTCGAGAATGATATTGATATACATCTAAAGAGGGGGAAAATATCCCAAAAATAGTTCATTTGGTTTTAACTTTCTTCCCAAATTGCAATAAAGTTGATATTTCCCATCACGAATATTTTCAAATCAGTTTTACACGAAATTCGGATGAAAAATTCGCATTTCGCAGCTATATGGGGCTTAAATCAATCTTATTATCCTGAAAAAGAAATATGATCATAATCTCATTTCATTTTGTAATAATTCTATTATTTAATGCCTCTGAATTTTAATTAGATTATAAATTAATAAAGGCCACTTAGTAGAAGGTCATTTTGAAAATATATAATTTGATCAATTAATATTTACAAACAGTACATACTACAAAATTACAAACTTAGAAATGAACTTGTCCAAAAAAACATAAACTAACATTTTTATTTATGTAGTGTATTACACATGACGCAGCGTGATTCTTTGAGGAATTTGTTTTATTTTTACTAGTAAAAAAAGTTGAATTTTAAAACTGCCGCTCTAAATAACGTATACCGGGTGGCCCAACCCATAGGGACACTCTTGTATCTTTTGATTTTTACAAAATTCATGTGTGTGATATGAGATATGACATATGAAATAAAATTTCCAATTATGTGATGTAAAGACTCAAATGGCCGTCTTTGGTTTGTATTGTTTTTAGGCTACACATAATTACCCATAAGAAAAAACTAACGTTTTAGGTAGGTATCCAGAAAATAATAGATAAGTATTTTTTTACGTTTTTACCTGTCTTAATTGATTTATCAATGAAGAATAAATGTTAGTATTCGAGGAGATAACATTTTACAGATGCTTGCAGACTGATTTTTAACAATTTTGACCAAGCTAAACTTAAGACACTTTTTTAGACCTATAAGGACATACTTCTTTCTGAATGATAGGAGGTTGTGTGTGTAGTAGTAGTAGCAGTGTTAATACACTGGTAATAGTGGTTGATGAAAGCTGGCGCCTGGTAAGTAAGCCACAAACGGGGCCCTTTTACCGATGCACTACCGTCCCTTCAACTATTCACTCTACTTGTTCCCTCTTGAAACCTCCTCGGTGTTCTGATAAAGGTCAAGATGTCGTTCCATTAAAAGGAGCTCACCTCCTATATCAGAAGCGCCTACGCGCCGAAGATTTCTTGCCTTAATCACCCGAACGCCTCACACTGCATCAAGAAATGGTAAGACGCTTCTTCATTCCTCCCACGACTTGAGTAGGTAGGAGTTTTCTCAACACATCCTATCAGTGATAGCTGCCTCGTAAGTTTGCAATAACCTATCAGAATTCCGATTAGTTGATTCAGAGTCTTCCAGCCCCCCAAGTAACCAGACTGTCTCTGATTTGATCGGCCCTGTTACAAAGTTTCGAGTTTGGCTGCAGTATCTGCTTAACCTCCAATACTCCTTCGATGTGCTGTAAACCTACTCATCGAGGGCCGCATGACCTGTCTCCTTTTAATATCCAAAATTCATGAACGAGACAGGGTTCCTCGGCTCCTTGTCTAATTTTATCTGCTTTCTCGTTCCCTGGAATCACCGTATGTCTCGAAACTCACACAAGCCTCTTTATGCCTAGCAAGCTCTTCAAGAGCATCCCCGCACTCCTGAAGAAAGGCGGATCTCGTCCTAGGAGAACAGAGTGCTTTCAGAGCCTCCTGGCTATCGGAACATATTTATACTATTTACTCCGTACTATTCCAGACCTCTTCCTTACTTTTCACTGCTAAGGTGGCAAATATCTCAACCTGGAAAACTATGGTGTGTGATCCTAGAGAGTAGCTCTTTTGCACTCCTATGTCTTCCAGACATTCCTTTACCGCAGATGGTCCTTCACCCACACAGAGCCATCTGTGTGCTTACCAGAGAGTCTGGGGTGAGAGTTATTTTCTTTACTGTTTGTAAAGTTTTGTAAGGTTGAAACAACACTTTGTTTTATAATGCAATTCATCTCGTTAAATTTACCTGCATGAAGCATATTATACGTTCAGGAAGAATGATGTAAAAAATTAGTTCTTGTTATACACATGAGTATTTTCCTATGAAGCATTTTTTGTTTCAATTTGTCTTTCGATAAGCAACCACTTATGCAGCATATGGATTATAGGTGTTGCCTATAAATACTCCTTTTATTGATCGAATCGCAAAAGCAAATATTATTTGGATCCAGTGGCGCAGTCAGAAATTTTATTTAAGAAATATGTACAATGCAAACGGATTGGCATACAATAAATTCAACATGAAACAGGGCATATATATATATATATATATATATATATATATATATATATATATATATATATATATATATATATATATATATATATATATATATATATATATATATATATATATATATATATATAATCATTTATTTAACGTCGGCCTATTTCCGCTACCAAGGCCAATCATCGACGGCTGGAGACGATCTTCTCCTAATCTGGAAATTTTGCCGAACCTTTTTTTTCTATCGAAGAGTAGATTTTTTACTTATCTAACATATAACAATTTAATGTAGAGTAAATTTAAAAATAGTATGGCGTCGATGACATCCTGAAAAATATACCTTATTTACAAAACAAAGATTTATTAATATAAAAATCAATACTTTCACAAACCAAAAAATATTTAGTGCAACATATAGAACGAAATTGATGTATGTATAAAAAAAATAACCTTGAGTTCGGCACCATTATTTCTATGTTAACTCGCCGCACTCACAAATCGACGATTGTACCGTATGAACTGAAGGCAGAGGTCGCACCATGTTTTACTAATTGACATAACAGTATTTATCCTAGACACATACTGAAGTGATACTGGTTGGGCTGGAAGCCTAGATATGGATGCAGTGCGTATTAAGTAGAGACCAGATTTAGGTCGAAGATAGCAAAAAAATAATATTTAGGATTTGCAATATTTATTACTACATTGCACTTTGCTAAATTTTCCTGTAAACATTAAACCAGAGCATAAATAATATTATCATTGACGGAATAAAATACACTAAACTTAACATAATATGACCAATAATTATCTTTCACCTGTCTCGAGGATCAGGAACACTTTATTATCTGCTGGAAAAGTAAACATCTCAAAACGTTCGCATGGATTTTCGCTATGGTTTACATAATAAAACTTTTGTATTTAACGATGTTTGAGCTTGTGTAGCAATAATTGTTAGTGGCCGATGGTTTTAATTGTAACTTTACAGAAGTATTAGAGAACTGCTTTTTCATGATTACAACTGATAACAAAATAGTTTACTAGCAATTACGATGACATAGTAAAATCACTGTATATCGTATCATTAGTATCATATAATTCAGAATCCCCCTCTGAAAATGTCATCTTGGATACGGGCTCCGATTATTATTTATTTTGAGTATTTTTTCATCATCATGCAGATAGCTACTATAAAGCAGTGTCCAACTCACCTGCAAAATTTCCTGGCATAAATTTCTTTATCATTTTAAGATATATTACTAACAGCAAAATAATGTACATAAATGCTGTGTTGTAATTCAGGTACCTAGAACACGCATTGTGAATCAAATGTTTTCTTTTTTCTTAAACATAAGCAAACATGCACTAGTTCTTAACGCATTGTGATGAAACGTTAATTTTTATGATTAACCTATTAAATCTGGCGAAATAAAAACAGCAATATCACTTTATTTTCATTTAAAACTTTGATGTATTACAAACATATTTGTTTTTTTAGACACTCTGGCACACCAGCAATAAAATTTATTAATATTGTCTATACTGTATTGGAATTTCCAATCTATCTAGAAATAATAATCCTGCTATGTCGCTTTTGAACATAAAATGTGTTCTATTAATTCTTATAACAAAAACTACTTTCTACTAGGTAGGTACCTAACAGATAAAGCAATATTAAGAACGTTGCTGGTTTACCACCTTTCGACTCCCGGGTTTAAATCCCGTTTTCGATTTTGTCAAAGTCGAAGGGAGTGGTTGTGTGTGTCCGCGTTTTTTCCAACTGTATAATCCCCGTCCGTGAACTGAAGGGTAAACCATTTGCAATTTTATAATAGTATGTAACTCAATTTTTAATACGTTATTAGGCACATACTTAAACCAAGAGAAAATAATGGTTTCACATACTTATTATATTTATCATTTCTTTTAGGAACATGTTTAGTAATCAATTTTCTTATGAAACATAATTTAATGATTATATAAAATATACAATGATATGATAAAAACTATTTATTTTTAGCCTAGTCACAGAGGTATTTTATCTTCGACAGATAAATTTATCTCAGATATAAATTTGTTTAGATTATAAAATAATTACCTGTATGTTAGATAGTAGTAATTTATTTATTTATTTTATTTAACTACAAAATCCAACAGGCAAAAGCCCGATTACAGGATTTAGATACAATGAACTTAGATATAAGGATTCATAAACAGTTTTGTATTTAGTAAAAAAAAATCCTGTTTAAAAAAAATATAACACAATACGTACATGTATTAGGGGGTAGATAATTATTCACACACCGAGCATTGATAGTATCTGAGCTTCCTTGCAGAATATCACAATCATAAAAGCTAGCCAAATATCGGTATATTTTTAGGTCTTCTGCGTACAAGAGGAAGTGTGTTATGTAAGCTTTTGAAAATAGCACTAATAAACACAACAAAGAAGAGGGGTCCAAGTGTCAAACCCTGTATCACACTGGCATTTTGTTATACGAGTAAACTGACCACGGTACTGAACAATACTGTACATCAGCCTGTTACAAAAATAGTAACTTTGAAAAAAATTTATCAAGTTTATTAATCAAAATTTCGTTGTCAAGTCTATCAAAGGTCTTAGGGCAATACATGTAGATAGTGTGAAGTGTCTACTTGACCTCTCAATCAAAGTCCTCGGAAAGAAATCGTCTTGCACACAAAATTAGTCACAGTTGAGCAACCTCTTTTGAAGCCATGCTAATTAATAGATATTTCACCAGACAACATGAGTGTCTGGTGATATACAAAATATATAGGAAATGAAAAGTTATTTAGTGGATAACGTTTATTTAGTCTAAATATTAATGCTCGTTTGGTGGTAAAATTTTATATCCTATGATTAAAAAGGTAGTCAGTGTTTTAAAAAATAAAAAAATTAAGTTCTATAGAAAAAATAATTATATGGCTTATAATTATCATTGTGTATAAATCGTTTGAGGTAGGTACCTATTGATAATTGCTGCTATTTATATATTCTGACAAAATAATTCTTACGTTCCAAAATATTAATTGCTAAATTAAATAACAATTAGAAGAAATTCATGGGTATAATTTGCACCTTTAATGATTCTGATCATTTAGAGCAAGTATTTAAAACAATATAACATAATTGCTGTAGCAAATAAAAATATACTTTTCAAGCACATTTCCACTTTACTACAGTTTCACTGGTTTGTTGGATTAGCTTCCCCTACCTCCATTTCTATAACTCATTGTCAAAGATCACAAACAGAACCTTGGAATTTATTTTGTTAAATATTCAGACGTTCCATCCAAAGTTTAGAAAATTAATAAGTACATTCACTGCCATTTTCATACGTTTTAAAAAATCAGGAACAGTTTTGTTTTGAAAAAAAAACTTTTCCCAAAATAACATTTTTGCATTCATGGTGAATATTTTGATCAAACAACGAAGATTGCAGGTCTTCTCCTATTCATCACTCCTAGTCGTATTTTCTATAAAGGCCGACTTATAAGAACAAATCTTGCTCCAAAATTCGTCGCAAAATTTGTGTTACTTAACATAATATTTCCTTGTGTACTACGAACATTTTCAACAATGCATTTTTCTTACACAAAAGTATAGAATGTTTTCATTTAAAAATTTTATTCCGTGTCCATTGGATAAGCATTGTGATGTTTTATAGCTTCGAAACAGCTGAGAATGACAAAATATGTACATTAGATTAATTTAAAACGTATGTATAGTAAATTGTGTGAGAAGAAATATTATTATTTAAGATTTTAGGTACAATATTACAGAGATGTTAATTATTACAGAAAATAGTTGGTCGGCAATGACTAACTGAGATGTACACAATATGGTAATTTTAAGTAAATAACTAGTTCGATTTCCTGGCTTTATTTTCGAGGTAGTAAAAAGATTTAAACGCAGGTTACAGCAGGTTTTCCCAAAGAATACGTATATGGAAAAAGGAAAACAATTAAACATGAGTTAAGGCAAATATGGTTGAAAAACGAAACGATTTTAATTCAATTTATTGCCATAACTCCTGGATAATTACCTGACAATGAACTGTAATGAGCATACGTGTGATTTACCGGTCGGTTCCCAGGGATGGCTTTTACAAATATAATATAATATATTGCAAACACCTACTGAAACGTTCCCAAACTACAAAGACATATTAAATGCATTTTATTTCATTTCACAATGTTCATGGTAACTTAGTTTTGTCAGGGAATGCACTATATTAAATTAAAACGTACTGCGTAATAGATTATTTTAAATTACAGTATATTGGTAATTTACAGTACTGAAGGCTAACGGCCGGCCCTAGCGTGGAGGGGGAGAAAACATATAACACGATCAAACTAGTGATGTGTCGACCAAGCTATTTTTGAATAGCAGTTGCTTCTGCTACTGCTACTTTTATTTAGCAGTTAAAAATAGCTGCTATTTTAATAGCAGCTAAATATATTTTTTACAGTTGTTTTGGTTAGATGGCGCATATCTTAGCATTTAGCAGACAGCGAAAACAGAACATAATATGCAATTCGGTTGCCTTCGCCTTCCCTTCCGCATAATGGCGGTCGACACTCGTCCGTCATCGTTGGTTCGTTCAATCCATGGCATGCTAGTTTGCGAAAGCAGTTAACTAGTTGCCTATCTATTTGGCGCATTGGCGTATTAGCATCCACCCTAGGACAGCCATGCATTTATGCCAACCTGCTAAATAAATAGCAGCTAATTTTTGAGCACGAAGCAGTTGCTACTGCTACCAACCAAATAACAGTTAAAAAATAGCAGGCTGCTAAATAGCAACCCATCACTAGATCAAACAGTATCTTGCAGAATGTGGATTCATTCGGACGTAGGTATTGAAAATGCGCAGTTAAATTGTCACAACGTACTAAACCGACGGAAGCTACAGTAAATTCTTGGATTAGCGATATTACCGATTTACAATTTGATGGTAGACAATTGTATTACATTAGATGTAACAAAGCAATTTCGTGGTCAAATATTAATAGACATATTTCCACAGAAAACCATAAACGTAACGTAGCTGGCTTTACTTACAGTGACAAGCAACGTAATTTTAACTTAGATTTAGTAGAATTTATGATAGGATGTAATATACTGTTGTCGAAACTAGACAATCCACTTTTTAGACAATTTTTGGAAAAACGTATTAGTGGCAAATATAGCAATGTTAACGTGCCTTCGGTGTCTACTTTAAGAAAAAAATATTTATCAACGGAGTGTGAAAATATTAGACCGAAAATTTCTTCTGAGCTTAATGGGAAGTACATCTGGCTTAGCGTGGACGAAACCACTAATGCTTGCGGGTTTAAGGTAGCGAATGCTTTAGGGGGCGCATTGGAGGAAAATTGTTCATGAGCGGGCAATTGATTGCCTCTAAAGTTTTAGAAGCTGCAAATTCTGGCACTATAGCGGAGGTAGTGAAATCAAGTCTACAAGAGTTTTGGGGTGACAAATATGCAGAAAATAAGAGCAAGTTCTTATTATTTCTTACCGATGGAATGAATTACATGAAAGCTGCTGGAAGAATTTTGAAAGAAACATATCAGAATATACTTCATGTAATATGTTTAGCACATGGGCTTTATATCATTGTTGAAGCTATTAGGGGGCTACCTTAATGTTGATAATTTGATATCTAGTGTAAAGAAAGTTTGTCTTAAAGCACCAAGTTGTGTACGGTTATTTCATGAAATTTTACCAAATAATCCATTACCTCCACAGCCCATTATAACACGATGGGGAACTTGGCTAGAGACAGCATCGTACTATTACTGTCATTCCAAACAGTTAAAAAAAAATCCCGCATTAATTACGAACGATGACGGGTGTAATAGACCTTTTAAACGGCAAAGATATAAACTTTGTTACACCGGGTATGAATGTGGTGACTTCGCGAAAGTTTACATATTTTAAGTATGCTCCAGTTACATCTGTCGACGTCGAGCGGTCCTTCTCGCAATATAAAAGAATTTTCAACGAAAGGCATCGAAGTTTAACTACAAAATATTTAGAACAGATATTAATAATATAATTTTATTCTTGTAACCGGCAGTGAAAAACACTTGTGTGTGTAGTTCACTGTTAAGTTCATCCCCCTATACCTCAAGTTCTCTTTGAGTGAGTGTCTTAATAAATTGACTTTATCAACTTTGGATAATACGGAATTTTGTTAAAAAAAATTCAAGGTAAGATATCGTTTCACATATGCATGCAAATCTGACACATAACCACCTAAAGCCAACCCTGTTGTACGTCATATTTGATTGGTAAATCCTACCTCGGGTAATGAGTGTAATGTGTATAAGATTAGAGTAACCCAGAGTTATTCTTATAATTATGTTATTATTGATGTATATCTTGTGTTTTTCTTCAAGAATTAATTATCCGTCAGAGAACTGGAAATAATCGCTTTTTGTCGATATTTTATAATTAAAGTATTCTTATTATTCATGGTATATGAATATAAAACCATAATGAGTTACTGAATGTACAGCTGCATCTACTTAAAATGACCAGAGGGCGCTGATATCCATGTCTACTTTCGGTGACAGAGCAAGCTTATTGAAGGTTATATAAGAGTATTTTAGTAGTATATCATTTTAATACCATTGAGATATCCTATTTTAATCATAACCATAATCCCCCAATGCCACAAATAACACATGGATACCAGCGCCCTAAGGTAATTTAAAGTAAACGTAGCTGTACATCAGTTTTACCTTTTATATATATTGGATTTGGTATAATTCAATGAATTGGAAACTATTATACTGATTTAAGGAACTTATTTAGCATAGTTGCCATAAAAATAGCCAGGTCACAATCGTCCATACCCTAATTAAAGTATCGCTTTTATTTATTAAGGGTCTAGGATAATTTAAAGGTTTTTACAATATCTAGATACTTAGAGGGTATCGGCCTTCGACATTAAATCGTTTGCAAAAGTATCTTTACTTAATTCTTTATTTAATTACAGACTTTAAAAATAAACGCAGTTGAAAATACGGTGTAAAACTTCACACCAAAAATTCAATTCTCCCTTCACTCTATTTCAACCTTAGCTGGTGTATCGCTTATCTCACTTTTAGGGCAGAGATGGGGATTTTCCTCCGCCAATCCAGCAATTGCTGCGTGACCTTCAGTCCCGCATTCACAGATTCACCATGGCAGTTGGCAGGCCCAGCAGAACCTCCAGAGCAGCTGTTGGTGCCGTGTTCTAATCCCTAGGCAAGTTAGATTCTGGATTTTTGCTAGCGTTCGACATGTGGTCGCTCGTGTACGGCCAATGTAAGATCCACAGGTTGAGGCCCCAGTTCCCACCTACCACCCAGTGCAATTAGCGGAGGTTGAAGTCGATTTTTGAAGACGTTCTCGATCTGCGGACCCCATGATAGTTTATTATCTAAGGTCACTTCTAGGTATCTAACTTCCTACGCGAGCGTGAGAGGTTTACCCTGCATGTTACCAAACATTTACATTAATTATACGTCTCTACTTTCACAGAAAACTGATCACAGTGAACTACTGTATTCTCATATAGAATTATTGTTCTACAAAAATATTAACTATTATTTTACCGGTTTAACAATTTTATTTTTAAAATTTATTTGTTCGATAACTTTACCAGGAGGTGGATTTATTGGCCCTTACAGAAATCCGACCGAGTCGATGCTGTTAAAATAATTATTATTGAAGCCAGAGGAAAGAATAAACCATTAGCAGCTGATGTCGGTCTGTTTAGGGTACCTTCTCTTAACTTCAAGGCGACGAAGTGGCAGTTGATGATTAAATGGACTTAAATAGATATCTACGAACCTCCATTAGTCTGAGTTACTCGCTATTTAAATGTTACACTCAGATGGTGGAATGTGCAGTCAAAGAAGTAATCAAGGCTTCACAAAAGGTGGTTAGATGAAGATACCACAATAAAAACAGCAATGGAAAATCGATCCACATATCCAAAACAAGAATCCAAAAAGATTTTCTTAAGAAATAAAAAGGTAATGATGATAAATAAACCCGTAAATATTTTTAACACTGTAAAAATCTAGGTTATTTTTGAATGTAGATTACGATTTGAGGAATAGTATCTTTACTTGTCAAAAAAGCATATCTAGCATTAAAACTGTTATACGCAATTGGACTCGATTTCATACAAAACCTGCGTTTAATGTAGCAGACAGTGATGGAATAATAGAAAACTGGTAAACGACAAAAACTATTGCTCTGCGCTACTGCTTAATTCGACATTCACTTGCGCATTAGTATAGCACCGGGCGCCCTTAGTGACAACGAAGCAATATACAGTCAACTACTCTCTCTCGCATATTACAACTCCAATAACTCTAATGCTCTTACTTTTTTCATCACATTAAACTCAGATTTTGCATGAAATCGAGTCCAATAGTGTATAATATTACAAAAAATTATAAATTTTGAACTACGCAAGAAATTATTATCTATGATTATTGATTATATTTATCTGTGGCATCCTACAACGTTTTCTTGAACCTTCTTTTAAAAAAAAGTTAAATAAACTTCTACGCCAAAAGGATTACTCAGAGTTTGGTTTTTGAAAACATGTTTTTGCCTATCCGCAACATGTCACATCTACAAAAATATTAACCTGAAAATGAAACTGTTAAATGTCCAATAGCCTCTTACCTAAGAAATTTTCCTTTAGCTTTGAGAACGAATATATTTGAAGCGTATAGTACAGTAAATAATATAGTACAGCAAATAATGTGCCGATAGATCCCAAACCACTTTAATATACTTTTTAAACTATTGTACATTTTTTTATTAGAACAACGTGTATATATCGCTGACAAAATCTAGTACGTAGTTATTAAGAAAATGTATTAGGTAATCATTTAATACCTTCCGACTTTTTCGCATCTGGTGTTTGCTCTTAGAATGTTGTTGAGTTTTTAAACATTTAGGCCCTGCGGGTTAATTATTTGATCATTTATAAGAATTAAGTAGGATTGACAAAATAGTGTGGAATGCCCCATTTTGGTAATTTGACGAAGGCAAACATGTTTATGGCACAAAATTGCTCTTCAACTCACAATATGGACAAGTGGTCACTACGTTGGATCATGCCACAGACACTCAAGCTCCGAAATGCGTGTGATTCCGATATCATCTCAGTTTGGTGTCGTTTCCATTGTTTTCGAGGATAAGGTCGGCAACGATCTTTCAAGTTAGATAATGTATCAATTATAAATAGTAAATTATTTCTGTTAATTTTATATAAAAAAAAAATACCAAAAAAAATTTATATATCCCACTTTTTTCACTAGTTTGATAATTATGTATATTAGAAATGAAATGTTATATTAATTTTCAACACAAAATACTTTATATTGATTGGCCCTAAAATATACCTCTTAGTTTCAGAAATTTAATTTTAGGGTGTTCCTAATTTATTAATTATTAATCCTTTCTTTAAAGATCAAATGAATTGCAAACCTTTCATGGAAATACCATTATTAGTTAAATCCGACCCCTTTTGTATTTATTTATTGCTTGTTTATAAACAGGCAAATTATCTCAAAATAGGGGTTGTTTTGAGATAATCTGTTCTCTGAACATATAAAGAAAGAAGACGAAGACAGAAGAGCGCCAGAAGAGGCCCTAGCCAGCAGGGTTTATCAGCCAAGACCCAAGGAGGTTGACCGAAATCTTCGGCACCGCTCACATTTGTGAGTGGGGCCGTTCGTAAAGTAAGCTAACCCGCCCTGCACGAGGCCGGTCCAAGTCTACAGCGATGACTAGGGTAAAAAGGCAATAGTCCTGCCTGGCCCTAGCATCCGAGAACGTCTTCATGCCAAATGGATATTGGCGCGCGGCACCAGAAGATCCTAAAGTGGAACAAACAGAAGTATGTCCTCAAGAAATAAGGATTTAAAGAAGGGGACTTTTGTGTTGGTTAGTTTTAAAGAGAGCAAAAGAAATCAAACAATCTCTCAGTATGTTTGTATTATCTAATCGGGTTTATTTTGTTTACATTTTGATTTTTCTAGAAATATAATCTTAATGTTTCGTTTACAGTTAAAACATAAAACACACCACATAAATTAGATAACCACCAAACCAAGGCCGAAGCTGCATGAACAGGGGTTACACGGTTAAAAAAAAAAGCGGACATACACAGCCAAACCCTTCGACTTTGTAAAATCGAAACCGGGAGGAACTGGAACCCGTGAGTCGATAGGCAATAAATCAGCTACGTTTGTCACTTAAGGCTCTAGCCCACTGCGCTCGATTATAGTTATTTAAATATAATTTTCAAAATAAACAACGGTGTTTATTTCTGGTTCTTAAATTCAACCAAAGTAAAACATGTGTTAACAGTACAACCAGTGATTTGAAACAATCACAGAAAATATGCACATAGCTTTAGTGACGTATAAGTCCTTTGCAAGGTGGTCCAGACGGACTATCAGGACTTACTGAGCCGAGTATTATCTCTTCCCATGACACAGGATCGGAGCTTGCAGTCTGGCGTTTTTTAGTTTAGTTTAGATCTGACAACAGAATTTTAATTCGGTGGACCTGACCCCTAAATTAGTGGCACGCAAAAAATGCTGGTGAACTGTGGTACCGATTAGTTCAACACCAGTTCATCGAAGAAATCGTTCATCTGTTAATCGTGGAGCTGATGTGCTTCGCCTCGTGTATGGGTAAAGTGTCCTCTTTAACAAAGACAAGTAGGCGTCATACTGAACAAAGAGGTGCTATTAAATTGTCCATGCTTTTTCAACCGGATCTCATTGCCTTTCCTTTTTTTAGTGCAAAGCAATGTGATGAAGGGGAAGAACATGCGCCCCGACTCCACTACTCCGTCAGGTGGAAAAAAATGAGACACTAATGACCTTGTTTACTAAGAGTTGTAAGAATTTCATCACAGACATCAAAGATGTGCCCATCATACACAAAATAGATGTTGGTGCTCTAGACCCTTGATGCGTTTCAGATTTGCAGCAAAGAAAAATTTACAGGATTTTTCCTTCGTCCCCTTCGGATTTTCAAAATCTGATAGAGACCAAATAGCATAACTACTTTGCAATTAAAATTGCTGTTTGAGAGGGGATCAATGGTCTGGGTGATGTCTTGCGCAATTTGTCAACAAATATTTAAATTCAAAGGATATTACTATGACTCGAATGAAATCAGATGATCTCGGATATTAAAAGTATATATATATATATATATATATATATATATATATATATATATATATATATATATATATATATATATATATATATATATATATATATATATATATATATATATATATATATATATATATATATATATATATATATATATATATATATATATATATATATATATATATATATATATATATATATATATATATATATATATATATATATATATATATATATATATATATATATATATATATATATATATATATATATATATATATATTATGGCTCCGTGGTCTAGAGGTAACGTACTTGCCTCGAAACCTCGGGGTCCCGGGGTTCGATTCCCGGTCGAGGAACTGGGATTTTTCTGTGAGAGAGATTAATTGTAGTATACTCGGATATTGGGTGTGTGTCCATTGTCTCTAAATGTGTAGCCCTCTCCCACACAAAGTCATTTCAGACCTTCAGGGATAAAGGGGGTTGTAATTTCATGTGGTGTTATTATTATTATTATATATATATATATATATATATATATATATATATATATATATATATATATATATATATATATATATATATATATATATATATATATATATATATATATATATATATATATATTGTGACGACCCAACCCCCCTCGTATATTTAGTATTTAATTTATTCCCTTTTTGCTAAGTCCCACCTGTCGTGAAGCGACAGGTAATACTTAATTCATTGGCCTTTTTCGTGATCATCTAGTTTTAGTGATAGGACCCAAATTTGATGTGTTATTGTAATCTCCCACGTACGCTTATAAAGTTTGATATTACTTTGTTTCATTTATTAGGTTTAATTTGTTTTAATTTGATTACATAATTTTTTACCAATTAATATGAACACTAATCTACACTGCACTGGTATATGTTTTAAAAAAATGACTAGTATGAGTAAGATTTGGCTTTAGATTTATGATTACTGATTTACTAAGAATTCATTTTTGTACCTGAAAGTGGAAATAAGTCAAGGAAACTCTGATAACGTTTTCACACCTTTTATTTCTATGCTTAGACAACTGTCTATAAGAAATACATGGATATTTAGCTTGTTGAACCTGCAAAGTAACCAAACCTGGTTACCTGCGCGGAAAATTCCGCGTCGTAGTTTAAATAACATATGTAAAACCTTACATATGGTTGCAAGAGAAACTTCCCTTGTATGAGGTACCAGAACGTCCTCTGCCAAAGAAGATGTACAGATGCAGACACCATGCTTTAATTTAATTCGCGGACTCGTTGTCACCGTACAACAGTACCATAAATACAACTAACGCTGCCAATTCGTTGGGACAACTGTCCATTTATTTGTGGGCTTTGTCGAGTGCACCCCGTCTTCGTGGCTTAAGCTAAGGTGAAATGAACTACCCCGTAGAGTTTTGTGTAGTGTTTGGCAGGCGCTAACCGCATTTACACCACGCGTCCGGTAGCTGTGATCATAGAAGATTTAACGATACTCACTGGATGCCGGCCACTGGGCCCCCTGTCGAGAGACAAGACCCACTGGTCAAAACACTCAGAGAGTTCAAAAGACTGCATGTGGTGGTATAGGCACCTGACCATACTAATCTGCCAGCTGACCGCTCAAGATCCTCGCACAAGAAGTGAAATTTGATAAAGTTACAGATATTGCAGAATCAACTGGACACTACTTATTTTGACCTAACTTGATTTGGAAAAGGGAATGAAAGTTCCAACTACTATTACTGACCCTATCTGAATTAATAGAGGCTGTACTAATTATTAATAAGAATATATTGAGCAGTGCATTATAACAGAGATACCCTATCTGGAAATCATTTGGTACCACCGGTCAAATATTGTTAAAAACCGCGAAACCCAAGCATACAGAGTCGTACTTTGATTAACGTTGCCATTTCACTTGTAACAAAGAAATTGAATTAGTTAATGAATTTTAGTGAGCTCAAGTACGTAGAAAATGGCAACGCAGTACAAAAATTATTTAAATGCCGTCCTTACCAATTCGTGGACACACGGAGAGTTCCGCGGGGCTCAGTCCCCCCGGGATCTTGAGTACACTCAGAGTTACCTGTCTCCATGACAGCGGCGGCATCGGCGGCTATCGCACGATCATGAAGCGCGGCTCCCAATGCTGGTGGCTAGCTATAACTCCGAGACAGGGCCACTCTCTTTTTCCCGATTCCCAAGAACTAAAGCGTGAAGCTTGGGGCTGTCAGAGAGTTGACCTGGAGCACAACTATATCACAGAGAGTGGTACAATCTCTTCGTACCTGATTCCGTAGAACCAAAGCGTAAAGCTTGGGGCTGTCAGAGATGTGGCACGACTCTGCCACGGAGAGCTGGACAATCTCTTCGTACCCGATTCCGTAGAACCTAAGCGTATAGCTTGGGGTTGTCAGAGATGTGATCCGACTCTGCCGCGGGGAGCTTGACAATCTCTTCTTACCCGATTCCGTAGAACCAAAGCGTATAGCTTGGGGCTGTCAGAGATGTGACCCAGATCGTATGAAATCTCGTGTATTTATATGATTTCCCGTGAGTGAGTTCGTTGTTCAAGCCTGCAAGCTTGACGGAGATAGCCAAACGCTAACTTGTGTTCTTCCGACTGAAATTTAACTCAAGATGGTTTAGGTGAAAAGTGAACTCTATGTTTATAGCCTTTGACCCTATTCTTAGTAAAACAACGTAGTGTTTACGTCGGTTTGTTTGTGTTGTCGGTCCTTGGCTGGAGAATGCTTTGAGATATTGTACAGTTTTGTCAACGTTTTAAAATATTAAATGAATATTGTGTGTTCTTTTACTTAGCTGAATAATTTAAACTCTATAGTTTGAATGCATACGTTTTCTGCCAAAATTCTAAGAAAATGATTTGACCTTTTCATGTAATAGTTAATTTGTAAAACTTCCGTGTTCTTAAAACGTTTTATACAAGACACTGGTAAAGCCTCAGGTTAAGATATTGGCGATAAACCTGTTTTGGGTGCCGCGCCCCTGAAGGTCGAAATTTTAAAACTAGAAATTTCTACTTTAAAACTAGAAATTTCTAGTTTCAAAGTAGAACTTTCAATTTTTTTATTCGTTGTGGCTCTTCAGAGCCATCGGAATGTTATATTTCGTCCTTTAACGCGTAGTTAAGACATGATTTAGATAAATTGGCCGCCGTGTTGAATATTACGGACCCAAATATTGTTTTTCCTGTATTTTCGGAAGTTTGAAATACCGCTACAACTGCGTAATGATTGATCGTTTTTAAGGGCCTTTCTCTCTGGATAGGTTAACGGGAAAATGCGGCCCTGGTTAAAATGGATAATATCAATGTGTAGAAGAGAGAGAGCGTACAGACCTAAGCATATTTTTGCCCTACCGCTGCAATACCGATAACGGGCTTCCTATTCGTCAGTTTGCGTCAGCCGACTGTCTCGTCATCGACATATAAAATTAAAAGAGAACAATTATAATTTCTAACTTGCACTCAGGGACTGAGTGTTTGTATACGTGCAAGGTTGTCGCGATTTGTTGTATTTAGACGTTCATTAAGTAATTTCGGGTGTTGTGAGCCGATTTTAAAACGAATGGATTTATTGTTGTGTGAAAATCAAAGTACTACAAACATGAGCTATCCAGAGAATATAACAACAAGTCTAGAAAATAGCAGGTTAGTATTAATTGTTCTGCTGAGTTTTGTTTATATTTATAATAGCATCTAGAATGTGAATCTATGATTTCTTCATTCTGTTATTCTTTAAGTGAAAGCTACCTTTAATTTTTATTGGTGTCTTACTAAATATACTTTTTTAAGTGCTACTTATAAAAAATAAATATAACCCATATTTAGTAGACAGCAAAATTACCTCGAAAACTGACTTGCCTTATCGAAACAAATTTCTAAACCGAGTTCTAACCTATCCTATCATTCATAGTCATTTGTAGCCCAAAGTTTAAATTCTATAGATAAATAAATTAATTGCCATACAGGCTTATAATGTGTATTTATGTTTTTGTTTGTTTTAAGAATGTCACAAAATTTTTTAAGTATAATAAAAAAAAAGCATTTTCAATACCTAAAACTTGCTACAAATAGGTTTTATTGAATGATTTGCTGTGGAATTATTAAAAATTTACGATCTTGACCTTCCCATTATGTAATGAATAATGATGGAATTTTTTTAACAGCCTATTTTATATGAGATATGTACGTGATAAGTATCCAGGATTTTCCAGTTAAAAACAGAATGAAATATTTCAACTCCCTTAGCAGCCCATACAGCGCCCAACGCTTGAACTCCGTAGCGAAAGGGTGGTATTCAGGTCCGGATCCTCTTTTGAGACCTATTTTATTCTAAGTAAAAAAAATCGGTTTCATGTAAAGAATATAACTGGGAGCATGTGAATTTTATTTTTAATTGAAAAAAAATTTGTGCATGTTATTTTAAATTTGAGTGTCCTTCCCAGTCCTGTAAAATACACGATTTTCAAAAACAGATCTTTCCCCTTCAAGGTAAAAAATTAAGAAAAAGGTTACAATAGTTCATGAGGACTAATATAACAGAAAATTACAGTTTCAAGTAATTTCAAGTTTTTTGCGTTATTTTTATACGCCACCATAGGAAAGAAATGCAAAAAACCCGAAGTTAGGACCATAGGCCGGGGTTACATTATATTATCAATAAAAATCGCTATATGGTCAATAACATCAATAAATATTAAATGTGTAATTCGAGGATTGAGAGTATAATGTATTGTGCATGAACCATAAAAAAATATTGTCATTACTGTCTCAGTATACTGGGTGACCACGGGACTAGGTACCCCCACTTTTTTCTTTATTGTTCAAGATAAAAATTTGAAATTAGGGTGCAGGATATTTGGCGTAAAAATACATTTTTTTACCTAATCAGAGCCAAACATACGCTTCCGGTTTGACCGGAAGTACTAGTAACTTTTTATTTTAAATAGCACCCTATTATATTTTTTAATCTTATCCGGTAGAGGTTTGAATTACCGTTACAATGGTTTTTCAAAATTAAAATCGAATGACAAATGACCGTGAAAAATGGAATTGTGTGTGATTACTAGATGGTCATGAAAGTTATTTTAAGGTTTAGGTATAATACCTAGTAAATAGCTAGGTATTAACCGAAAGGTATTTTTAAAAATGACTTTTTTTGAAAATTTAATGTATGGTGTTTTATTTTAAGTAAATATTTTGTAAAAAATAAACGGACAAAACTCATTTTCTTAAAAAGGTGGTTTACATTTTTTACGTGCTTTTGATAGAGCATTAAATTGGCTTTCCATCACAATTTTAAAATTTAAAATCGGTCCATAAATGGACTCCAGTTTGAAGTTTGAGATGACACAATGAAGATTTAGCATTTCACAGAAAATATTGGTATACTGTGAAATGTCTAAGCAAAGAAAAAACGTCTAATCAAGAATTTAAAACTGCACTTTCAAGTTCATTATGGACTGATTTTAAATTTTGAAATTACGTTGGAAAGCTAATTTAAAGCTCTACCGAAAGGACGTAAAAAATGTGCAGGGTACCATTTAAAAAAATGAGTTTTGGCTATCTAATTTTTATAAAATATTTATTAAAAAAAAGCTCCATTAATTAAATTGGTAAAAAAGTCATTTGTTTTGGGTGAAAAATGTATAAAAATATCTTTCGGTTAATACCTAGCAGTTTACTAGGTATTATAAACTTTAATAATATGACTTTCATGATCACCTAGTAATCACATACAATTCCATTTTTCAAGGTCATTCCCGATTCGATTTTGTTTTGAAAAACCTTTGTAATGGCAATTCAAGTCTTTATGGGATAAGATTAAAAAATATACAGGGTGTTATTTAAAATAAAACGTTACTAGTATTTCCGGTTAAACCGGAAGTGTATTTTTGGGCCTGCTTAGGTCAAAAAAATGTATTTTTATGCCAAATATCCTGCAATCTAATTTCAAATTTTTATCTTGAAAAATAAAGCCAAAAGTGTGAGGGTAGGTAGGTACCTCGTCTCGTAGTCACGTTAGTATATATAGATAATGTAACCCCGGTAATAGTAATTTTCATTTATATCCCGTCTTTTGAACTGTTAGTAAATTTTTCTTATGTTTTAACTTTGAAGATGACAACTTTTTGGAAAATTGTGCGATTTATAGATGACGAAGACTCTAAGTTATTTTAAAATTTGGGCATTTGTTACCAACCAAATAATCCCTGTTATTTTTTTTATGTGTTCGCAATCGAAAACAGGCAAATTTAGCTATTATGCAACAGACTTTTTTCGAAATTTTCAAAATAAACTTTATAATAAAACAATTATAAAAAGCATAAACTAGAACATTTATATTGCAGATTTCTTGTCAAATAAAAATATTTGTGTTGTTATATTTCAAAACATTGCGTGATGTCAAACTGATGCAACTTATGTATGAAATCATTATTTTTCATGTTATTTTTGCCTATTTATCTTTGTATAAGTCAGGCGCGTTGTTAGGCAGATCTCTGAAATCCTTGGAAATAGTCATATCATAAAATCATGGAGATACAAGTACGTGTTTCGACAGATGACTGTACCCAAAACGTATTTCTGCGCCTTTAAAAAAATTCAAATGCACAAAAAACAGTTTTGAAAATCGCGACTTTACATTTTTTATAAATATTGTCGTGTTTACTTAGTAGTATGAAAATTTCCTTTGATCTCCTTTGGAATGTGACCTTTGCAATTTATTAAATCTAACTGCATATATCTGCATAAAACTACAATACAATAAGGCAAAAGTTAGATTTATTGACCTTATATCATAATATTATTACGCATATGTAAAACAATCATTTTTATGATAATGATGAATTGTACAAAAAAAGATTAATATTAATTAGAACATTGTATTATTGAACTTTAAACAAATATAAAAGTATTGTTTTTAACGAATAATGGACTTGACGGTGCAATCAACGTCATTTTTTTTTTCTAAACACATACCAGAGACAAATACGTGTTGTCTCTGCGTATGCGGAATTTATACAACACAATCAATGATTAAGTACCTATATGTACACATAGATTATTCATAATTGTTTTATAACTGCGAGTTATTTCATTATCAAAAACATGATGTTTGTGGTTCAATGAGCTTAATTATTTCCCTCATCAAAAATTTAACCAATGATATTTTCAGCGATTATTTTCGATTGTTTCAGTTTCATTTTAATAAAAAATACTCTCATTTTGGTATATCTGAGGAGGTTGACCCCGAAACTAATACATTAAATATAATTTGTGACAATATAATAAGATCTTTTTCTTTTGCAACTTAAACCATTTAAGGCGACTTCTCACATGGGTGAAATAGAAAATTAAAAAAAAAAAAAGAGGTTGGGACTTGTTTAGTGAAGTGATGAATATAGATGTATTGTATTATATTACGATTAGGTCATCAGCGACAAAACAACAAAAAAACCAAACATGACTGGTTTTTGAGAATGACGTCAATAGTAGGTGTATTTTCTTTTTAACCTTTAAAAGTTGTTATTTAAAATTTATTTATATTAATGCGAAATTGTGCCATTTTTAGATCTTCTATGTTTTAGTCAAAACATTAAATTTTTTTTAACAGTTAAGTTCCGAAGAAGAGTCTAAAAAGCGAACGATTAATAAAACAAAATATATAGTTTTTTGTTTTTCTTGGACATTATCATCAATGAAAAGCAAGTTTATTCTTAATTAAGTAAGCTGAGGATACCTATTCCAAGATTTTATTGAACACCATGGTTTATATTTTAGCTGAGAGAACCGAAATAGTCCCTTTGTATGGAAAAAATAATGAAAGTGCTAGACCAACTGCTCGTGAATTTAACTTAAAAACATCCTGACAATAATGTTGCTCATTCAAACTGGAAGCGTTGATAAAATAAATGAAATGCACCTCGTCCAACACTCTAGGTTGGCTGAGGCTACTCAAATTGAAATTCTTGGTAACTTTGGCGTGAACCCCAATGTTTTAGCAAAAAAAGTTGCTTCTTCAACGAATATTTCTGTTGGTGCGGTGCACAAAACCTTGAGACTATATAAATTTCATTCATACAAAATTCTTCCCGTCCAGGAATTATGCGAAGATAATTTTGATCAACGAGTGCAGTTCTGTGAAATCATGACTGGAAAAATTAATAGACACGAAATTTCTGTAACCAAAATCTGATTTAGCGATGAGTGTACCTTCTATCTTCACAGATTTGTCAATAGATAGAATTGCAGTTTCTGGGTTACTGAAAATCCGTATTTGTATGGTGAAGTTCACACACAGAGACCAGAGAAAGGTATTTTAGGGAATTCAGTGATGCGTTAATGTAAATCTTACTGGACCATTATACTTTTATATTTTAGAAAATACCATTGATACTTTACTCGCAGAAAGTATAGAAAATCAGCAAGATGCAGATGGTACTCCGCTAATTAAGCAATAAGGCAATGGTTAAATGCAAGTTTTCCAGATGATGGATAAGAAATAAAGGGTCCATAGAGTGGGCTGCTCGCTCTCCCGATTTATTTTCCTTTGATTTTTTTTCTGTGGAGCCATTTTAAATCAATTGTTTACAAGACACCGCTTAGGGATATTGAACTCAAAAATAGAATAATTCAGGCATGTCCAAGCATCTCCCTTGATTCTCTTGTTAAAGTAAGGTCAGAATTTGAACAAAGGCTGTACCACTTTGGCACCAATGGTGCCCTTTGAAAATTTAATAAAATAACAAAAATTTTAGTTAAAAAGTTGTGAAGGTTAAAAAGAAAATACAGCTACAATTAAAGTTTATTTTTACACACAACTTCTTCAAATCTTAACCGATCTGAAAAACTGAAAAACCGTTGAATTCGCAATAGAATTAAATTTAAAATGATGTATAATAAGTGGGGTGCTTCCATTTAATATTTTAAATTTGGGGGTGCTGGGATAGGGGAGTAAATTGATCATCATTGCCTAAGCGCCCAAAAAGTTTCACTTTGGATCAAAAGTCGATATGTCTCGGCGAATTTTTAAATTTTTTTATAGTTCTGATTAAAATTAGGATGGACAGTTTTCAAATGAACACTGTATATTTCAGGACGATTCGAATATAATCCTATATTCACAAAAACTACCTAGAGAGGAGCTAGTAGATGCGCGGGCAGTAAAAGGTTGATCCCCAACAAAAAAAAAATACATATCTAGTTAAGCTGTACAAGATATTATTATGAAAAAGAGAACCAAATATAACTACCAATTGATTACTTCTCACATGCAACAAATTTTGGAATAAATGCGTGTCATCATATTGGTATAAAAATTCCCCTATTTGCTGAAATGAAATATTTAATTTGACCAAAGGAGCTGCTTCAAGAACTGAGCTAGACAAAAAAAAAATTACGAACCACTCAAATAGATCAACAGCTGTTACCAATTTAGCTAAAAGAGGAACACAACAGCAAGAATTAATTAAAATTACTGACCACAATAGTGCTAATTCTATTAAACTCAATTTTCAAATTGATGCACAACGTCACCTTAATACAATAAATAAAATAAGAATACATGATAGTGAGTCCAGTCAAGCGAGTATTTCAACATTGCCATTAAACAAATCAGTAAAAAAAGAAGAAAAACAAACGTTTAATATTTATTATTAAAATTGTACCTAATTTCCTTATAAATTGTTCTCTAATTTAGTAAAAAAAACCAATTACTTAGCGAAATTGTCCATTTCGTAAAATGGACATCCACTTCGTAAACTGGAACCAAATCGTGTAATCACACTTCTTTTCCCTCTCTGAAATTTTTTTTTATCCAGTTCGTGAAATGGAAAGTCAGTTTATCTGTCCACTTCTTGAAATTATCTAATTTACACTATCTGAACACAAAAACCATCCACTTCATGAACTGTATACTCTCCTTTTATATAGTTTGCATAACGTCGTAAGCAATTAATTAACTAGAGAGATATTATTATTTGGTTGATGATATCTGGTGTAAATACAAAAAAGAAAAAAAAATTGTAAGAAAATTTTTTATTTTGTTACATATAGGAAAAACAAGAGAAACAAATGACTAGTTAAGTATTTGTGTTTTACAACAAATAACAGAAAAAAATGTAACTAACAAACATATAAGTTAAAAAATGAATTTATTGTATGGTCGCTCCTCATTTATAGGTAATCTAAAATTGATACTTTTTGGGACATAGTTATGATTGTACTTGGTCATACGAATTTAAAAATTTAGTAGTTGTAGACTGCCAAACTTCTCACTATACAGATTTTCTTATAGTATTTTTTCAATTGGAAGTTTTTTAATTCATCCACGCACTCATCGAATTTGTTTTAACTCAGAATCACTCTAGTGAAAAATCTACTTGATCCATCAAAATTTTTACATTCCGAAAAATGGCTCACCTCCCTCTTTTCTTTTGTTTATGATTCGATTTCAATTAAATATGGAAGGCTGTTCAAATAAATAAAGCTACTATACCGAGTGTCACTGTATAAAATGAGTGTTTAGCTTAAATCACTTGCGGTGAAACCGGAAAGGATAAATACGTTTTTCATACCAAATAATGCATTTTTACTTATATGTGTTAACGATGTATAATATCATTTCCTTAAGTTAAAAATTAAACAAAAACAACGGGGGTTAACCATATCTCAGTAAACAAGAATTCTTGCCACTTCTGATTTGATGGCAGGTGACATATATTTCTGAAATTTAAATAATACACCCATTTATATTAGCTTTGCTTTATAATTATTATAATGATGATTGAAACAGTTATTTTTAAGCTTAAAACTTGCCGATTATTCAATCCTGTTTATAGTTTTTCATGATGAATTAGATATTCATAGAAACACCAAGATTCTCAGATTAAAATCTCGCATTTTTCTATTTTTGTAGCAGTAAAATACAGTGTCTCACATTCAAAGTCGGACAGCATGAAAAAGTGAGAAAAAATGAAACTAAAATCATTTGGTATTTTTTTATTGGCAAATCGTTTCAATTAATAAAAAGATCTCAAATGTAGAATTTGCCATACCACGAAAAACTAGTAAATAATAGCGTTAAAGGTAATAATTTATAAAGAAACAAAGTGCTCTTAAAATTTTGGCTCACATCTGAAAGTCGGACACTCCAGAGCTTCCTAGAAATACACAAGAAATTTAATTTCTAATATTTTGTGGGTCCACCTTTATTGTTGATGACTGCTTGGAGTCGCCGTGGCATGGAAGAAACTAATTTGTTTAAAAAGTTGGGAGATATCTGATTCCACTCATGTTGTAACGCTTGTTTGAGCTGTTCTCGATTAGAAATTTCATGTTTTCGTAATCGAACATGTAATTCATGCCATACATGTTCTATAGGGTTCAAATCGGCCGATTGGGGAGGGGGATTAAGGACATGTGGACAATTATAAATCACCCATTGACGAACACGACGGGCGGTGTGTTTGGGATCGTTATCTTGATAAAGTGAAAACACTGATCCCAAACCAAATTTTTCGGCACTCTGGCGTAAATGTGTTTTTAGAATATCGAGGTAGACGTACTGGTTCATTATTCCCTCTATAAAGTGAAGATTGCCCGTGCCTGCAGCTGAAATACACCCCCAAACGAGAACACCTCCACCGCCATGTTTCACAGTACCCTGGATATTTTGCAGTATTAGCTCTTCTAAGGGTTTTCTCCAAACTCTTACTCGACCATCTGACCCCCAGATATTGAATTTGCTTTCATCCAGAAATATCACTGTTCTCCAAAAGGCCAGATCCTTGTGTACATACATTTTTGCAAATTCCAGTATGTGTTGTTGGTGTTTCTTGGACAAGAATGGTTTCTTTCGTGCAACGCGTCCATGGTAATCATGCTTCCTTAAAATTCTACGTATGGTTTCTGGATTAGAATCTTTCCCCGAATACTCTGCAGCTCTTGCAGCTAGCTTTGGTGTACTATTCATCGCTCATCCTGTATATTAAAAATTTGTCTACTGTGTTCTTTAGAGTATACTTTTATTTTATTTTCAATGCGACCTTCATTTTTATATCTACGAATGATATCGTGAACTGTAGATTTACTTTTGCTTATTATTTGTGCTATTTGTCTGACAGATTTTCCATCGACATGGTGTTTTATAACCAAATTTCGTATGTCTGTAGAAGTATGAGGTTTGGGCACAAGAATAATTGTTACTTATTCTTGTGGTTTGGGTGTCATAATAAGGCACAAATCTAATAATTTTCTATCGGTTTGCTTTTCTTTCGAGTACAACACGTTCTGCTGCTTTATCGCACACTTGCCCACCCCCAATGATATCTTGATGGCAACTGTCCGACGTTGCACTGTGAGGTACTTGCATGTCCAAAGGAATTAGTTTTGATAATATATGTAACTGTTATACTGGCGCCGTCGTGTATTGTTCTGTATATAAGGTATTTTAGCTAATAACTTACTTTTCATTTCATGAATGGGTCTTATTATAAATGTATTATTAACTGTTTTATAGAATATCTATTTGTGGTGACACCACCTGTCCGACTTTGAGTGTGAGACACATGCCCAAATAGTTTTAATTTATAAACGACTGCACCAGCTTGTAACACTTATAGAAAATATTCCATATTCAGTAAGTACATTCTTTGATTTTACCCCCTCTTTGACCCTTTTTTGAAAAATAACGGCATTAGTTTTAACTGAGTAAATATTTTTAACATTTTTTTTAATATGCTCCTGTAAGCTTCCAGAATTAATATAATTTAAATATACTAAATTACTGACAATGACCACAAATTGTTTGCAATGTCCGTAACTCTTAATGGCGGTGAAAATTGTTTCCAATTAGCCTTCCAAATGTTATGCTAAATACAAGAATTGTTTGATTGTTTTTAAACATTTCGAATAAGACGTCACAAAACCAAAACAATGTAGTTGAGTATAATTTGTACGATTATATATTTTTATTCGTGACAACATTTTATAAATTGTAAACAATATTTTGCAAGTACAAATGAATATTAAATTTTAAAAATTCCGATATAAACGGCATTTATTTAAGTTATGCCACAAATAATTTAATAATATGTATATTGTATTTGTGTATCCTAAAAAATATTGCAAGAAACCATAAAGATAAATAAACCACTTCCTGGGTCTAATTACTATAATACCAGACTTACATAGAGGTATAACATGATCAGTAAGAATGTATTTAGAAATGTCTTTAAATTCTTAAAAGCGTCCAAAGTAGTCCTGTTCAGATTTAGATTTGGTTATTATTACGACAGGTATTATTCCATTACGATGTTGCTTTAGTACCCTTATGAATAAATTAACAAAATATTTGGGATTTCCACTCAAGTTTACGCATTTTATGTAAATTTGACGGTCAGATTTACGTGAATTAAATTAATAGTTAGTAGAGTCGACTTCCGGATATTTTACTTTTGAATCTTGTTCTTCCAATTAGTTTTGAGAGTGGGTACTCAGGAAATTAGTTACATCTGTATGGCTTTGCTCTTACTACCCTAGATTCTATAATCTAAACATGTTTGTATTTCATTACAATTATACGTCAAATCATTAGGCAACAAATTATCGTTTTGCATACTATTTGAAATTGACACCCCTTCTATGGTTAGTTGAAGGTTATTGTTATTTCGTCAAATACTGTGCCTGACAAATTAACCAATAATGGTGTATTAATTATAGTATCATTGAAAGAAATATGTAAAACGTTTTTACTCCAAGACAGCTTTTTATGAGACACAGATATCAATAAACCTGATTAGATATTAATGAGTGTAATATAAAAACGTGTTGCCCCAGTAATAATGAGTAACGAAATCAACACCCATGTGTATTAATGATCGAAGGATAAACCGGCCAGAGAGGATATCCATGTGCTATCAAAGAATAGCAAAACATATCCTCTTGGTTACTGAAAACATAAAGAACATAAGTGAATTTCGTAATTTTTCCTCGAAAGCTTTCTATGTAACATACTATAATTTCAAGTATTGCATGTATAAAAAGATGTGCTTTTTTAGATAGCACTATCACAAATGGTGGTTGCCATTTAAAAAAATTAACTTCATTTATTTCTGTTGATGTGTTTTGATTATGTTATATAAGGTGATTCAGAAAATGTTATAACAAGAAAACACATTTTTCTTGTTTTTTTTATCACTATTTTATTACAACTTTACGTTACTGCAGTTTCGGCACTTAACGTGCCATTTTCAAATGATTCTGAACAAAATGGCATATTAAGTGCCGAAATTGCAATAACGTGAAGTTATAATAAAATAGTGCTAAAACACAAAGTAAAATGTGTTTTCTTGTTATATCATTATGATTGATTATCACAAAGTAACAGCTTACACCATTCAATTTTTGATTTCGTGGAGATCAATTGCAGATGACGAATTGAGGTAAAAACTGATGTAATCAGCACTTCAATTGAGCCAGATTTCATATGCCGGCAAAACTATTTCACAAAAACTCAAAACTCCTCAAAATCTTTACCCAATATTTTTTACCGCACAATATTGAGTGATATGTCATTAAAGAGGCCTTTAAATGTTTTATTTATCTGAAAAAAAGTTGGAAAATTTTAAGCGGTTCCAATTTTATGCTCAAAAAACGTAAAAGCCTTAAAATTTTAAGATTTTTGTCGCTTGAGTAATTGAAAAATCTTAAAACGATGAAATTGGATTCTTAGGGTCTTGGTAATCTTGTAAATTTTAGTTTTTCACTAAAAATTGGATTTTATGCAAAATTCCGGAGTTTAAAGCGGAAGAAATATAGAATTTCTTAATCGGTAAAATTGAACGATTCAAAATTTTCAAATACACTATCCAAACCAGAATCATAAGTTAAAACTTTAATAGGTTTTTCTAATATTGTGGTATTTTGGTCAAAATCAGTATGCATTGGACCTTCTTAGATTTCGAACTCGTCCATCATTAACCCATAATTTAAATTTCGACTCATCTGAAAACAACTTGGCTCCAGTTCTGTAACTGTCAAAGTCGATGTTCTCTCATCTGCTTATGGTGTTTGGTCAATCTAGGTGTTCTAAATGGTCATCTAAACCGCAAATTGACTTCTCTGAGTCTATTACGCACTGTTTGGACCGAAACTTGATCTCTTCTATGTTTTAGTGCGGGAGAGAATAACAAATTAAAAAAACGTATGTAACGTATGATTAATAAGTTTTTGTTTCGAATTTTTACTAAATCGCATCGATTTTTGTCTACTTTTACACTTATAACGACGCCGCTTGTAAAGGCAACAAATAAATCAAGCGAATATAAGCTAGGATGACGGTAGTTGGTAGATGTGAATCGTTTTCGCCAAAAAGATATGACTTTAAAAAAGTGATCATTTAAATTTTTTAGGTATTTTAGCAATATATATTCAATTAGATATCATTAGAAGCACCTTGATGAGCTCTGTCGACTACCTTTACAGTTTTGAAAAATATTAATGGGTGCTCATTTTTTTCTGTTTCTGTGAATAATCCTCGGTAGCCCCAGGAATTCGGAAAATGACTTCAGTAGGTAAAACTTTACTAAAAAATGAGGTTGATTTATATAATTTTTAAAGCCAATGCTGCCCAGAAATTATATATGTGGACCCCCTATACTTTAGCTACCACCTCCTTGATACTTACATAGATTGAGTTCGGCCATGAGAGAAGCTTTTGAAATGTGCCAGTGAACCCTAAAAAATACACCTATTACGTAATATTCAGTAATTTCGTAAATTAAATGTCGAAAAGAATTGTTTTTATACGAATTATGCCTACAATGGCGCCATAGTGCTAGAAGGGGTAGGGAAATATTTATTTTTTTTAGTTTACTTTTTAATAAGTAAAGTGACAAACCGCTGTAACACGCCTTTGTAAATATTTGATAGTAAACTATAAATTTGTGACTTAACATATGGAACAAATAAATTACATTTGGTATTTTTATTACTCTCAAAATTATATTATGCATAGTTTATGTGGAAATGATGGAATATTCTCGCAAGTATATTGTTATCATTTCAAGGTGATTTTTTTTATGGTAAATTATAAAAAATAAAAAAGAAATAATGCAAAGTACATTATTTTTATTATTTGATGATTTGATAGAATATTAATTTAAAACATATGTTAATTATTTGTTTTTGTTAAAAAAAACTGAGAAAAAGTAACGTATAAATCGCATTACGTTAATTATAACATTTATAATATTTTTATAAATAAACTTATTTATTGGCATGACACGTGAAACATTATAATCTACTTATCCCTAATGAAACTTTACAATTTATATGTAATTGTAAGTAGAACACGTATAAGCATAAAAACTAGTTAAATATTTTATAGAATATGTTAATAAATTTAAATTTAATGGTAATTAACAAAAATCATTGATTGGCAGATCAAATGCAGAAGTCGGTCGTTCTAAGTTTTCTCCGTCTGCATAGGGCACATGATTCTGGAATCTACAACCACTAACCTTGAGGAATGTGGGGAGTGGTTGTAGTTAATTTGCTGGCGAGACTCCCGTGAGAATCGGTGGTTACGGGAGGACTGTCCAGATCACGCCGTGAATAAATATTAGTTGTAAGGGAAGATTTTTCAGAGTATCATTTATGTTATTATAAATTTTAGCCGTGTTATATGTAAACGATCTTGAAAACAAGGCTGAAACTCTATTCACTTAAACTTTGCAGTGTTCGGTTGGACTATGGAACCGCTATAGGAACTTTGCACTTGTGTACAACTGCCTGCCGTCTGCACCAAAAATTAGCGCGCATTTTGTATACTATCCTGGCTAAAGGTGCAAAGTTTAAGTGAACAGAGTATAAGCAAGGACACCTGACAGCCATGTCGCACATTCACGTTATGTAAATCACGCCTAAACATCTTTTAATTGTATTTTAAAGAACCGATATATAATTTTTGTGTTATCGTTATCTAATTTGAGCTATCCAAGTCGCTTTATTTTCGTCGAAACTCTCATATTTTATTAAACCGTAAACAAATCGACAACAATTTTGTAACCTATTTTGTATAATGCTCTCAAGACAAGGGTAATACAATGTATTACCATAATTAAATACTTATTGGCAACACTAATGTTTCTGACAGTTTCTTGCGTAGTTCAAAATTTTTAATTTTTGTATTACTATATAACAATTTTATTGCTGGATATGCTTGTTTGACAAGTAGGGGTACATATTCCTCAAATCGTAATCTACATTTAACTAACTATTCTGAACATTTCGGGCAAAATACAATAACACTGCATTTATCTGCATTCAGTTTTAAATTGAGAGCTTTACAATATTCAAAGAAAGATAAGGTGTGATTTATGTGTGTATAGGCCATGTTAACAAGTTAAGGTTCAAAGGAATATGATAATTCGTTGTCATTTGCAAATGTCTGTATTTCAAAATAATTTACTATGTTAAAAATATTAGAAACATATACAAAAAATAATATGGGCCCCAAATCAGAACATTGTTGAACGCCAGATGTTGTAAATGCGATTTTGGAACAGGCATTACAACGTGCTCATGACTATTATTACGGTAACCTATAAAAGAAATTATAGAAATTGAATCAAACCTTCATTTTCGTATTTGGAAACAAGCAAAACATGATCAGAGTGTCGAAGGCTTTCGAAAAATCGAAAGTATAAGAGCTGTAGCCATACCGTTGTCAAGAGGCATAATTATATTATTTGTAATTTGATAACATGTTTTTTGTTACATTTGTCTATTTGTTTTAGACAAAGGTTTAACTAAAGATGTCTTCCATATTTCTGAGAAATAACCACCTTTTTAACAGCAATTTATAATATGAGTTCTCGGTACTGAATATCGATGGTTCGAATCCATCCCGGAGCAAGTTAGTAATTTTATTTGTAATTTGTTTCGGATTAAGATGGGAGAGAACTGTCGATGCCCTAGATGTGGTTCAGACTCCACAATAAACTGTAGGGCCTCATCTAATAAAATCCTAGGATTTTCGTCCATTCTCGCTAATTTAAACGTAAATAATAAAGTAGGTTCATATTTCCTAGATTTATGAAAATTTGTACTTTCAGGGTAGTTATTTAAGCCACTCAAACAAATTGTTCAAAACATCAAAACATTATTCATTGAATAAACCTCTGAATTAGTCGATTGGTTACTTTGAAAAAATGTTTTTGCATATCCAAAAAAATCCAAAAATGAAATTATTAAATGTAAAATATTGTTAGAAAATGAAGTTAACGTTTCTGTTTCCGTGATCAAAATTGAAAAGAAAATTACATTAGTAGTATCTGATTTTTACATCAAAGTTTTTTGTTTATACAGGGTGTCCCAACCAAAAGTAGGCACCCTGAATAACTTTGGAGATAAAAATTTGTTGAGAAATTGGTGAAACACGTCGACCTTGTTTCCAAGGGGGACATATTTTAATGTAATACTTGTATACCTATCATCATCCCTCTACCCTACACGGTCACCCCCTCAAAAAATTCAAATGGCAAGGGGGTCGAGTGATACATCTTTTGAAAGTTCTTTCAATTCCCTACATAACTGTGTATTTTTTTTATCGATTCGTTCTTAAGGAAAATAATTTTATTTTTTGATGATCACACACAATCGAAATCGTTTAAAAAATCTAAAATACACGGCACTGGGTATTGGAATTTTATAAAAAACTACATTTTTTAGTGCTCTCAAATCCACACGAGTTTTTTCGACAAAAAACACTTTCCTTGTCCGTTTAGTTTTAGAATAATAAAAGACTCGTAAGTATTTGATAGTCCTTGAACATTAATTTGTTCACAACCAATTTTAAATCGAGATACATTTTACCAGAGTGAGTTCTCAAAATGGTTTATACCCTTCAGGAGAGAATAGAAATTGTCAGCATTTATTTTAAAAACGATAATTGTGCTAGAGCCACGGAGTGAATATTCAATAGAAATCACCCAGATAGAAGGGTTGGTTCTCAGTATGTTTTACAATTATTGACAAAATTTATGGAACCGGGTTCTGTAGGAAACAAAAAGCATGAACCTCAGCGACCGATTAGGAATGAAGCAGTCGAAGTGGCAATTTTGGGTCATTTGCAGATGGATAATACTCAATCGATCAGGAAAGTAGCTGAGGCTTTCGGTGTATCACGAAGCAGTGTTTATCGAATTGTAAGGGCCCACAAATTTCATCCATATAGATTTAAATTGGTACACGAATTAAACAAAGATGATCTCGATCGTCGGCTTGAATTCTATGAGATTTTTAGTGAACAATTAAACGGTAATGTCAATCTACTGTACAATACGTGTTTTTCTGATGAATCGGCATTTCAGTTAAATGGGGAGGTAAACATTTACATTTGTAGGTATTGGAGTGAAACCAATCCACATTTGTTCATGGAAACTCGTACCCAAAGGCCTCAGAAGTTAAATGTTTGGGCTGGCATCTTAGGGGATCACATTGTCGGGCCGTTTTTTATTCCTGACAATTTAAATGGCGAAAGGGACCTCGATCTGTTAGAAAATAACATCTACCCAATGATTATCGAAATCCTCGAAGAAGACGATAATCTTTTAGAGGGCGAACTGTTTTTTCAATAGGATGTGGCACCCCCACATTTTGCTATAGCAGTCCGTCAATTTTTGGATAATAGATTTCTTGAGCGATGGATTGGAAGAAGAGGTCCTGTGGACTGGCCCGCTAGGTCACCCGATTTAATTCCCTTAGATTTCTTTCTGTGGGGACATTTAAAATCGAAGGTATTTGCCACAAAACCCGCATCTCTGGAAGAGTTACGTGACAGAATTGTTCGAGAATGCCGTTTATTGACTCCAGATGTGTTCAGAAATGTTCGAACAGAATTTCAAGGCAGATTATACTACTGTGTGGAAGTCGGTGGGGGTCATTTTGAACAATACATACGATAATTTAAACTGCTTCTTTTATTTTTATTTCCCGAACCTAAAATAATGAAACAATTATTTCTCAGGAACGAATCGATAAAAGTTTAAAAAAATACACAGTTTTATCTCTAAAGTTACTCAGGGTGCCTACTTTTGGTTGGGACACCCTGTATGTACCATCTTTATCAGCTGAAAGTCATCACCTTCTGATATGCTCCCTTTATAGCACTATTTGTGGTGAGGCGTGCCAGAAAAAGAGCATCGAGGAAGGTGGTGACTTTAAGCTGATGACGATTGCACATATATTTTCATAAACATTGATGTTCCAGTTATTTAATTTAACATTGTTATTTTTCTGTCTACAACTACCGAGGTTTTTTTCGATAACCTTGCATGAACGGAGAAAATGAACTTACTCCATATTTTTGTTACAGAATGTATATTGTTGTGCTCGGAAAGACACCTTTCATAACTTGAAAAAATATACAGGGTCTTGCGACATTACATTTTTTTAAGTGGGTGTCATTTTCGACTCCACAAGAAGTTGGATAATTTAAATTGAAAAAACTAAATAGTAAAAGGTGGCAAGCAATATTGGCTAATAGTAAAACAACGATAAACTAATAATAATGGCCGTTGTGATGCTATATGCTACGGCAAAGAAAAGTATTCGTTTTGGATGTATTTACAGTAATACACTATTATATTGCAAGACATCGTAACTACAATAATAGTAGACAGCTGTTTTTTTCAGTATTCATCAGTATCAAAGGGTAGGTAATGGAATCATGACTAAATAAACTACTCAAAGAAAGTTAAGGATATTACATATCTTAACAATTGTCACAGTTGTTCCGAAAGATTTTTTGTTCCACTATAGGCAGACATGAAACAATTCAATAAAGAACTACGGAAAAAATATAGTTTTTTTGCAATTGCTGAAGGCATATTGTTGTTGAATATAATCATCAGGGTATCATTAGCAGACCATTAATATACATATTTCTGATTGTCAACTCGAAATAACGTTGGTTCTTAATAATTACAATATGTTACGGAGAAAGTTAACTTCTGAAGAAATATGGCCATTGTAATGATTCGTGCTGGTCGAAATCAAGTCGAGGTCGCTTAAGAATTCAATGTATCTCAAAGTGTCATTTTTCGACTTGTTCCGCGATGTCAAAACACTGCATCAGCATCTGAGAGGATTAGAAGTCGTGCAGCTCATTTATCTGACTGCCAATAGAGACAGGTGGTGTACCGCAAGAAATATAGCAGATGCACTTGACAATGCCAATGGAGCAGATTCCAAAACGTTTGAGGTATCGAAGTATAATTACTAGAAAGCATCTGAGAAAAGTTTCCTTGACCGTACATCATAAACGATGTGATTAGAATAGACACGTGAACATTTACAATGGCGAGATGAATGAAGTTTTGTCTTATTCACTGATGAAACTCGAATGAGTAGATTTTCAGATGAACGCGGAGTTAGTAATGGATTAGGCCAGGGGTAGCCAGAAACCTTCGTCAAGTTCATGAAATCTATCCTTCTGGCAGTGGTTCAATTATAGTGTGGAGAGGCATATGCTTCAATGGACGTTCTGACTCGTTTGTTGTAGAGAGAACAATGACAGCTCAAGTGTGTGTTGATAATATCATAAACAACATTATGTCTCAATTTTATAGCGCCAATGGTGAGAACTTCTTTTTTTTATTTTGATGATGATAATGCTCGTCCTCAACGTGCAAGAATCGTTACCAATGCACTGCAGAACTTTGGAATCCGGCACCTCCACTATCGAAGTTACCAGACCTCAACCCCATTGAACACATGTGGAATATGCTCAAAAAAACCATATCCTCATCTACAAACGATAAGAAACTTGAAAGCGATCATTTTAGGAATGTAAGCTAATATCTCCAAATTTACATCAAAAATCATATCAACAGTATGCCTAGACGATGTCAAGATATTATTGATACAAATGGGGGACATACATCTTTGAAGAACCGATTTGCAGCCTTCAAAGGAAATTTGAAATATTTACGTTTATAAGTAGTTTTAGAAATAAGCTTTCAGGATATCTTATAGAGCATTTTAAAACTAAAATTGTTACTTGGTTATATAATTCAAATTACAGATTCCTCCGTTTTGAATTTTGTTTGGCAATATTTTTACTGTGATCACCACATAATATTGCATAATTAGCCACTATTTAAATTATTGAGCAGCAATCAGCATTTCAAGCTTTTATTTATATAAAAAAATTCCGGATCGAAATTTGTTTGATATTACGAATATCGATACTTTCAAAACGATGCAATACACGTATTGATACTTTTCAGATCATTGCCCAACACAACTTCAAAGTCGAAACGACGCGACACCGCAGTTCTTTTCACCACTCTCAACTAATCGGTAATAATAAATTTACTTCTTTTTGAGACAACTTGTTTAGAGCTACGAAAAGAATACATACAAATTATGCAACTTTAATAAATTTTTAACTGCGTAAGGTTAAGGTTACGTTACAACATAAGCGCTGAGAAATCTAGACAATTTCATTAGATTGTATACAAACTAATGTGGGCCTGTGTTGGACAACACGAACATTGTTTTTGGAATAAGTTGTGGCATTTTTGCATTGCGTAGTGTGGAAGTTTGCAGGTACTTAAAGAGTCTACGATTGAAATGTATTGAGCCCTCACTTAAACTGCGAATATCCTAAACATGGCGGAGCAGAAAAAAACATTATGTGTCTGTTGTAAACCACACATTAAAATTTAATTGGCTTAGATTAAAACATTATGGAGACTTTTAAACTTATTTTTAAACGAAAATGTGTACCCATTTCACAATAGACTTTAAGTGGTCATATTTCGGAAACCACTTTATTAATGCCACCCTATTTGTTCAGTTATCTTTGGAGATATAGTGAAAATTCCTTTTAGAACATTAACTTATTATAATCAGATAAACAGTTAATCCGAAAAAACATTGAACAAAATATGAACAGTTAATTAATTAAATTACAATATTTCAAACTAATAAATAAAAAAGGACATGTTTACATTATCTATTGCGCTTGATAAGACAATTAATTTGATATTTCTAAATCCTTCTTCTGAAAATTTCTACATTTTATGTACTCAATCATTTTGTAAGATTTTTTTAATTACCTACCTTAAAATATAACTGAATGAGCATGAAGTCACATTTTTGAAAATTTTATAATCAAAAATTACCTATGAAAATATTTTTTAATAAAGGCTATTTCGTGTAAAATATTTAAATTTCGATATCCTCAAAAATGTCTGCGCCAAAAAAGGATGGATAGAAGGTGATTTTTTGTTTAAATATATCCGCTAATATCTGACGTCTAAAATAAACTTATAAACTACTAAAATAAACGAAAAAAAATATATTTTTGAGTAATTTAATAAAAATGTATATTTTTCCACTAATAATTATAAATAATCAACCAAAAACCAAGAAAACTTGAAAACACAAAAATTGTAAACAGTAATTAATTAATATATAATTTTTAAAGCATTTTCTGTTCCACCATTTTTAAGACATTCGCAGTTAATTGAGGGCTTAATACGTAATTATTTACTAATTATTAGTTATCTAGTCTGTGCCATAATCAAAACAGAAATAAGTAATGTTATAATTAATATTTTTTAAGAAACTTGTCAAACGTTGTGTCTAGACAAAAACATAAAATATCTATTCAAATGAATTAATTCACTTATCTGCTTAATTTTTCTATTGGAATTTCGTCTTAAAAAATTCAAATAAATAATTTGATTAATTTTTCTGAATTGTTATTATCTTTATTAAATTTAAAGGCTGTTCAATGCCACACATATAATTTAGCAAATTTATTCAGTCATAACTCATAAATGCTGTAGTTTGTGTAAATTACATGAACATTCAATATTCTGGTGTATTTAATTATAAAAAAATTGGTAATTACCCAATTAAGCGGTGCAATTGAAAATGTGATTATTACTATAAACTAGGTAACTTTTAAAAATAATAAATGCTGCAGCCAAGCACGCACAGCGAAAAATCTGCTACACTGTCCCTAAAAAAAGTGGTAAAAAGAATAACAAATATATTATAATAAATAGATAACTATTCTTTAGATAATCAAGCTTAGAAGAAATAATTATTACTTAGGTAGTTAAGTCTTAAGAAAGAAAAATTCTTTTAAATGTCACAAATAACATTCAGACGGTATCTTTAACAAAAAAATTATTAAAGTATCACGTTTTTTTAAAAATTCCCTACGCATTCATTCTAGAGTCGCTCAAATCGGTCTGTTTCCACCAAACAAAAATGTCCAAGATCTATATCTCTTTGATAATAGTCCTAAAACATTTTTATCTAGCAATTTATTCGAATGATGAAACTAACTAGCGTTTTAAACCACGCACATTTTTCAATATACATTTTTTACAATACAAATTGCAATCATTAAATGTAATCCAATATACCTTTAATATTTAATTAACGTTAGGAACAATATCTATTACATAATAAATAAATAAAGTTTAAATTTCAGTTTGCAAAATACAGCAAATTTTATTTTATACGGGATATGAGGCTATATATTTTTTTGCACGGGTCAGAAATCAGTATTACTGTGGCAATATTACTTTTTAAAATCTGACATTTTATTATTTGTTTTCATGTATAATTAAAGAAACATTATTTAGGTATTTAGCAATAAAAACTTCCATACTTCTAATATTTAACTAAGGAATTCCCTAGTTTATTACAAGTATATTGAAAAGAACATTAATATACATATAATAAACACTAGCTAATTTCATATATTAAATATGAAACGTATCCAACTGAGGAATACAATATATCAGCAACATGGCAGTGGAATTAGTATTTAGCTTGCTGTAATTTTGAAGCAATGGTCCTAATGTCCATGCAGTAATATTGCCTTGCAATGTTTCATATCGCAAAGTAGCAGCAAAGTAGATAAACCGTGCTTTGTAAAGATATTTCAGAGTTAACGTTACTGCAAAGTACATGAAACTTGCTGGTATTTTGCGATATGAAACATTGCAAGGCAATATTACTGCATGGAGATTAGGACCATTGCAGCAAACTATATATTAATTTCACTACAATGTTGAAATATTGCCTGCTTAGTGAAATGAAGTTTTTATTACTAAATACCTCATCAATATATAGTATTGTATAATATATATAGTATATTATAGATACTTTATAATATAATAACTTTATAATATAATAATATAGTATCTATAATATTAATAAAGATTATTGTTTTTATTTATTTTTAAAATACCAATACCAAAATGATTTATGTATTTTTGTTTGTTACAGGAACTCGCTTCGCCGCATAGCACGTAATGACGACACCGAATTCTCTCATCAAAGTATTTTAAATGTGATGGAAAAATTCGTAAAAACTGTAAACAAGATGGATGAGACAATCCTGGTGCCGTGCCGTTTAATGGACCAGAAAGTTGGAGATGAACATGACCCAGCTTGCGTCCAAAATCCGAAGACCAAAAGCTCACACTCAGTCCACGAAATTCTCAATTCTACTGATCTGTTTGAAATTTATAATATGTTAAATGGGGTGAAGGATGGTCTCTTGTGGGGTCAGTCAGAAGAATCACTGCCTAAAGTGAATACTACAAATACTACAAGCACAGTAACCAAAGGTCACATTCGTAGACCATCGACTGTCAGTGTAGCCTCTACGAATTCATCAAGCTCAACTTTGAGCGATACTGATTCTGAATCTGGCAGCAGCAATGAAAACGATTCAGGAATTGAAGAGCCGCCAGTGGAGGAAGAGGGCAAAGCTGATCGAATTGCCCATGATTTTAGAAGGCATCTAAATGGACTGACTAGTTCCCTTCGACAGATGACTGAAGCTGCACAGTACCTGACTTGGCGTTACCAGTATGACATTGGTGGTCCAGTTTAAATATAATAGATAATCTAGGTCAATGGACAAAAAAATCTGATGTGCCTGTGTGAAAGAGTGTATGTTATGGGTTTTTGCAAAGTGATACATATTTATATATACTAGATTATCTATTTTTGCTCATAAATTTATTATCATTCTATTTATTTTAGTGATAGTATTATTATTTACCTCTGTATTGTTTAATTTATAAATAAAGTATTACAATGGTAAAGTGTCTAATAATTTAACATTCCAAAACTGGGAAAAAATAATTTACATGAAACTTATTTGTAAACATAATTATCATAAATCAGAGTTAATTCTTCAAAATCATTGTTTGGTAATGAATAACAAAATTTGAATCGGGGCCATCATAGTTCTGTCTCTGTACGCTTTTTTTGTTGAAGATAAAAAAAAATGGTGATAAAATAACTTTATAAAGATTATTAATAATGACATACAGATGTATTTTTTATCTAATCGCCAATTTCAAAATATTTAGCTAATCAGGTGATATAAAGAATTCAATAGCTACAATAAATTAGAACTGGCAAAAATCATCAATATATAATTACGATTAATATTATAATATATATATATATATATATATATATATATATATATATATATATATATATATATATATATATATATATATATATATATATATATATATATATATATATATATATATATATATATATATATATATATATATATATATATATATATATATATATATATATATATATATACAGGGTGATTCAGCTAAAACTCCCCAGGCCGATTACTCGGAAACTACGAAAGATATTGAATTTCTGTAAACGCCAATAAATAGATATTCCTAATGACTATATATTGAAGTTCAAACGACGTGCTTGTCGATTACGGTATGAGCGTCGCGACGCCGAGAAAAAATTTTTAGGTGACAGGAAGTTTGAAAATGTATGATTCTAGTAGTACATTCAATTGTAAGGCTTTTTTGTCTTCCGCACATTTTCATTTAAATAAGTAGTTTTTAAATTATAACAAATTTTAATGTCAAACGCACATAATTTTTATAATCGCATTGAAACAAATTAACATAAGTTGACTTTTCTTACAATTTGACAAGTGTCAACAATCTGTCACTGCAATACAAGTGATGAAAAATTTTTATATTTTGTAATATTTACTTGTAAAAAAAAGGAAATATTATGGTTTAACACAATAATTCCGAAAAACTGGATATGATTATTATTTATGGTGAATGTGGCAGAAACTCAAGAGAGGCTGCAAGGCTTTACAGGCGACATTACGCAGATCGAAAACAACCAGATTATAAAACGTTTTTAAATTTAAAGAAAAATTTGCTACATTATGGAAGCTTCGATAAAGGCAAGCGTGAACGTGTACGAAGAATTATAAATAATCGTAATACGGCGGAAGTTCTACAGTGTGTTGAAAACAATCCTCATATTTCAATAAGAAGTGTTGAAGAGGCCACTGGCATTTCATTTTCCTCTTGTCAAAGAATTCTTTCTGATAACAAATTTCATCCCTATAAAGTGCATCTTGTTCATCATTTGCGTGCTGAAGATTCACAAAGAAGCTTGTCAATACGGTATGCGCAAGATAATACATTACTACGAAATATTTCATGGAGCGATGAAAGTCGTTTTCACAATAATGGTATGGTAAATAGACATAATTGCTATTATTGGTCAGATGATAATCCAAAATGGACCAGAATAACGCATAACCAAAATGTTTTTGGTATCAATGTGTTGTGCGTGTGGCATTTTAAATGGGCATTTAATAGGACCGTATTTATATGATGGTATATTAAATAGCCAGCGATACCTAAATTTCCTGCGTAACGAGCTTCCAGCATTATTAGAGGATGTTCCCATCAATGTGCGGCTTAATATGTGGTTTCAACATGACGGTGCACCGCCGAACACTGCAAGAATTGTTTCGAATTATTTAGACACTGTTTTTACACAGAAATGGATAGGAGCAAATGGACCACTTCGTTGGCCCGCTTGGTCACCTGATTTAACCCCACCTGATTCTTGTGGGGTTACTTAAACAATACGGTTTATGAGGAACTAACACAAGACATTGCTGATTTGCAAAATGAAATTTATGCTAGTTATGCAGCAATTAGCCGAAATACTTTATTAGCTGCCTGTGATTCGGCACTTAGACGTCGTTATGACATGTGCATTTATCATAACGGGGAAACTTTCGAAAATTTGCTTTAGTTTTATTTCTTTTAAAATCATAAAATTAGGCCTTGTGTTTATGTTTTCAGGAATAAATGTTAAAAAAAACCTAGTTATTTTATCATTTTAGTGTTATATTAGTGTTATTAAAGGTAACAATAACAATATTATAAGAAATTCTATTCAATGCAATTATAAAAATTATGGGCGTTTGACATTAAAATTTGTTATAATTTAAAAACTACTTATTTAAATGAAAAAGCCTTAGAATTGAATGTACTACTAAAATCATACATTTTCAAACTAACTGTTACATAAAAATTTTTTTTCGGCGTCGCGACGCTCATACCGTAATTGACAAGCACGTCGTTTGAACTTCAATATATAGTCATTAGGAGTATCTATTTATTGACGTTTACAGAAATTCAATAACTTTCTTAGTTTCCGAATAATAATAATATTTATTTACGAAATAAAGAAAAACTCAAATAGTGCAATAGAGTACTTACATAATAATAACATTAATAAACGATGCAGTCTGATATTGCAAATAAATATTGAAAACCCATTTAGGCTTGCTCAAAACCTGCCCATGGAAATATGCAAATGCAAGAAAACAATGAATTGAACATGAACATTTTATAGAAAAAAAGCATAGAAATTTATTTTTAAAGAATAAAAGTAATTATATAAAAATTAAAATATAATCAAAATATAAATAATTCACGTTATTCAGCAAGGAGTTAATTATATTCTTATTTGAAGTGATGTTCTTAACTTTTTAAAAGTTTGCATTGTTTTTATTCCCTATAAAGTTTGATTATTAAAAATTCTTAGTCCTATATATAAACAAAACATGTTTGGCCAATGCATTTATGAATCTAAGTAAGCTGCATTTTTATTTGTTAAGAATAATGAAGGTAAAAAAATCTATGTAGGTATTTTTGAGAATTTACATTAATAAAATGAAATTATAATTTCATAATATCCAATGTTATTAGTAGTAGTAGATACTTGCTATACTAGTCAACTAGGCCACAATATGCTCTTTTTACTTAGGGACTTACAGTTTAGCGTGGACTCTGAACCACAGTCCTCAGACCCAACAAACCCACCGCCTGTCCGCCCGCACTGCTACGCTGACAGAATAGCAAGTTTCCTTATATTTGAATATATAAAAAATAAAATACTTCTTTTTCAGTATTTTTTCTTGTAAATAAAAATTGTTACTAATTTTATTTTTAGAAAATTAAAGAATGTGTGTATATGGCAGCATTATGTAATAAAAACTTGCAGACTTGTTTTTGCATAAAGCTCAAGAAATGGAGTCATTAATATAATAATTAAAATTTCATTAGTTTCTTTTTAATCAATACTATCATGTTAATCTAATTTAAATTGCTAATTTGGGATGGCCCTAGGCCAGTGGGTAAGTTTACTATACACCTACTTGATAGCAAGGATGATTCTATTTCATTCCAGAGCAAAATTCTATTTGAAATTTCTTTCCGACTAATATGTGATATAGACCGGTCAATGCCCCGGGGCAATACTGCTAAGTACGGAAAAGTTCAAACTACATTCACACACCAACCTGATGATTGATGACAAGCCATCACTCAATATCACGTGTTAAAGCTGTTTAGCTGATAAAAGCAGCTTATCATAAAGTGTTGTATAATTCCATTGCAGAACAGACATTAGTATGTCAAGGCCAGAAACAACAACAAACAATCATTGTCTGAGCCAAAAATATTTTTAAAAGTCGGAAATTAATTATTAATTAACCTACTGCGCACCGACACTGTTACACAGTGGGTAGAGCGTTGAATGGCGAATGTAGCTGGTTTTACTGTCTGCCGACTCCCGAGTTCAAATCCCAGTGTCTACCCTAATAAAGTTGGCTGTGTGTCCGCGTTTTTTCAAGAGTGTAACCCCCGCCCGTGCAGCTCCGGCTTTGGATTCGTGGGTGGTCTAATTTATGTGGTATGTTATTAATTAATTAAACACCATAGGTGATACAACCCCCCCTTATATCCCTAAGGGTAGCTTGAAGTACCTTGTATGTAAGGAGGCTACACATTTAGAGACAACAGACACACACCCAATATCTGAGTATGCTAGTAATCCTAGCATTTTTGCTTTAGAAAATATCCGATTTCCTCGACCGATGATCCAACCCGGGATTCGGGAGTGGGACGTAAGTGTCCTTACCACTCGAACATGAAGCCGTATAAAATAAATAATACCTAAATGAGAACTGACATTTCTGATACCTCACTTTTTGGAACATAGGTGGCATTGTTGGTGATTTCGGTATGTTTTATCAGTATTTCCACTCAGATTACTCAGAAGAAGTAGTATCAGGTACGTCTCTGATACTACCATGATCCAATAAGTGGGTCACTTTTTGCTTTTTGCTACAAGCAGCAAAGTTGTGGAATTTATTTCCCCTCATTAAAGGCAGCTCCTCAATGATGCAGGTTTACATCAAACCAAAAATAAATAATTTTGCAACTAATAAAGCACCAGTTTAAGAAAAAGGATGTAGGACACCAATAGATTAGTGAATGAAGGAAAGTCCTTCTACATTCAAAAACATGTTCCCTAAGTAGTAAATTTAAATAACAATTACATCTTTTAAAGGGAAAATTAAATAATAGAGTACGAAATTTGTGTTAACCCCAAAAATCACGGTTATGACTCCAGGTTCAGTGGGAACCCTGAACACTCAAAATTACATTTGAATAGGATTTTAACTAAAAATACACATTATATCATCCATAGAACCAGGAAATCTTCTACACGGATAAAATCAGGCAAATCCGGATATGCATCTTAATATTCATTACTCGGAGAATTCAGGTTTTGTATAATTAGGAAAACGGGTACCTACTTCAACGTTATATTCTGCCAGCTGCTCCTAGAATTACAAACAACCTACTCTAGGTAAATTCTCTCGTAAAATAATCCCACTTACACATATATAATAATAATAATCATCAGTATCAGGGCTAACCACCCTGATACCCCAAAAACTCTGGTTCCAGCTACACTCAGAGGAAGGGCTCCTCACGATCGACCCCAACCGGATGGGGGTCTGAGACATATTGGAGGAGCCCCATCGGAAGGTCTCAATGTTGACAACAACAGCAATGGACATGGGCGCTTTAAGTGGACGAGGGAATTAAGGGATGACTTGCTGACCTGCCACGAGAGCAGCGAGCGTTAGCCTTAACACCAGGGCTAACCTAAAGCCACAAGACCTGGCTAGAATTGATGCGGTCATCGATGAGGGACTTCCAGAAGATGCAGACATCTGGCAAATCATCTGTGCCGTGTAAAACGCCTCGAAGAAACTCGTCCCCCCGTGAGAGGTTAATTAACACTTCAAACGGGGTTGAGAAAGCCAAGCAGCGGGTATAAAAAATCGAGGGCAAGATACAGTCGGCCAGACAACACGCTTCTCGGGTCCAGAGTGTGGTGGAATACACGACTAGTGATAGAATCTTTACTCCTAGAATCTGGCGCATATCAGTCGGCGGATTAAGACGTCAACACCATACTCTAAATCTGACAGTGATGCTTACCATCAAGCAACACTGTCTAGATAGGATCCAAGCGCTCATGGTTGTAAAGAAAACGTTGAAGAGGCGGGTGAGGAGTATGGCGCAAAACAATTTGTTCCGTACGAATCCTTCCCGTCTCTTTCAAAAGCCACAGCGTATTGTCAATAATCCGCCGACTGTAGATGTCGAAACCTTCTGGAAGAGAATGTACAAAACGCGTCTATTCAATGTGACACTCCAGTAATTGCACACTTCGAGGCCCGGTGCCACAGACAACTTAAACAACCAGAAGAAGTGTGCCCGGCAATCAAGTCGGAGGAAGTCCAACAAGCACTTGTTGGTACCAAAAACTTCGCTACCCCGGGCCCAGACGGTATTAACAACTGGTGGTGAAAGATATTTCCTTCCACTCATCGCCGTCTGGCGTGAGGTTTCAACTTATGGTTGAACAAGGGGCAGCAGATTCCGGACTGTTTCGTCGAGATACGTACTGTGCTTATCCCCAAAAAATGGGATCTTTCCGACCCGAAGAATTATAGGCCGATCACCTGCCTCAACTCCTGCCACAAGATATTTACACGAATCTTGTATGCTAGGACTCTGAGACCTGTTGATCCGGTCTTCCAGCAGATACACAAACAGCGTGGTGCCAAGAAGGGCATGGCCGGTTGCAAGGACAGCCTGCTGGTAGATCGCTGTGTTACACAGGATTCTGTGCAATACGCATGGCAGAGTAGGACTGGCATGTCTCATCCTCAGGAGCTTAGATTCCTCTTGCGGTTTGTAAAACATCACGAAACTGTAGGAGCGGTAGCAGGATTGTTCAATGCAGCAAAAAGAGCAGCAGATGAACTCGGTCTCGCATTCGACACCAGGCGAGCTGGCCGGCGAGGTGCTGATGTAGAGTTAGTCACTGAACTTCAGCCAAATCGCCTGAAAGCCCTAATTAGAGCTGCCGAACAGGAAAATCTGTTTCAGCAGCACGTCGATAAACCTCAGCATGGTGTCTTCTATAAGAACATGGAAACACTGGGTTTATCGACCAGGTTGGCATTCGCCTTTCTAAGGTCAGCCAGGCTTAAGTCGGAAACCGAGGGATTCATTATATAGCCTGCAAAGATGGTGTTATCAACACCTTGGTCTACCGCAGCCGCGTGTGGCGTGTAGAGGTTCCTCAGATCAACTGAAGGACCTGACGTCAGGCGCCGGAAGCACTCATGCACATATTATCTGCATGCCCCGTATACACGATTTCGGCTTACATCCACCGACATAACGCGGCGTTACGAGTGCTATACAACCATCTAAGGCACTCCTTCGGGGTAGACCAGACACACGTGCTGCCTTACGTCCCCGGAGATATCGAGTCAGTTGTCGAGAACGAGAAATGCCGGATTTACTGGAACTACCCGTTCCAGACTGTCAGGCTAATCCAAGTCAACAAGCCTGACATAGTCCTCCTTGACCATCAACTTAAGGTGATGTATGTCATCGAGTTCTCGGCACCTGCGAAGAAAAATATCACCTCGAAGGACAAGGAGACACGAACCAAATATCGTGATCTCCGGTACGAGCTTCAAGTGCTGTACTCAGACTACTGGGTAAAAATGGTCGCCCTAATTATCGGTGTACTCGGAGGGATAAAGTCTATGCTGCTCTCGGAACTGAAGACCACACCGGCCTGCCAAAAATCAACTGTGGCTGGCAGGCGCCAAATGCAAAAGGCGGTCATTCTGTGTTCTCTCCGTCTGCTTAGGGCACACGATTTTGGAATCTACAGTAACTAACCCTGCGGAATGTGGGGAGTGGTTGTGGTTAATGTGCTGTTGCGACTCCCGTGCGGCGTCGAAAGCCACGGAAGGACTGTCCAGCGTCGGAAAAAAAAAAAACAGAAATTAGAGAACCAGACCCATAAAGCTATCTAGAAAGGGGTTACACATAGAAACATGTGTACATACAACCATTCTCACTGGCATTGCCAGTGCTGTTAGCGAGATTCAAACCCACAACTATGATAGATATATTTAGCCAAATGTGCCACCGAGCCGGTCAAATTTAGTAATAAAAATAATTTACACTTTCACAACAATTTAGCGATAATCCAGACAAAACTTATCAGATCTTCTTCAGTCTGTACTATCCTTAACCCTTTCGTGATGGGTACCTACCCCAGTGGCAAAAATGCCCCTCCAAATCTATCATTTACCAAGCCTATACTGGACACTTATTAGTTGCCTTGCTCCTTTCCCATATCCCATTCGGTAGTAAAATTTTAGCGGAAATACGATTTTTCTTCTATTAAAAATAAATATTTATTTTTGTCATTCAATGTTTGTATACAAGCTTATCGTGCGCCCCCGTCGAAGTAAAGAATAGAATAATGAGATAGATGTACGGTCAACCTAGTGGGGAGCGCTCACGGACTATTGCACAGCAGCAGTGTGATTTCGTCAGTAAGCATCGAAGAGAGGTGTAGATAAAATTTTATTACCACAGCCAATACGTTGCGTCATATATCTATTTCATTATTCCAACCTTTATTCGGACAATTAGCTTCCATGCTATATGTAGCCAATGTTCGAGATTCAAAACTGTACTTAAGATTTAGTGCAATGTTATTATTTTCAGTTTTTGAAGAATATTTGCTTCATTTTTCATATTTTTTTGTTATTTGTCAATTGTTATATTTATTCAAATTTTTGTCTTCTCATATAATCAAAAGTTTTTCCATTGACTAATAGGAGAAAAAAAAATTAATATTGCCTCTTAACACAGTTTGGTGTCTCAAAACGGGAAGCGGCTAGAGTGGCCAACGCTTCCTATATCCAACCAACCACAACAGCAACTCAAAACCGTTGTCATACTGAAAGGGTTAATTAGTTATTTAATGTTAGGGAAAAAAATACATTTCCTTTTTTTTACATGAAATTTCAATTTTTAAGAATTGGTAAGTAAATATTTTTTAAAATTTAATAATTCTGTAAGGAAATTATGTTATATTCAAGAAAAAAAGTTACAAACCTATAATTAAAGCAGTTATAACACTGAAACGATGTTTGAATATGCCACCTATTACGTTTCTCTTGGCAGTTAATAGTTGGAAATTTTTATTTGAAAAGTTGCTGCAAAGCAAAATACTTTTGACATGTTTAGGCAAATTAATTTTATAATGAAACACAGAAATATAATTATGCAATTTATTTAGCTATCCATAGAAACTGCCATTTAATGGTAACGAAAGAAGTAACGACTAGTTTTCTTGAAAAAAATATTTACATTTACACAGAACAGTGATGTATTAAAGATAAAAAGCATTAAAATTACCGACTAAGTCACTTACATTCTATTTTTTTTACAACATGAAGATATGTTGAATCACTTAAAAAAGGACACTTATTTTTTTTTACATTTAAGATTTATTTAATTTTTTAGTATTTTTAATACTTTTTTGGTATATAAAATTGTATCACTTTTGAGTTTTTTTTTATGGTATATCTGAATTATGAACTAGTAGTACTTGCTTAAAATAAAAATATATGTATTTATGCAAATGCCTCTTTTACACATACACAAGCTAAAATAGACATTAAATGTCAGTAACAAAAGATTCAGAATAGTGACCCCCTGCATTAAACATACATTTTCCTGAGAATGGCAGAAACATAGTTTAAATTTAACTTTTTTTTTATAAAATGTAATTTTAAATACAAACAAAGAAAGTATATAGATTATGGTAACAACTTTAGGTAGTAAATTTTTTTTTTAGGGAAAGATTTGGTTTTGCTCCTCAATGATGTCAAGTGGTACTTGGAAGGTCCGGTAGAAATTACCTTTGTAGAAAGATGGTCTGTAACTCCACATTGGATTTGCGATGCATCTGATTCGAGCGCTGTCATCATAGTGCTTCAAGACAATTGATGCATTGTGGTAACAATTCACCAATTCATTAGTTTTGATCTGAAATGCAAGCAGTTAGTTTATTTCTGATATAAGTACACGTTTTTTATCTTTTACTGTAAGATTATCATATTACAGACAGTTTAAAAAAAGTTAAAAATCTAATTCTTCAGATAGCTTGGGACACAATACCTCAAGAAGACATGATTGCAAATATTTATTCTCTTATTTACTGAGAAATATGTATGTAAATGTAATTTGTCTAATACAGTTTTTTACATTTACTTTCACTTTGACAAAAATTGATAGTTTTAAATTTTCATTTTATAAAAAAAAGTCTAAACAAAAATGAGGATAAGAAACAATTGGTAGCTAAAAAAAAGGACAAATATAAAGATAAGCATACTTTCGTTCTATAATTTCTCAAAAATTTCGAAAGCTACTAATATTAGTACATCAAACCATGTATAGAAAAATAACTGAAACCTGATACTCTCCCTCCCCCAGTTCTTTATTTGCAAAACTTGGTACAATTTATAGTTGATGTTGGTAAATTCTACTAAATTAGATTACATAATTTGTATCACTTCTAGTTTGATTGGAAACATCACTTGTTTTTATGGATGATAAAATTATTATCATTTGTAAAAATAAATGCGAAAAAAATCAATAATTACAATTTGAAATATATAGTTACTTATATCGTTATGACAGCAAGAAAATTAGGCTCTGATCCGGCACATCACATGTAAAATTTAATAAAATGGAAAGTTAAAATTACATAACATCTTATTTTAAAAAATACAATTTTAAATTGTTACATTAAATATAGCCCATACAGCATAAATACGTTCAATGAAAGTCCAGTTAACGTCTGCAATAAATTTATTGGATGTCCAGTGGACTTCCATTTTTTGTCCATGAATCTCTGAACATGTTATGGACATAAAATGGACGTCCACTAGATGTTCAAAGCATGTCCACAGACCTCTGAAGGCGTTATGGACATAACATGTATGTCTACTGGATAACTTATTCGGAACATCCAGTGGATATCTTCATATCCAGTGGATGTCCAAAGTTCGTCGATGGATCTTTGGGCTAGTTCTGGACATAAAATGGCCGTTCACTGAATGTTGTGTGCTGTCTGGGTGTTTTATATAACTACCATAGGAGCAATTTAAGAGAAACAAAAATATTCAGAAACTTTATACAATGGTAATGGTGGGGGAGGCTGACGCCTGGCAAGTAGACCACAGATGGGCCCTTTTTACCAACCGTAACTTTATACAAAGTTCATACACTCAATCATCCAGCAAAAGCTTTATACAGGGTGTTTCAAAAAAGTACCAACATTTCTAGAGCAGGTAACACATCAGTTTGCTAAATAAACATATGTCCTAATGTGAACAGTTTTCGAGATACTGAGTATTCAAATTTAATTTTTTTTAAACACATTTTTTTATTAAAAACTCAAAATTACAGTAGATATCATATTAAAATTAGGTACGGATACACTTTAGTGGTTGACAAATACGATTACGATAGTGTTATTGTGATATATCACTCACCATCATCTCAATGAGCAGTAAGTGATGACTGGATTTTTTCGATTTGTCATTAATTTGGTTAACTAATAAACATTTACAATAAACATGTACTCTTAAAGCTGCTACTACTACAGTCTGTCAAGCGAAAGAAGACTGGTGAAAAGAATGTGCTTTCTGCATTTCGTTCTCCATAAAGTATAAATGAAATAAATGATTAGTGCATGGCAAATTTTTGTGATCGTTTGCATTCACACCTTCTCGTTGGGAAATATACTTCCAGTGCATGGTTTTACAGAAAGCTGGTGACTGTTGTCGATAATGTTCTCCCTTGCCTGCCGGTCTTCTTCTTTCGCTGGACAGACTGTACCTGATTATTTACATTAGATGCTCAGTGTGTAAAAAAAATTAAATTTCAACATCGAAACCTTTCGATATTTGGGCACATTTATCAAGCAAACTGCTTATTTTTTGACATACTATCTATCTTAGAAATGTTGGCAATTCTGGTATTTTTTTTAAAACACCCCATAATGTTGGTAATTCTGGTATTTTTTTTTAAAACACCCCATATAAAAGCTAGTATTGAAATTATACTTGAGAAAAAAAAATTGTGCTTACTTTGCAAGTTAATTGAAGTTCCCGAATAGCAGCAAGGAGTTGTATTAATTCCCCCACAAAATACATCGATCTGGATGATACTGCTTGAGCCATTAGTCCCTCAAGTTCCAATTTGATCAGCACTAGCGCCAAAATGGAAGATCGAAAATAAGCAGAACGACTGTCAGACAACAAAACCTCTAAACGTACTAGCAGTTGATCTTTCTTCAAAACTTCACTGGCATGAAGTCTAACTTCCCAACGCCTGGAAATGTACTCCAAAACTTCCAGAAAAATTGTCAGAAAATCTGCACATGTTGCGCTGCGGTCGTATATATTGATAAAATATCTCAATTTTTCCTTCACAATGTCAGACATGCGCAGCATATCTCTGATTGAGCAGACATTCCGAGAAGCCGCTTCCAGCTTATGGTCATCAAGGCTGTAACCTTCTTTTTCAGCTGCAGCATGGATACAGCTTATTGCCAAACATCTGATATATTTTTCTTGCACCTGGAGAAAAAATATTTACAAGTTTAATACAAATACACAGGGTTAGGCATGCAATAACTATGAAATAATCTTAAACAAATATTTTTATATTTAAAATAATCTTGCAAGTATTCAACAATCATGTTTTATGAGATTATATTAAGAAATGGTTTTTATTCTATTAGATTTCTGTTCTTATCGGACAGAAAAAAGAACATCTTTGAATAAATTGTTAGAAAAACATATATACAAAAATTGCCTGTTTAGGTGTGTGCATAAAGGATAAAAATAACAAAGTCATGTACATGACAGAAAGAGACTTACTCCTGTTTTCATAATCAACTTTAAAGGCTCTTTTAAATTTTGATGTTTGCATTTAAGATACATGTATTTAAAGTGACTAGTTAAAGTGAGATTGAAAATTTATTATAAAAATGGACTTTAGACATCACTGTTGTCTTTATGAAGTAACGAGGGCATGTCTCATTGTATCCCTTTCTACACGCAGTTTATTGTATATATGGCTGCAACGATGATATCATATCTGTTTCTATCCTGTACAATATTTTGCTATTTTTTTCCTTTTTACATCCATCTAAAGCAGCTTTCTAATTAAATATTTTACTTGAAATTTAATAACTTCATTGGTGCTGCAATAATTTTCCTCACGATACCAATGAATTTCCCAATGGCATTTTTTTTCAGTCAAATGTTTTTTTGCTGGTAGAATACAAGTTTAAAATGAGAATCTGGTATGCGCCTTTACTTCCCAAGACAATTCTTTTGTCCATTCTTTACAATAAGACAATTAAACACAAAATCTTATTTATAAATTATTGTTTTTTTTTTCTATTTTCAATAATAGTCGAGCATCTCAAAGTAAACACGTTTTCAGTTTAACTACTGCATGAGAAAATTTCACAGAACACGTGGTGATGACTTGACACTCCAGTCTCTTATCTCAGAGTAAACCTAAGTTGTAGGCTATAATTTTAAAACTTTTCTCTTATTACAGGTATCTTTCAGTAATATATGGGTTCAAGTAAGACAATAAGCAAATAAAAGATAAATGTTGGGCAACTCAGGAGCCAGAAAATATTGACTATATTTACATAAATTACTTTGTGCTATTTAAGGCGGCATTTTCATCAGATGGCCAATATAAACATGTAAATTGCTATAGCAGGAAATCACCAAAATAAATTTGGTATAACCAAAAGGAGGCATTCTTCTAACTCCGAGAATGTTTCATCATCGACCTACTTCCTATATAAATATTTATTTAAATGAATTTCTGTTTATCATCTCAGATTAATTATGACCATTGTTTGACTTACCTTCATTCGAGACAGGAATAGATCCAAGTAGGTTACAGCAGTAAAGAAAACAGATTGGGGAAGGTCAAACCAAACTCTCAGGAATCGAAGACGATGAATGGCACTATCTCGATCATTGAGTGTTACTTCCCATGGCAGTAGATCCTGTTGAATAACTAACAGATTTGGCCTATATGTATTTTCAATAGCCAGAGCCTCCTCAAGGTTAAATGCAATGGGCTTCATGTTTAAAGCATCCGGTGAAGGCCAACCCCTTCTTTTGCTTCTTTGGTCCATAGCTCTAGATGTATCCATTTTTGATTACCAAACACACCTTACCATTCCACCACCGTTTTTTTTTTTATGAAAAATCGGCTACAGCAAAAGCAGAAGAAGGCCTAAGACCTACAGAAGACAATTTATCAGTCCAAGAAAACAAAAAAAATTAAAAATAATATTCCGTAATTCTGCTTACCCGGATGCTTATTATAGCTTACTATTTTAGTTTGATTTTATTAAAAAATTGATAGTTCAAACCAAAAAGTAAAGTATACTCTCACCCATCAAATAGAAAGAAACTAACAGAAAGAAGAAACTGGAAAAAATTAAAGTCAGTGTTCCCATCTGCACAGACAAAAAATACATGTATATGTATTTAGGGTGTCATTTTTTTGTTCTTTTGAAGTTGACTAGAAGCTTACAATATGACAGTCTAAAATTTTATCGGGAAAAAAAGACACTTATAAATTTAACCAAAATACACAACACATGTCTGTATAACTTCAAAAATAAAGCAATTTAATTGTGTAACGTTTTAATATTGGTAACACTGTAGTAACCGTTTTATTATAACAGGAATTCAGTGGTGTGTTAGTCGAGTAATATAAGAAGGATATTTGAAAACCTCGATTTTATTTGTTAACAATTTAACTATTAATGCAAATATCCTACCGTTACCACATTATGTTTTAAATATATATGGGTATACCTATATTTATACAATTTTTTGCTTTGCCTAATTTAAGTAACCATATTAGGTCTTACAAAAGAAAATGTTTAAAACACAGGTTATATATAGTGCTAGGTGTAGGAACATATAATTTGAATATAACTACTTACCTATCAGCTAATAAATATACGATATGATAAGCACGAATTTACAAATTTAATTCTTCCTTATGTTCCTAACCATAAAATCTTGTATAATTATATCAAAAATCAAGCGAATTTTATACATACTAGCCCTCACTTTCTTAATGGGAAAATACTGTATAATTATATAGCTGTAAATAAATTCCGCGAAAAGATTTTATCAGTCGACTTAACTTTCTGATAAACTCGAGGATAGGCCTAATAATGGGACCTAAATGTTAATACATACCAACAATAATATTTGAAAAGAGGTGTATAAAATGACCTGTTTTAGACAAAAATAAGACTATGTTTAGTTTTAATAGGTACCCAACTAGGTAGTTTAAATTAAAAACCATTAGGTATGATTTTTGTCAAACGTAAAAAAATACAGCCGAAATGCCGATTAAAATGTTGCATAATTTGTCAACTTTAACTATTATGTATATAGGTCCCTTTGTAAATGGTATAATTATAAAAATTAACAATATACAAGGCAACTATGAAATTTTACATTGAATGCTTAAAATTACAAATTCTTAAAATTGCTGTGATAATTAATAGGAGGTTTTAGAGTTAAAATTCCAGAATCGCTGCAAAGAAATTAGCATTATGTTAAAAATATCAATACTTATATCTACTATCAAGGATTAACATTTTAATAACGCATACTCTTCTAGAACAGTCTTTTCCTCATTGAAAAGGGCTTTTGTTCGTTAAGAATCGCAGTTCGATAAGTACGGGATTACAGAATTATAAAAAATGTCTAATACTTTATATTAAATAAATATAAATCATTACTCACGTATTAACTCCTTTTCAATTTCTGTATCTCTAGCTCCTGCTATGGACGGCACTGTTGAATCTAACAATCACTTACTTTTTGTTAGCCAATCGCCAATGAAAAGTTTTATATGTAATTTAAAACAATTATATTTAACTTATTAAAACCTATTAGAATACATATGATCTGTATAAGACTTCAGTAAAGACTAACTTATCATAGGCATACAGTATGCAAAGAACATGTTTAAACCTGAAGACATTCAAAGGCATAATGAAAATACATTCTTCGCATAGAATGAATTTGGATTCAGTCGGTGTTCATCAGAGTTACCAACTGTTGAAAATAACAATCCCCCAGGTATTTTTATGCACATCTTAAAATGAAAATCCCTAAATTCTTACCCACCCTACAATTTCAAAAAACAAATAACCAGACACTACTCGGAGTTACTCGACTGTTTTGTGAATTTTGTGATTAAACAGGCTTGAAACATGAAATGACTTTTTTGCGCAAATAGGACAAATAAAACTACTGTTCTTTATTTAGATTGACCGGTTTCTGCAGTATAAACTCCCTTCCTCAGAATCTGTAATTTATTAATAGTGTGATCAACGGATTATCCAGATACTAAAAAACAATTACCAATCTATTAAGTAAACCTCTTATTTCCAATTTTAATTGGATTAGTTATAAATAAATAACAAACATACACATTCAAAGTCAAAACAACAATAATTGACAGCATTAAAAAATAACAATACAGTAATTACTACAAATTTGATTTTATATACATGAACAATTTCTATTCTGAAATTCTTCTTCTTTTTGATAATTTTGTGGCATTCATTTTAATACTCATATTTCATATTAGAGCATGGGTTGAGGTTGTTCATATTCTTCTTCCTCTATTAATAATGCAATTATCATACAAATTAGAAGACGATGAGCGTCAAATTTCTAACCTGACTAAAAATTAAACTTATTTAATAATGATTTATAAATTGTACTTAAATTATCTATATCTGTTCTTACATTAGCAGTTACTTTAATATTATTTTCGTTCTTCAAAGTCTTTTTTAAATTTTGTGGTAAACCATTAACAAACGGTATTTTGTAGAATTTTTTATTATTATTTATTGTCAAATTTGTAACTCGTTGACCTGTATTTTGAGAAAAATGTTTTAATTAATCTATTATCTGGATAGTTATTGTTGATATTTTTAGCTATATCACAATTTTTTTGTTTAAATTTATTACTACACAAATTTTCTATTTTGAATTTCATGGACTTAATAATAGAAAATTTTTGATTTAGTGGTTTTAAAAACAGATGTAGATAATTTAAGTACAATTTATAAATCATTATTAAATAAGTTTAATTTTTAAATAGTCGGGTTAAAAAATTCGACGTACTCATCGTCTTCTAATTTGTATGATAATGGCATTAATTAATAGAGGAAGAAGAATGTGAAGAACCTTAACCTAACTATTCTCATGAGTTAGGGTAAAAATGAATGCCACAAAATTATCAAAAAGAAGAAGAATTTAACCTATATCAGAATAGGAATTATTCACATGTATATAAAATCAAATTTATAGTAATTATTGCATTGTTATTTTTTAATGTTGTATGTGTCAATTATTGTTGTTTGGACTTTGAATGTGTATGTTTGTTATTTATTTATGACTAATCCAATTAAAATTGGAAATGAGAGGTTTTATTATTAGATTGGTAAGTGTTTTCTAATATCTTGTAAATGCGTTTGTCACACTATTTATAAATTACAAATTCTGAGGAAGGCAGGTTATACTGCAGAAACCAGTCAATCTAAATAAAGAACAGAAGTTTTATTTGTCCTACTACCTACTAATAGTTTCATAAAATAAGTGACTATAATATGACGGATGGGTTGGAAAGTTGTTCTTTTCGTTCACTTAATTTTCACAGTTACCAACCAATAGAGGAATCCCAAATTTGAAAATGACCAATCACCATGAATTTTCAGCTGTATTACACTAAAGTGTAGACGAGAAAATAGACCTAAAATAATAGCATTATATCATTAGAGACAAGAAATGAGTTTATTTACTCCTACGTTAAAAATTGATTATCATTATCAGTTTCAATTATTCATATACCAATAGCATTTTTTATCGGGTATTTACTGAGGTCACAGCTGTGACTCTTTGAGGATGCCTAATTGAAATCCAGTAGATCTTGCATAAAATGAACACTAATATTGATTTTAATAAAAGAGTACTCTGTCCTCGTTGGCTTAGTCAGAGGCAATATGTATTACGTATAGAGAATTAACTGGTAGTATAATCAAGGCTTTTATTTTATTTATATTTTCTCTTTCTCTCCAAAGGATGCGGTGGCAAACTTTTTACGTTTTATTTTTTATTTTTTTTTTTTTAGTTTTTTTTTTTGAAGCTGATGTTACAGTTAGGACCCCACCAGCAACAGATGACTGATTAATTTTTTTTATTTGTTGATTTTTGCATTCCGTTTTTTACATTTACACATTATTTACACGATTTAAAATTTATGAATTTGTACTTGTACGCCATCTATTAGTCGGCCATCCACTTACCCCTTATTCACAGAAATTTCGATCACTAGGTGGCGCGATCAAATTCATTAATGAAACAGTCATTCATTAGTGAGAAGGTTGAATTTTGTGTAGAAAATGTATTTTTTTTTATAAATATTTTTGTATGTATGGAAATATGTTATCACATATTTGCCATCCTCACAAACACCTATACTCGTAGATTCGTTGGTTGAAAGTCTAGGTAACACTTATTCACTACATTATGAACTAATTATTAATTAACAACAATATATTAATGACTGTCTTAACTATAATCACAATTAACACGTAAGTCTCTATCTTATTTCTTCTTTACTCGTTCACTTTCAACTTAAGACTGAGTCTTGACCGATCGTGCGTCTTATTTATACATCCATTCATGCGGTCTAGAACATTCCAGAACATTCTCGGCGATTCTCGTACAATTCCTGTCTCATCTATTCAGTCTACACAGTCTAGTGGCGTAACAGTATTTATCTGAATGATGACTGATGAGTGCATCAAATTGCATTAAAAAAGATGCACTTTCGTTCCGACGCTGAATGTATTTGTTTTACCTGTAATGCATACCATTTGAAGTTCTTTTAGTTATACGCATTTTCTTAATTGCAAAAATGTTTGTTCATCGTAAAAATTTCCTAAAGAAATTCTCTTGAATCTTGGTCCTAGTTACCTATTAAATTATGAGATAGGTAACATTCATCTGTTAAAAACGCTTAAAATACCAACAAACGACTTAAAACTATGATTTTTTAATGAACAATGATGTTATTTCATAATTTCATTGACTACCTCGGGGGAGGAGACTGTAAGGCTCCTCGCTCGCGTAGGAAATGGATGGTGCAGTAGCCTGGGCAGTGAATGAGTTCGATCCTTATTAGACAGCAGGATCAGACAGAACCTTCCTGGCCTAGTTATTTTCCTGCCTCGTGCAAGGAGAATCTTCCGAGCCAGTATGCTATTGGGATGTCACGCTGGCCTGGAGATCAGCCAAAGAGGTCTTTATTCCCAAAGTCGGAAAGAAGGACTACATAGCTGCAAAATTATTTAGAGCATTACATTCTTTTTTACTGAAAACGTTAGAAAGGATAGAAGGCAGATTTTTGTTGGAAGAGGTACCGCATATATCCATTCCATGAAAATCAGCACACATAAAGGCGAAGGAGGTCCACAGAGACAACCCTACATACCGACATGCATAAGGGGTGGAAATAGCCTCTACTCTGAAGGTGTCCCAGCAATATTCTTCGATATAAAAGGAGCCTTTGACAAGGCAAAGATAAACACTATCTCTAATGTTCTTCTGACCAGAAGTGTAACACCAGCATTGATCAGATGGGTAAGGTCGGCGCTAGAAGAAAGACAAGTTAGTGCTGTTTAGTGACTGCTAGCTAGACATAACGGTAAGGAGCGGCTGCCCGCAAGACAACAGCCTATCACCGCACCTATGGTGTTTGGTACTGAAGAAAAATAATGAACTTTAGGACCCAGTTATCAATGGCTATAAAGTAGCATTTCGAGTTGTAATAGCGGTCACAACGTTGACGCGACCAAATTACAATTCTAAATGCTACCTGGGGAAAGACCTCTGGCACTTGCACGGGAGATCAAATACTTGGAGATGACTCTTAATAGGAAACTGTCATGGGGTAAGTCGACGGCAACCTTCTGACAGTTCACCAGAAGGTCAAGGAGCATCCCCCAACCACTACTTCTACTACTACTTCATAATTTCATGGGTAAGTATTTTGAGAGATTTATGAAAAGTTTTGAAAAATCTCAACAGAAAGTTAATTTACTATCTTCGAACTATTTGTGTCCCTTGCGCGCATTTATATTAAATGCGTTTTGATAACTCGATTAATGTTTAATATTTGGTTTGGAATATCTTTGTTCGAAGATGTTTTAATATCTCGAAAAATTAATGCAATGGGCATGATGTCACGTTTTTGAGAATAAGTCCGAAATTTTAAACCGAAAAATTACGAAAAAATTTTAGTCTTCATCGGCATCTGAAATTTTGTGTTACAATGCTTACATACTTTCCGAGAAATTTCAGATTAAATATAGGTATGGCGAAAATGAAGTTAAAAATTGATACATTTTTAATATAAGTTAGCAAATTTTCAAAGCTTTCTAACGTAGGTCATTTAAATTTTAGTGAGTGGATTACAACTAACAGATTGGACACACAATTTTATATAATTTTTTACTATTCCATGTTTGACATATTTTCTGTTAAATTAAAGTATCGATTTGAATCCTACAGTAGATGGCACTTATAAAGCTGAGCTATTTGAAACCGATAAAAATTAAACTAACCAAAGGACTTTATTCATCATATGTAAGGGAAATAATCAAGATTTTATTTTGAATCTTATTCTAATTTGTTTTAAAATTACATCCAATAAATGGCCACTATATCTTTGAGTGCATATTTCCGTCCGACGTAATAAATTATGCATTACACGTCGGCATATTTTGGCAGGAATATTGGCAATGGCCAGTAGATCCCTTTTTTTAAATTCATTCAAATCTTGTAGAATAAACACCTTTAACTTCAACTGACCCGATAAGAAGTAATCTAGAACACTAAATTCTGGAGAGCTCGTTAGATAATTCACGTTCTCCTTTTGCGATATTAGACGATTTTGGAAAAATTCTCAATACACGCTTAAGTTGGCTATATATAGTCGTACTCCATCTTGTTGGAATCACATACCATCAGAAAACTGTAGCTGATTCATAACGTGCACTACAAAAATTGTTTGTAGCCTTTCTGCATATCATTCTAAATTGTCGCAAACAGTGTTTCCATTCTTGTCTTCGAAGAAATAAGGGCCTAGAATGCCATGAGAAGATATACCACACCCAACCGTAATCCAAGCAGCACACCGAGTTGTAATTTAGTCGTACCAACGTTGTAACACCTGTCAAAACGTTGGCGCGACCAAATTACAACTTGCTGTGCTACTTAGGAACGTTTTGTGAGCGCAGTGCAAATAATTTGAGAATTTTGTGCAGCCCAAAAACGTTAATTCTGCTTATTCCGTTCTTCACTTAATTGAAAATTAACTTCATCGCTCATTATCAAATCAACAATTAACTTATTGCCCCCACAAGACCCATTCTTAAAATTGCAACCTGCGAAATTCGTCGCCTGGTTGAAGTTGTCGAGCCTTTTGTCATTTGTTTCGATACAAACGCAATTTTTTTTTAAATATGGCGAACTATGTACCGAGAGACTTGCAGTTGTTGTGCAATATGTCACATGGAATAACCTTAATTATCATAGCCTGTCATAATCCTAATTTGAAGAATTCTAGCAAGAATTGTTACTAGTCGGGTCCTTGGTCTCCGTCAAGCATTTTCTACAGAACCATTTTTATCAAACTGCCTTGCTTTGTCCATTCTCGAAATTTGTTCTCAGCAATTTATGCTACGAAATGATGTGTGACATCAAATTGTTTGACATTCCGGGTTGTCGTAACAAACGATAAAAAGCGCTCAACTTTATAAATGGCATCCTTTATAACAATGTTAAATATGTAATTTTAAATCTCAAGTTTAAAGTAGTCACTCACTTTAGTGTTCTGTATAAAATATAAATTATTATACACAATTCATGCTAATTTACTTTAAAAGTCTCATTGCTCTAATACAATTTCATTATAAAAAAGTTTTGATTCTAATAATGGTCATATAACATTTATTATAATCAAACAATGATTTGCAGATTTATAAACTTAATTAAATGGAATTTTATATTTTTAAATTTTTTATTTGTCCGAAAATATACGTAGCATGTATTTCAATGAGTTTACATACAGAGATGTTGATTTATATTTTCAACAAAAACAAAACTGAGATGTGTCAAGAAGTTCGTAGATTATCAATTGCAAAATTTTTTATGCAATAACTATTTAACATAAAAATCAGAACTAATATAGTTTCACTCAGTTTAATTAGCACTGTGACGTTATTGAGAATTAGATTTCTTGGTATTAAATTATCTCTCTCTATCTCCTTCTTTATTATAATGTAAATTATTTGATTTTCTACATTGAAATCCGGTTACTATGAGTTAAAAATGGTTGCGTGATTTAATAATTGAATAAATATTCTGTTGCAAGTTTTATTATCCATAAATATCCTGAAAATACTAAATTATTGATGTTTTTTCTGGGCGATGAACTAGAAAGTTAAAACTCACCAATTTGTGTTGAACACAATGGTGAGAGTCCTTAGTGATATATCTTAAAGTACTGGTATCTTTTCTATATATGTCAAATTCTGACTTATTTTCACTGTTTCTAATTATTAATACATCTTAAAATGGTATCCAAAGTTGTCAATTTCATATGGAAATTTAACTGATGAGAAACGACTGTTTAATTTAGAAACAAAATTGTCAATATTAGCGACTTTTGTAACAAACACTGCAAAAATATCATCCACATACCTAAGCCAAACCCTGGGGAAATATCGAATTCTTCTTTTGCTCTCGAATGTGTTCATGAAGTGACTGGCAATGGATGGTGACAAATAGTTACCCATTGCTGCTCCTTCATGTTGTTCGAAGAAATTATTATTAAATCGAAAGCAATTTTGTAAAGTTTAGTGGGTGAAGATATTCTTTTACAATATATTGAATGAGATTATTTGATTCGAGTAGATCCTCAAGGTAGTCCAAGATCTTTGCTATTGGAACACTTGGAACCAATAAACAAATTTCAAGGGAGATCAAAATTTCACCTTCTTGCAATTGGGTATTTTTCACATTAGTCATGAAATTATTAGAATTAATCACAGAGAAATTAGGTGGTGCAATCAGGGTTGCCAGATCTGTTTTGACTCACTGCTGGAGATTTTTCTTAAAAAAAAATGAGGGCCAAAGGCGACCAATTAAAAGGGTAATTATTATTGTTTTTCGTTGAAGCTGTTGATAATGTTGGGGCGCATTACTGATGAAACACTCTTTAAGATTAATGATCAGCTTCTAATAAGACATTTTGTACTTTGTGTAAATGACTCGGTAAATGGTTGCCCGACAAGATTTTTACAATTGATAGTGCTATTCTGTAATTCTGCATTATGCCATAAGCTTACATCGATTTTCTTAACGGTGGCGTAACTTAGCAAGGTTATTGTTTTACATCGCTTACATCTGCTACATTGATTTACAGAATAACACCATTATAGGCAAAAATAAGAGTTAAAGATAAGATTCACCGTCGGTTAGTCACTTTCGTGGTACAATGTACCTACTAATAATGTGATTAAGTTTTCCCATATGTTCTTACATAATAGTCAAACAAAAGAAAAATATACATTTTTTTCTTCTGCTGGTTCTGCCTAAGAGTTTCTTCTGCCTGCCCGAGGCTGAAGGTCATGGTCAAAAACCGAAGACCTAGAGTCCTCGGTTTTTGACCTGAGCGCCAGAGATCTGGCAACGCTGTGTGCAACGGGTAAACTTTCGAACTCCTCAGTTAACCATTTTGATAGGCGGTAAATCGGCGGTCCTATTGCTGAAATAATAGGACGCACCGACTTTCCTGGCTTATGCATCTTAAGGTGAATTTACATGGCGCCCGTAACTCATCCGAGTAACTAAAGCCGTGTACTAGATTTTAATACTCTCTACGTGTAAACAGACCTTTTCGTGTTACTGAAACACTAAAACGCCTGTTTACACGATGCAAGTACTAAAATCCAGTACTCGGTTTTAGTTACTCGATCGAGTTACTGGCAGTGTGTAAATTCACCATTAGGCAAGCATACAATTTAGGTATACTTGGTTAAATACATGTAACCTCCTATTTAAACCTGAAGTAATAATGTTGTTACAGAATTTAAGTACATTTCTTACTTTAGTAATCATTTTTAGTAATGGATTTCTAGTTTTTTATAAGCACCATTACTAATCAAGTGTGTCTCTCTCTCTGACAAATCCTGTAGAGGAATCAGGAAGGTATTGAACTGACCATTAAACGCTTCAGGGACCACTCTGGCATTTACGCCGCCCCGGACAAAAAACAAATTGCCGCCCCTTTTAAAGTTATTTGTTCTTAATAAAAGATAGTTTTAATTTGCAATAAAAACGTATATTTAAAAAGAAGCAAGTATTAAAACTTAACATTTGGCACAAAACAGTATAAATTAAAATAAAAATAGAGTTGCAGTACCTATAGATACTTAGTTGTTATATTTTAAAAATATTTACTTAGTTTTAAACATATAGGGTGCAATTACCGCTATTACGATTTAGATTTTTTTCTCACTTATACCTAAAACCTAAATAGAAAACAAAAGGTAGATACATAGAGCCCCAGTAATATATTGTTTGTTTGAGCTATAATCAAAAGAATAGATAATTACAAAATACTAATTACAAAATACTAATTATAAAATATTAATTACAAAATACTAAGATGATTAAAAAATAAAATAAAAGTGGAAAATAGAAGGAAAAAACACAATTGACCTGAATAGACAAACCAAAATGGCCTTAAGAATTTTGACAAATATACAATGATTATAGGGAAAAACAAGTCATTACTTAGAGATACAACATTTTTATGTTATTAAGGCTGCAATTAAATATATCTAAATGCATGCCAGCGGCATTACAGTTATTACAAATAGTATGTAGCGGAGAATGTTTCAGAATATTTGTACGACGAGGTATCGGGAGATAGAATGTCAAGTTATCTCTAGAGGTTATTCTAGGCACAATAAAGTTTAATTTTGATAAAATATCTTGACAATAATCTTAAACAAAAATACCCGAGAGAAATATTTACGCCTTGTATCAAGACTTGCCAGAGAATGTTTTTCTTTTTCTAATAACTCACTTTGAGGAAAGCCAATAGGAGGGTAAGTACCGTCAGTTTTAAAGCTTAAAAGTTTTAAAATTCGTCGTTGAACAGATTCCAAAATATCGATGTGTGCACCGTAGTGAGGGGACCGACCATACAAGAGAAGCATACTCAAGCTTAGTTCTGACAAATGTAAAATATAATAATTTAACTGTGTTTGTGTTGGTGAAATCACGACAATTTCGAGCTATAAATTCATACGTCCTTCCTGCTTCTAAGACTATGGAGTCTATATGTGTAACAAAGGCAAGTTTATTGTCAAAAATAACACCAAGATCACAGAATGTTACTGGCCGGTTTAGAGTGATATTATCAAAATTATAATCGAAGATAATATGTATTGCCTTCGTTGAAAATGACATTATGTTTCATTTGTTAACATTTAAAGGCAATTTGTTTTCTTGACACCAGATATTTACATTATTTAGATTACTCTGAAGGTGGAGGCAATCACTAAAACTGTTAACAACTGAGTACATTTTTAAATCATCGGCATAAATGAGGCAATTCACGTTCAAAACGTTTACAATATCATGTATAAAAATTGTGAATAACAAGGGTCCAAGGATGGACCCTTGGGGGACACCTGATGTTGCTAAGTATTCAACAGACTTGAACCCATGAAATATTACATATTGAGTCCTATTATGTAGGTACGTCTTGAAAAATGTAATTAAATGATCAGATAAACCAAAGTTACTCAGTTTATGAAGTAGTATATTGTTGTCAAGTCTGTCAAATGCCTTAGAGAAATCGGTGTAGATTACATCTGTTTGTGTCTGATTGTCAATTGCTTCAGCTATAAACTGAGTAACACAAACCAGGTTTGTCACTGTGGAGCGTCCTTTTACAAAACCATGTTGAAATATCGATATTTTGTTGGAAACATGGAAATAAATATAATCATGAAGTAACGTTTCTAAAGCTTTACAGAAATTACATAAAAGGGAAATTGGTCGAAAATTACTAACTTCAGATTTATCACCTTTTTTGTGTATGGGACAGACTTTCGACTGTTTCCACAAGTCAGGCAACTCACCGTTCATTAAACACATATTAAAAATAATTTTTAGGGGATAAGCCAGCACATATGCACAGTCGTTAAGTAAGAATGCAGGAACACCGTCTAAAACCGGGAAGTTTGCTTTCCGGAAGTTATAGCTACACTTATTATGAATATTGGACGGAAAATTGTTATTTGAATTGTAACTGACATTCCCCTGAAGGGATATATGTAAAGCAGGGTGATGGATATCCTCCTTTACAAATGGATCGGCGGACTGTTCCACAGAACAATTATTATTGTAGAGGACCAAGTCAAATAACTTACCATTGTCATTAAATATAAAATTATGCTGTGAAATATTAAGAATATTTAAAAAGTTATTTAATGTAAAAATTTGACGATCGACATGAGTCTTTAAGATAGGTCGAGTATTTAGATATATTAAAATCACCAATGATAAGTCGGTTTGATCCGTGTAAATAATCAAGCGATTCAATTCCCTCAAATAATTTTTCATACTCCGACACTGCCAACATAGGAGGAACATAAATATATTATAAAAATATATGTTGAAAAACGGTTTGATATAATTTTTATGCCTATAATAAGATCTTATTAGAATCTTGGTAAAATCTTATTAGAATCTGATTAAAATCTTATTAGAATCTGATTAAAATCTTATTAGAATCTTGTTAAAATCTTATTAGAATTTGAATAAAACCTTATTAGAATCTGAAAGTACTTATTTGAATTTGATTAAAATCTTATTAGAACCTGGTTCAAATCTTATTAGAATCTTCATAAAATCTTATTAGAATCTTCATAAAATCTTATTAGAATCTGATTAAAATCTTATTAGAATCTGATCAAAATCTTATTAGAATATTATTAAAATCTTATTAGAATATTTTTAAAATCTTATTAGAATTTGAATAAAATCTTACTAGAATCTGAAAGTAATCTTATTAGAATCTGATTAAAATCTTATTAGAATCTGATTAAAATTTTATTAGAATTTGAATAAAATCTTATTAGAATCTGATTAAAATCGTATTAGAATATTATTAAAATCTTATTAGAATTTGAATAAAATCTTATTAGAGTCTGATAGTAATCTTATTAGAATCTGTTTAAAATCTGATTATAACCTGATTAAAATCTTATTAGAATCTGATCAATATCTTATTAGAATCTGATTAATATCTTATTATAATCTGTTTAAAATCTTATTAGAATCTGATCAAAATCTTATTAAAATTTGAATAAAATCTTATTATAATCTGAATTTTATTAGAATCTGATTAGAATCTTATTAGAATCTTATTAGAATCTGATTAGAATCTTATTAGAATCTGGTTAGAATCTTATTATAATTTGAAAAATTAACAACTTTTCTTAATCTAACCTAACGTGAAAATCGAAAATAAGGCTAACCTCACGTAAAAATTATGTTAGGTTAGCTCTATTTTCGATCTGTACGTTAGGTTAGATTAACATAAGTTGTAAAGCAGGGAAAAATGAACAACTTTTCTTAATCTAACCTAACGTAAAAATCGAAAATAATGCTAACCTCACGTAAAAATTACGTGAGGTTAGCTCTATTTTCGATTTCTACGTTAGGTTAGATGAACAAAAGTTGTAAAGCAGGAAAAAATGAACAACTTTTTTTACTCTAACCTAACGTAAAAATTGAGAATAGAGCTAACCTCACGTTAGCTTAGGAATTTGAATCAAATCTTATTATAATCTAACAGTAATCTTATTAGAATATATTATACATAAAACATATATAATACATATTATAAAAATTATGAATAACAAGGGTCCAAGGATGGACCCTTGGGGGACACCTGATGTTGCTAAGTATTCAACAGACTTGAACCCATTAAATATTACATATTGAGTCCTATTATGTAGGTACGACTTGAAAAATGTAATTAAATGATCAGATACATCAAAGTTACTCAGTTTATGTAGTATATTGTGGTCAGGTCTGTCAAATGCTTAGAGAAATTGGTGTAGATTACATCTGTTTGTGTCTGATTGTCAATTGCTTCAACTATAAACTGAGTAACACAAACCAGGTTTGTCACTGTGGAGCGTCCTTTTACAGAACCATGTTAAAATACCGATATTTTGTTGGAAACATGGAAATAAATATAATCATGAAGTAACGTTTCTAAAGCTTTACAGAAATTACATATAATGGAAATTGGTCGAAAATTATTAACTTCAGATTTATCACCTTTCTTGTGTTTGGGACTGACTTTCGACTGTTTCCACAAGTCAGACAACTCACCGGTCATTAAACACATATTAAAAATAATTTTTAGGGGATAAGCCAGCACGTATGCACAGTCCTTAAGTAAGAATGCAGGAACACCGTCTGGGCCGGTTGTCATTTTCGGTTTTATTTTCTTTAAAAGAGCTAGTATTTCACACTCCTCGAATTCACGTAAGAGCACAGTTGAAGTAGGATAATGATCACTTGGCAAATAATTAAAATTGCATGCCGGTGTATAAGATTTGCAGAAGCAGCTCGCGAACGCGTTTAAAATGTCATTCGGATTAGTGAATTGCTGCCCATTATAGGACATTTGATTTGAGATGTTAGATGATCTCTTCAAACTACCTATAAAAGACCAAAACTTACTAGGTTCTGTTTTTATGTTATCTTCAGATGTATGAACAAAGTCCTTGAAAGATACGTTTATATCAGATTTTATTTTGTCTCAATATCTTGAATTCGTTAAGTGAGCGAATATCATTGGTTTTTTTAAAAGCACGCAAGTGTCTATCCTTCAATTGAATATTTTTTATTATAAGAGAATTATACCATGGATGATACTTTTTTCTCTTGTTAGCCGCAAAAAATTTAGGCACGCAAAGGTCAAATATAGAATAAAGTTTATCATAGAAATAACCAATCGCATCCTTTACATTAGAGAAAGTTTCAATTTGCCAATGGATGCTGCCCATTAAATTATATAAAACCGGGAAGTTTGCTTTCCGGAAGTTATAGCTACACTTATTATGAATATTGGACGGAAAATTGTTATTTGAATTGTAACTGACATTCCCCTGAAGGGATATATGTAAAGCAGGGTGATGGATATCCTCCTTTACAAATGGATCGGCGGACTGTTCCACAGAATAATTATTATTGTACAGGACCAAGTCAAATAACTTACCATTGTTATTAAATATAAAATTATGCTGTGAAATATTAAGAATATTTAAAAAGTTGTTTAATGTAAAAAATTTGACGATCGACATGAGAGTCTTTAAGATCAAATCAAATCAAATCAAATCAATTTATTAATAAAGTTAATCAACAATTCAGTTTTCTTTACAAAAGTAATGTAAACATAGGAAAGGGGTGCCACGCTAGGCTTTGGTATATCCAAGGATATCCGGCCTGTGTTGTGAACATCTCTTCCCTAAATCCACCATGAACGCTGGACATAGTAATGTTATTAACAATAATCAATTATGACAATAAGGAAGTAAAATAAAGTAAAAGAAGTAAAGGGAGCATAGAGACAAGACACTACGTTATATGCGGTGTAGATGTGGAAAATTTCATTGGCAGAGGGCAGAGGTAATTAATTCATTAGAGAATCGTGATACATTTGAGATCCATATAATATTTTATGAAATTGCGAGAAATTATCAATAATATAATGTTTAGTTTCATTTTTAAATTTGTGAGGTTTGTTAATTATTGATTTTGTTTTTGTTGGAAGAACATTGAAGAATTTTGGGGCGAAATAAGTGATGTATCTTTGATTATGAGATTTTGTAAATAAAGGAATTGCTACTGATTCATTTGCTAACGATCTAGTTTCATAGTTATGGAAAACAGTGGGAAATAAATTTTTGTATTTAATTAAATAACTTAGACAACAATGTACATATAGGGATCTAATATTTAAAGTTCTCGTATGCTTATAAAGTAATGTTATTGAATATGTTCGTTCCTTTTTAAAAATAATTTTTAATACAATGTTTTGGCATACGGAAAGATTATGTTGAGCATTATCATATGACCCACCCCAAACAACTATGCAATACCGTAAAATAGACTCGACCAAGGCATTGTATAAAATTTTAAGTAAATTTTTATTTAAAATTTCTCTTAGTTGATAGAATTTATAAAACATTTTACGAATTTTTTTTGTAATATAATCACAGTGGTCAGTCCACTTCAGATGTTGATCAACTATCACGCCTAGATATTTTATGCTTTTTATTCTTGTTATTTCTGTACATGAACACATTGTCGCTGGGTTCTCTATACAGTTATTTGTATGTATTTTAATAAGATTTATATCTGGTTGATCAGCAACTGTAGTGGAGAATGTCATGTAATTCGTTTTTTTGACATTTAAGCTCAAAGGGCTATTGTTTAGCCAGTTTTGAATTTCACTGAGCCCGTTCTCTGTCTTTCTGTATACTTCTGTCCAGTTTATGCCTGAAAATATTATAGCAGTGTCATCTGCATATGAAATAACACTTGCATCAGTTAAGATGTCTCCAATTGAATTTATATACAAAAGAAAGAGAACAGGTCCTAGAACAGTGCCTTGTGGTATCCCTGTTGAGATTACCCGAGAATCACTCAATGATTCTGCAATTTTTACTTTTTGTTCTCTATCACTCAAGTAATTATCAAACAATCTCAACGAGTGACCCCTTACTCCCGCCCATTCGAGCCTGGTTATTAGAGTTTTATGACACACAGTATCAAATGCCTTAGCCAAGTCTAAAAATACGGCAAGGGACTTTTTGTTTTTATTTAAATTTTTCATTATTAAATTGGTAAGCTCAAATACTGCATCCTCAGTGTTTTTGTTAGATCTGAATCCAAACTGTTTATTGGAAAGAATGTTTTGTAGGTCGAGTATTTAGATATATTAAAATCACCAATGATAAGTCGGTTTGATCCGTGTAAATAATCAAGCGATTCAATTCCCTCAAGTAATTTTTCATACTCCGACACTGCCAACATAGGAGGAACATAAATATATTATAAAAAATATATGTTGAAAAACGGTTAGATATAATTTTTATGCCTATAATAAGATCTTATTAGAATCTCGGTAAAATCTTATTAGAATCTGATTAAAATCTTATTAGAATCTTGTTAAAATCTTATTAGAATTTGAATAAAATCTTATTAGAATCTGAAAGTACTTATTTGAATCTGATTAAAATCTTATTAGAACCTGGTTCAAATCTTATTAGAATATTCATAAAATCTTATTAGAATCTGATTAAAATCTTATTAGAATCTGATTAAAATCTTATTAGAATCTGATCAAAATCGTATTAGAATATTATTAAAATCTTATTAGAATATTTTTAAAATCTTATTAGAATTTGAATAAAATCTTATTAGAATCTGAAAGTTATCTTATTAGAATCTGATTAAAATCTTATTAGAATCTGATTAAAATTTTATTAGAATTTGAATAAAATCTTATTAGAATCTGATTAAAATCGTATTCGAATATTATTAAAGTCTTATTAGAATTTGAATAAAATCTTATTAGAATCTGATAGTAATCTTATTAGAATCTGTTTAAAATCTGATTATAACCTGATTAAAATCTTATTAGAATCTGATTAATATCTTATTAGAATCTGATTAATATCTTATTATAATCTGTTTAAAATCTTATTAGAATCTGATCCAAATCTTATTAAAATTTGAATAAAATCTTATTATAATCTGAATTTTATTAGAATCTGATTAGAATCTTATTAGAATCTGATTAGAATCTTATTAGAATCTGGTTAGAATCTTATTGTAATTTGAAAAATTAACAACTTTTCTTAATCTAACCTAACGTGAAAATCGAAAATAAGGCTAACCTCACGTAAAAATTATGTTAGGTTAGCTCTATTTTCGATCTCTACGTTAGGTTAGATTAACATAAGTTGTAAAGCAGGGAAAAATGAACAACTTTTTTTACTCTAACCTAACGTAAAAATTGAGAATAGAGCTAACCTCACGTTAGGTTAGGAATTTGAATAAAATCTTATCATAATCTAACAGTAATCTTATTAGAATATATTATACATAAAACATATATATTACATATTATAAAAATTATGAATAACAAGGGTCCAAGGATGGACCCTTGGGGGACACCTGATGTTGCTAAGTATTCAACAGACTTGAACCCATTAAATATTACATATTGAGTCCTATTATGTAGGTACGACTTGAAAAATGTAATTAAATGATCAGATACATCAAAGTTACTCAGTTTATGAAATAGTATATTGTGGTCAGGTCTGTCAAATGCTTAGAGAAATTGGTGTAGATTACATCTGTTTGTGTCTGATTGTCAATTGCTTCAGCTATAAACTGAGTAACACAAACCAGGTTTGTCACTGTGGAGCGTCCTTTTACAAAACCATGTTAAAATGCCGATATTTTGTTGGAAACATGGAAATAAATATAATCATGAAGTAACGTTTCTAAAGCTTTACAGAAATTACATATAATGGAAATTGGTCGAAAATTATTAACTTCAGGTTTATCACCTTTCTTGTGTTTGGGACAGACTTTCGACAGTTTCCACAAGTCAGACAACTCACCGTTCATTAAACACATATTAAAAATAATTTTTTAGGGGATAAGCCAGCACGTATGCACAGTCCTTAAGTAAGAATGCAGGAACACCGTCTGGGCCGGTTGTCATTTTCGGTTTTATTTTCTTTAAAAAGAGCTAGTATTTCACACTCCTCGAATTCACGTAAGAGCACAGTTGAAGTAGGATAATGATCACTTGACAAATAATTAAAATTGCATGCCGGTGTATAAGATTTGCAGAAGCAGCTCGCGAACGCGTTTAAAATGTCATTCGGATTAGTGAATTGCTGCCCATTATAGGACATTTGATTTGAGATGTTAGATGATCTCTTCAAACTACCTATAAAAGACCAAAACTTACTAGGTTCTGTTTTTATGTTATCTTCAGATGTATGAACAAAGTCCTTGAAAGATACGTTTATATCAGATTTTATTTTGTCTCAATATCTTGAATTCGTTAAGTGAGCGAATATCATTGTTTTTTTTAAAAGCACGCCAGTGTCTATCCTTCAATTGAATATTTTTTATTATAAGAGAATTATACCAAGGAGGATACTTTTTTCATTACAATTAACGCCTGTAACAAATCCTGTCTTAGAAGAAATTTCCATCTGCTTTATAATTTTTAAAATGAAAAATACTTGCTCACAGGCTACTTGTGTGCTAAATAGAGTAAGTAAATATTTATATGCCAGAGATATAAATTTGTAAATGTGCATATATATGCATATTGTGTTCCGTTAATACCTTAAAAGTGCAATGTACACACCCCAAATATGCATTTTCAGATTTATTTATGCATAGATTGATTATGGCATCTTGCTTAAGGAGATAAAATAATTTTGCAGAATCCAAGAGTTCATTATTAATTCTAGATGGTTAATTCCAAGTTATTGTGAAATGACTATACATTTTTGGGAATTGATGTCGGAAAAATGTAGGTTTAGTTTAGCTACGACATACCCTTCAGTTGTTTCATCTGCCATGCGTTTTCGTTTTCTAAATCTTTATTGAGGCAACTAAGATTCAGTTACTATGTCTGTTGGAAATTACCTCATTTTGGGTCATATAATTAACAAATGCATGTGTTGGTAATAATTAAGTCACATTTTTCATACATAGCATTAATATTTTCTTTGGTATTAGCTACAAAATGGTACGCTTGAACCAAATTAGTACTTTCCGTTTGAATATAATTTGCATTAAGGTATTTGAAAATTTTCATCATTATAAAAAATGTGGAAGTGTTTGTTATTATTATACCTGTCAGCAATTGTAAGTAGCTTAACAAATAATGTAGAAATTATAAATCGTCATGTTAAAATTTGTAACTGATTTTTAGAGGGAAGTTTGTTCCTAAAAACATTTTTTTTGAAATCTTCGTGTAGAAAGTATTTTATTTACTTTTAAAATATCAACAACGAATACAATAAATAAATAGCTGTCTTGGCATTTACTGTACCTACTTCTGAAGTTGTTTCTTTCGTGTTGTAATAATTATTACTACTTATAATTAATATAATTGCCAATTAACAAAAAAAGTAAATTATTCAAGGATTATGTTATGATACTACTAATAATTAACTAAATACCTACATATAAATAACTTAATTTAAACATGCGGGAATTTTTCTTATTATTGTCAGTGGGGATTTGAAATGCCAACTTTTTTTGATAAGGTTACAGCGTAAATACATCTTCTGACGTTCAGATTCATGTTACTCTTTCAGTATACACCTTCTGGCGTTCAGATTCATTTTGCTCTTTCAGTATCTGTGCATGATTACAGATTTTAAAACTTTGTGTGGTATATCTAAAAATGGATTGCCAACGTATTAATTGCCAGAATCATGTGTTACCTTTACCTGTTAATCTCTAATTAGTTCTTTATATTGTTTTAAAAAGTTAAAATAATCCAGACATCATACCGTTATTTAGTCCATACGAACACTAGTCCCAATTTTTTAAATTTTATTTCATTATCTGAACTTTTTTTATCTTTGATAAAAAAATGTTTATTGAAAATATAAAGCATAAATAACTATCTGTTATATCTACTAGGACTGCAGATTCGTTGGTTCATCAAAAAATGAGGCTATTGAAATTTCTTGGTCTCATAATGGTGTCTGAAGGAGGAGATTTGACCAAAAATATTGCTAATGCCGACTTCTTCTTTGATAACATATTTTTTTTGTTATATCTGTAATTGTAAGTAATCTTTGAAACTAGCGGATCTTAGACCAACTATGGAAGATCAGAGCATCAACACAAAGAAAGCTAATAGTCTAGTTCAGACCATTGAATATTTTCGTTATACCTATATTATCTCTAAATATGTCTAATATTCCTCCAAGAAGAGGTAGCTGTTATATAATTTCATTCCGCCTTTCTTCTGCCTTCTTCACTTTGCTAATGAAAGGTGCATTAGAATGCAGAATGAGAGGAAAGCAAAAAACATCATGTTCAAACCTTTATAGTGAACACATTTTTCATTATCCATTGCCTCATTAAATGACATCTTCGTCCTATCTTTTGCGTTTATACAAAAGTAAAAGTCTAATCCCCGGTATTTTGAGCAACTTTACCAGATTAAAATGAGCGAATCCTTTACAAAAAATGTGGTGGATAAAATGTAGCGCAAAGTTTATAGAAAAATAAATATTTTGACTTTTAGGTGGAACAATTATACTAGATACGTCAAAATTGAGGTTAAGATTAGAAAAATGTCGTTCAGTCATATAACGAGGAAAGCCCGATAATTCCAGATGGATCAAGCAATTTCTATATTTTGCATACCAAATGAGATAAAAATTATATGTGGTGAAAATGTATATAAATTATAATTCTTACCCAGCTGCGGTAAAAATTTATGAGCTCTGTTTAGTGTATTTATTAGTATTTTCCTTTGATTGTTATAACAACTGAATTTCTCCAAAATGTGTTTGTGAATAACAGCCTTATTTATTTTAAATATGTGTAATAAATGTTCAAATTCTATAAGTTTATTCATTCAATCGGCAAAGGACTATTATACGTGAGTCGGAAGTCTTGAGGAATGTTTTAGATATTACCACTTGCGAAACGCGCGTAGAGTGCAGAATATGGTGTTTTGTGGAAAACCACGTCAGTGGTTATAAATAAAGAAGTGAATTAATAAAAAAAATCCTTTATTTAACAAAATAAGAGAGGATGATATAAAACAGTTCATATAAAATTAAATATTATATAAAAATGAACAGATAAAAATAATACTTTCAAATTACTACATGCAATGAAAAAATAAATGATTAAATTATATCACAGTAAAAATGTAGAAATGCTCAGTTCTACCCGTACAGTAATTAGTAAAGAACCTTAACATACTACTAGGAACAGGCACACTCTATAACTATCATGTTGTCCCACTTCTCCAGCAATAATTTACTAGGATCATCTTTGTTAATTAATAATATTTCTAATGGCCCTAATTTAGAGGGGGCACAACATGCTTTTGGTATAATTTTTCTATTGGCTATTTTGGCATTTTTTCTCTCCATTTGATGCATGAGACTTTGGATTCGTGAGTGATTAGTGGCATGATTGTAATTAGGGGGGCACAAGCCATGACAATACCCAGCCTCATATATCTTAGGTTCTACTATAAAATTCATTTCTGGAAATTCGAGTTTAGTAAAGTTTACTTTCATGTTCTGTCTGCAACATTTTCTTTTGCGCTTGCCCTTTTGGCAATCAGTTCTTCGTTCACTTTGGTATGGAGATGATCGACGAACACGTCTAATATCTGGGTAAATTAGAGAAGTTATAGCTGCTTGGTGTGGACTTAAATTACTTTCACAGTCTAAACAAACTAATTCTAAGCCTAAATTAACGTCTCCACTCAACCACGATTGCACTGCACTTGTAACGTCCACCTCGCACCATTTTGTAAAGTTTTTTGAAAGGTAAAATGTTCGTTCTTCAAGAAGTCTTGTTCTTCTCGAACCAAGGATTTGATTTACTTGAACCCGAACAGTTGTAGGCCCTTGGGGTTGGGGTGGAACCAAAATGCGGAGTTGGGCATTTTCAACTTCCACTTGTTCGGTAGCTGTTATTGGAAATTTTAACCTCACGGCGACGTCCTTCTTTTTCCACCATATCTGTTTTTCTGAAACAAAAAAAAAGTGATTTTAATCGGTATTACTTGGGGGGAATTTCATTATAATTCCTTGGTAAATTATATTTTTCAAGCGTGAGCAATGAATGTGGTAGATATATCATATCATAAAAAAAATATGACTAAAGGAATGAAAAGCTTTTGACTAATTTTTATACAGTGCGAACGATAGCTGTGGAATGCTCCAAAAAAAAAAATTTCACGATCATTTGCGGCCAAAATTTTCGGACAGGTCAACCTTATTCTTTAAACGTGTAGCTTTTCTGATAGTTGTCAATTTTTTTACTTCCACTTTTTTTAAAAGATTCTAATTTTCCTTGAAATTCTGCATACAGCAATATCCGGATGTGTGATGTTCATTCGATTAATTGACATTATTGGTATTTCTGGAAAAAACTGATTTATGAAAAACTGAAAACAAAAAATCTAGATAGCTGCGGAATTTTAGCAATTTCTTTGAAACAAATGAATAGCAACTTGTTTGCTGAAAAATCAATCGGCAGTGCTTAATTATTATTTAGTTGCCACCGATCTGTATTATTTAATGTTAAATATCCCGATCAGGATCCCATAATGCGCTCCACAGTAAGCAAAATCTAAAGAAATTTTTCTGAAAGGGGACATACTAGGAGCTATGTACGACACCCTAAACCTGCCCAAAGAAGTACAGTTAGTTATATTGTTGCAATTACAAGAAAATCCTCATAGCACTAAACGAGCGTTGGCTGCTGATAATGAAATAAGTTAATCATCTCTGCCGAAGTATTTGAAAAATAAATGACATCCGTACCAAGTGACTTTAGATCAAGATCAGTTGAACGAAGACGATTCTGATAAGGAGCAGGATTGAATTGAATTTTGTGATAACAACATGCAGAGGTGCAATGCTGATGCAGATTCTGCCAACCGTATTATCTTTTCTAATGAAACTATATTTGAGGAGCTTTTATGCAAAAGTGAACAAATCCACTTGAGTTAATTTTGTACAAAACAAGATTTTGTCTGTTGACCCACTGTTGAGTAAAACTTTTTTCCTTATAAAAATTTAAAAAATATAAGGAATTACTGCACCAAATTTGAAAATGTTGCCAAAACATTATAAAAATCGCATAACAGTTTGCTGCAATGCAACAGCATAATTAAACTTACTACAAACATTAACATTACCACATATGAGATGACACAATGTCTAAAAGATACAAAATTTATACGGCGGCCCTGCAATAACTCGAGATTTATTCATGTATATGTATATATCATGCCAAAAGATGATTAATATTGTTGCATTCATATCTGCTAAAAGGATTTTTTGCTTTTTATTACACTTGACAAACCCAATGAACGAGAAGAAATAACTCATGGATTTGTTACTACTGGTTAAAAACTAAAAGTTAAACATCTGATTTAACAAAGATTCCTTTATTTTTGGCTAAAACTTCGAACATTCCATTAGATAGATGACCCATTACTACCTGATGCAATGCTCAGCTCGTTTTAAGGTAAAAAGAGATTTGTTTACATTTGCGGAAAAAACTCCTCATTTTATCTTAGCATAATTGGGAATTAAAACCACCACCATCACAGATAATACAACCCCCTATATCCCTGAAAGTAGCTCAAGGTACCTTGTGTAGGAGAGGGCGACAAATTTAGAGACAATGGACACACACTCAATGTCCGAGTATGCTAGGATTAATTTCGGGTTTGGAAAAAATCTTAGCTCCTCTGGGGATCGAACCCGGGACTCCAGGGTGAGAGGTAAGTGTCCTTACCACTCGATCTCGAATTAAATTGTAGAACAATTAAAAGAACACTATTTGGAATTACTCAGAAATCATCTCGTTCCTGCTATAGCCATGCTGTTCCCAAATCACGACAACCCCAATGTTTCCAATAATGCTTTGTGGTTCCAGCAAGATGAAGCACTCCCTCATTACCGCGTTATTATTCGGGATTACTTAAACGACATATTCTCTGGACGCTGGACGGACCTAATTCCACTGACGCTTTAAAAGAAGAATCCGAAATGATATCTTGGCGATTACCCCAGCGATCTTCAAAATGTTAGGCAGGAGTTCATCCATCGACCTGTCTTCTGTCCAGAAATGAATGGACCAAGCCTGAACGCTTGATTTGATATTTTAATGATTTTTGAACTGATATGTATATTATTTATTAGGCGTACTGTCAACTTGTTTCACATAAGTTGATAAAAATTTCGCAGCTATCTCAATTTTTTGTTCACATAACCGCAATTGCTGTGTGCAGAATTTCAAGGAGAATTAGAATCCTCAAGAAAAGTGGGGGGGTTGTTATTTAACAAAAGTGGCGATGACATCAAGATGGAAAGTGGTGGGGTAAAAAAATTGACAACTCTTAATAAGTCGGAATTTTTATTTGGAGTGTTCCACAGCCAACGCTCGCACTGTAGAATGTTTATCAAAGCAAGTTTGAACAATGAAATACAGCGTTATAGAAATTTGTGGTAGTAGCGGAGGCTGCTGGAGGAATTCCGAATGCACGACGAGTTCCGCTAATTATTTTTTTAATTTTCCGGAAGTTGGCCTGTTGTATATTATTATATTAAAATTTTAACATAATAGATTACCTATTTTTCATAGAGAAATTGGTTCATATGAAAGTATCGCTAAATATTTGACAAGAAATGTGTGCTTTTAAAGCTTTGGTCTTGGATCTCTTTCAGAGGGTGCAATTGATTATAATTACGAAATGTCCTCTAAATATAGCTGGTATTATTACTATTACTGTTAATCAAATCAACATCGAATTATTTAAAATACAATTAACGTAGGCAAACAAATAAATATGTAGGTAATAAATCAGTATCATTAAGTGGTCCATTATTTAAAATCGTTACTACTCAGCACTTGTAAACATGCATATGTATTTGACCAATATTAGTAATAATAATAAAATTTCAACTATTTCGTTAGATTAAAATTTAGAGAGGACTTTAATTTATTATTTACATTATTATTCAAAGTTCAAAGCCAAGTGTTTATTTTTAAAATTATTATACATTAACAGGTTTATTGAACAGAACAGATTTTTTCGGAAGGTGGTCTTGTACACCTGTTCTTGCTCACATTATCGTATTTTTCTGAATTGTTTGTTTTGGCGTGATAACCACAATTTCAGACTTTTTACTGTTATTTGAAATAGTACTATAGAAGTGCATTTAGTGGTAAATGTGGATAAAGTGCTGAATGCTTAAGACACAAAAGAATTTACCCTTCTTTCTTTTTTCAGTAGGGGCAGAGCAATTTCAAGTACATATTTGTTTAAAATATTTAATTCCCTAGAGATACCGGGGTAAAATTTTTCTATAAATATCTAATGCTTCTTAGTATCTCTAAGGGTGTAACAAACGAAATTATTTGATAGTTTGGTATTTTTTTTATATGTACTGATAACATATGACCAACAACAAAATTTATGATGCATATAATGTGACAGACCAAGACGAGCTTTACGAAATTGTTCACCATTTATTTCCAAATAAGGAAATCTGTTTTAATAAACCCCTGTGTTAAATCTGTAAATTCTGCCGGTATCCATGTGTTATTCCAGTCTATTGCAGATCGTATTCGAATATATGCAAAATGTAAAAAATCCAGAAAAAAGTTAGGAGAATTCAGTAGAAGCTCTCTTTTTCATTTATCGAATAGGAATGTTGACATTCTGTTTGTACCATAAGACAAAATTGTTGTAATTTTATGATATAGAATCTCATTTTGTAAGAAAAAGTGCACACTTACATTTTTAAGGAATATGGTGCCAGCTTCTCGAATTCAATTGTTTTATGACTAATATTTGCAATTATAATGTTTAATTTTTTATATCCATTTTAAAAATAAAGCCTCCTCGAGAAACTAATATTATCCAAGAAATTTTAGTCACTACTGCAAAATTTTTCATTCTTAGAACTCAATTATCCATCATAGCAATTGCTAGACAAATTTTTAATTTTTAGTCATATGTCGACAGGTCGACATTGTTATTCAACAAATGTTGTAGTGTTCATCTTTTACATTCATCATTAGTGATTAGTTGCCATTTTAAGTGGCTATTTTAGCATTTATACGATTGAGCCTTTTAAAGTTGTTCCAGCTACGTACAAATTAAATGCGTTGAAATTTGAAATTCCAGTAGTAGGAGTGGCATAACGACACACCTTACTGAAGTTCTTCGCCATTTGATTATTTTTTGTCAAAGATTAGATAAATCCAAGGGAGGTTTAAAGTATATAAAAGTGTTGCTCATTATTTCGCGTAAAATTTTAAAAACAAATTTTATCTCTTTTTAAAATATAAAAATATTGCAACGTTTTAATTTTTGTGGAAACTATTCCGGTGTTACCGGCTCGATGGCATGGTTAGCTGGAGTAGTCCAAGAAAATAAGGTAAGAAGTTGACAATTAGGTAGTGATTGAAAATATTTGGAGTTGTTAAAAACAGAGTATAATGATCCAAAGTTTCAAATTCGACCGACAGGACAAGTATGTAAAAAAATTAAAAAACGAAATGAATTTTTATGGAAAATGGAAAAAATCCGAAAAAGTGTATTTTTTGGTTTACGATGAATAATCTACAGGATGTCTTAACTTTAAATCTGCTGAAATCCCGATGAAATTGAAAAAATTTTTGTTTCGCACAGCTGTCAAAATTTCAATTTTTGGTCAAAAAATTTTTTCCGATGCGGAAAATTTCTCCATAATGCGTAGAACATCCATGAATTTTTTGGATTTGTTTCAGTAGTTATAAAATGTACATAAGGAATTAAACAACTAAAAGTGTCAGTACAGTCGCTCCCGCGCGTCAGAGTTTGATCACATAACTTTAAGCGCGGTTCTCGGTTAAACTATAAAAGATAAATACATATCTTCGTGGACATCGCGAGAAATTTGTGCCAAAATTAAAACAATTTTGGTCCTATAAAATTTTGAGAATCTGTAGCGGTTCTCTTAGCGTTTTGGTTCAAGGTTCGAGTTCACAATTCTGAACAACTTCCAGTATTTTGCGCCGTCACTACCTAATAATTGTCAACTTAACATAGGGAAATTGTCTCTTTTCTGTGTGGATTACGCATGGCAAGAAGTGACTAGAAATCTATCTATCGTAGCTGTGGGTTGTAATCTTACACCGTCACTAGTAAATGTTGGTGAGAATGGTTGTATGTCAACGATTCATAAACCCCTTCAAAAACAGCCATAGGTTTCGCGATTTCGTGATGGTTGTCTGAATTCTTATTGGAATGTGTTCAATGAAAGCTTCCAAACCAGTATATAAAAAAATAGCTGCATCTTTTAGAACAACTTGGGGAATTCCAAATTGTGACCAAAAGTAATTAATCAAACATCGTGCTACCATAAGTGGGCCCTTGTTAACGGCCTGAATGTATAGATTTTTAACACGTTTTTATTAGCTTCACCTGTATTTTTATGAGTCCTAATGTTTCGTTTGAAACCTGAACTCTTTCAATTCGATTTTGACCCACTTTAAACTTTGACAGATTTAATTGAAACTTGGGATTCTTCATCAGTTACCGAAGAAACGGTAACAAGTAAAAATAGCGATAATTGGTGATTTTTGGTATCATTATGGGGGATCAGGATCGTCATTTTGAATAATTTCCTCACGTATCCTCTGCGTGAGGGCAAGTGCTAATAACCCCTGTTAGTACATTCCGTAGTTCTCAGTGCGTTCGTTGGCCGAGCGGGCTTCCGTCGACTGTGCGAAACGATGGACTCCTCGGGCGTCAACGAGTTCTGGTCCTATAATGGTTGAAAAAGAACTTTTTTTTTTCAGAAGTATCTGTTGGATCGTAATATAGTTATCAATGTCAGCATCAATAAGTCAATATAAATATAGTCAAAAAAACTAAGGAAATTGTTCTTTCTACTAGAGCGCACATCAAGCGGACTAAAAAGTAGAGAAAGTAAATATGAGTTTGACCCAAAAGAACTATATTTGTATGGTTGTATGCTCGAGTATACGAAAAATATGGCACAAAGCGCCCCACGCTTGGGTTTTCAGAATAATACTAGTATTTTTGTGCGTTCATTATTGTACTTCCAAACCAGGATTTAAATAATAATTGATTTAAGAACAACTTGGTAGTTTGAAGTGCCCAAAAATAGTGTAATCACTTTTATTTTTTGTTAAGGACTTGTATATTTATTTTTGAATGACAATGTGAAAATAGTCATCTAATTTGATTTTCTATGGGGCTCTGACTGAATCTTTATTATATCATCGAGTATATCTACGAATATACACTCGATACAATTTCCAATTAACTAATTTCCATGTCGGTGTCGTTAGATCTGAATAATTTATATCGATGTTAAATACTATGTAAAATAATAATAAATTAATGACAAATATTTAAGGAAAACCATCATCGTTTAAAATAACTGTTAGTTCTAATTATTATCTATCTATTATACCTCTTACTCTTACTTAATTTAATTTATCCTTCAGATAGCTAAAAATGAATTCAAATTTATTGCTTTTCTTTTAATCCTGTGTAATACTAATTAGAGCCACCTCAACATGTTAAGTATTTAAATATATACTGAAAATTATTATTACTGAGGATTTTCAACAATTAAGCTATGTTCTAAAATTAGTATCAGGAAGGATAAACGTATATGATTAAATTATTTTCAATTGTGTATGAATTACAATTGGACTCATTTTACGGCAATAACTATTTTACTTGTTTTCCGCCGAATATGTTTCATTTCTCTAAATATGTGTTCCTGAAAAAATCAGGAAATTGGCTAATGCTTGCAAAAAAAATAAATTGGTGTTGATAAGTACCTTTTAGTAGAAATTAACCTACTTACTATTTTAACAACTGAATCAAATATGTATTTAACTACTATGGCCTAATTTAAATAGATGTTATAATAATTCTGTAGTGCCCATTTTAAATCAGGCTATAATTGATAAATGGTTTATGATCTAAATTCACATCTTATGTCCTTTTTTTGGCTAAATGTAATTCTAAAAAACCCATTCTGTTATACAAATCTGTACGGGTTCTAAATATAATTGAAATGCGCGACGTGGTACCCATTGAGGCTGTCAACCAACCATGGTTAAATAACGTATAAGCTAAGTATTTTTGTCTTCATAACATTGAGGTCAGCACTCCCTATTTTTAAAAATATTACCCTATGTGTAAACTTTTTATACATTTTAACAAAGCTTTGAATGGTAGATTTGGTTAAGACTTTATTCCGTAATGTACGAAGTTGGTTATAATTTCCAACTCAATATAATAAATTTTTACATAATGTCATACTTCATTATGTCCACGTCATATTATTTTTTTGTAACGTGATTAATCTGGAAAAAGCAATTTACGATTTGACTTTACTTCTAATATACAAATTTAATTTTATTATACGCAGTATAATAAAAGCCCCAGGGCTCTGTATTTGGGTCGCTGTTATTCGTGATTTATATCAACGATCTATTTTACTATCCTCTATTCACTGATGATGCAACTCCACAGTACTTCGATTCAAATAAATTCTGTCAACGCATCTTAATAAAGAAATTCTGACAGAAGTTGTCTGTATTTTCCGCAGAACAATAGACGGGATTCGTTTGGGTTGGTATACTGGAAGATTTATTCAGTTTTAGTTCCATTTGTGTATCTTTGATGGCTTTCTCATCTCGTTCCAGAGGAGCGTTGAAGTCTCCAGTCGACTAAATTTATGTGGTGCGCAAAATTCGTACAACCAGACGGAGAGAACGGCAGCGTTCTTACTTAGATACATTATTCAGGCATGATATTCTCAACTACTTGGTCACCTTGTTAGTTGCGCACATACCTTCACGCGCAATGTGATTTTGGACTAGTTTAGCTGGTTTTACTGACTGCCGACTCCCGGGTTCACACCCCGGCTTCGACACTGTTAAAGTCAAAAGGAGTGGTTGTGTGTCAGCGTTATTTCGTCAATGTAACCGCCACCTGTGCAGCTCCGGCTTTGGATTTGAGGGTTGTCTAATTTATGTGGTGTCTATGTTATGTTATAACTTAGACTGAGCCAAATTGCGCAGTAATTCAATGACATCAGATGGAAGCCAGCGTATACGTAAATAACCGACAATGCATTTATGTTTGGAATACAACGCACTTTGGTAGCAGTGGTTAATATGATAATTGGACATGTTACATACCTAGTGTTTAGAAAAGTGATTATCTAGTTAACTGTCCTATACAGATCACAAAGACTCAGAGAGAACACGTGGAAACATTTGCACGAGCAACGCAGTTTCTATATTTTCTTCCGTTTCTTTCGTTATGAAAACACACCTGAAAGAAGTTGTACATTTTCAACTGAAAAATGTTTCTTATTAAGACCGATTAATATTACATAATTTTGCATACCCTGAATTTTTTTTGTAAAATGTCACTAAATCTCTCATTAATCCGCATACCAGGGACATTTATCGAAATGTGTAATACAGTTTGTACACTATCAAGTAGGTCAAGAGAGTGTACTAGGCACAAGGAAGAACTTTCTAATTTGTAGATACTGTCCAATAGTACATTATAGTTGTTATAAATAACGTAATATAAATACCATCCTCCATATCTCGATTGTTAAATAATTGCCGAGCTTCATAGATGGCTTGTGAGTCACCAGGATTTAACTGAAGCGCAAAAGTAGTATGTCATTAAAATACTTGTGATAATAGAAAACTTCTTCCAACCATCATATTTTCTCAAATTTCGATAAATTTTACAAATATAGTCCGCAAACCGCAAAGGCTTCATTTTGCCTGACATTGTAATTGTTATTAATATTATTTACAACTAACTCGACGCGCGACGTACTGATTGTCAAGTAAGACGGCCTACCTGCATGATGCAAGATGTAATAATGCAATATCTCTTCATATGTTTCACGTGTACTTAATATGTGGTACGGGTACATTCTTTTGCGACGCCGCTGAATTACTCGGAAAATTGCCCAGTCTAGTTATAACTTATAAGTATTTAGAATATGTAATTTTAGATAACGAATGTAAATTATTCACCTATGTCTGTGAGCAATAGTGAGAGGGAGGAGTTTATATAGGTAATAAGAATTTAGTACATTGTATGATTTCAGTATAGAAAATGCGTCAATAATGTATTAAATGACCTAACGTGCAAAGTGAAATTTGTTACGTTCTAGATCAAATACACTTGTTAAAAACATTATCAGAACTGATCTTTATTTAAATATCCCCACTAGTTTGGGTAATTAATGTCGTTAAAATATATTCTTCACTAAACCTGGCTAATTTATAATCTTCACCAAGTACTATAATTTTAAGCAGATATAAATATTTCGATAGAGAAAAGGAATCATGCCAATTTACTGACTCATCTTCCTCACAGTCCCAACACCTTGTGATATAATGGCTGTTTTTTTTTTTAATATAATTCAGGCTAATGAATTATTGTATAAATAAGTAGCTAATCAGTATTATTTAATTTATATTTAGTAATTTTTCACTTTTAAAGGAACCACGGTCATCATTAAATATAAATTGATGTAATATAATAAATATATTACTTCTAACTTTTTTTGATGTGTTTATTATATACAATTCGAAGAATGACGCATCCACCTGTGTCTCTGAAGTTAAGCTAACGGGACAATTTAATATCTAATATTACGAAAATGATTAATTTGAGCCAGTTTATAAATAAATATATGTTCATGGTAAATAGATACCTTACTTAACATCTGTAGATTATACGATTATTTATAAATGCAACAGGAAAAATCAAGGAAGCCAGCTTTTATCGACATCGACTATCGTCTAATCTTCAGATTCGTATAATACTAAAAATACCTTTCAATTTTTATAATGTAATTAATTTTGATTCTGTGTATTTTTCTCAGTTTTCATAAAGGATATCTAAGCTTGATTTTTAATTAGGAGTAGATGTTTTCCATTATATTATTTTAATTTTTATAATAAACTGGACTTTATGCGTATCATCTATTAGATATTTTCAGTATATTTTTGATAAGACGAACAATTTTACCTATTAACTGTATTAAAAATGTATATACATTCTATTCATTATGTAAAAAATAAAGGATGGCTGTAATTTTGTGATGTTTCACATTATATAATGATTGACAACTGCTTGACAGTATCAAATATTGTAAGGTTAGGTATACTGGCCGTCCCAAGCAGCATACTGCCAAAAAAATATCTGGCGATTCTGATTTTACAAGACAGGTTGTGCTACATGTCAATCAATACCGTCCATGTTCAATTATTTTGCACAACAGGCAATGTTGTGTAACATGATCGACCGTGAATAGGCCCTTAACTCAAACTGTAGCTCAACAGCTCTAACACAGGCATACATAATCAACATGTTTGCACAACACCCTTCGTTGCGCAAATCATTTGACCGTATATGGGGTCTTTACCGCATTGTAATTTGGCCATCTATATGTATTTATAACAACTATACAATAAGTATATACAAGATACTAATAAGTAAATGTTTACTTTCAACCACTTCGACCATGTTCAAACATTATTAAAAATGAAAAATGAGATCATTCTTTCAAATTGGACCTGACTTAAATCTCCTCCATCATTTCGCTATCAGAGTCTGATTCTTCTTCATCGTTTGAGTCTGAATCAGATTGTCCTAATGAAATGATAAATGGAGGTATATATTCAAAACATGTTTGTCCCATTTCGAACCAATTCCCACCTCACTAGATTTGCAGAAGGCTTACAGCAATTTTTCCATGTCTAAGCAGAACACTAACGCAAGAAATCAAACCATAAATCTTCAGTCTGCTTCAGAGAAGAAGACTGAGGGTGTATGTGCTTGTTATAATAGTCCTTCGTTAATGCCATGTCGTTTCAATTGGGTTAAATTGAGGATAGTGGTAAACGAAGGACATCGTGTTCTTGCTGTCTTAACAATTCCGTCACCTATGTAAATCATGATACAGTCACACCGAAAGGGTTTTATTAACTCCCAGTTCTTTTTTATTTAAATTTTGATAGCCTTTTCCAGTTCTGTTGGTCAGCCATTTCTGCATTTTGCACTCCTTTAAAAGCACATGTTGGTGGCTTATCAAGTAGCATGGAATAGTAAGAAGTATTATCTATTACCTACCACACTTTAATCAATCTTTGCCAATGTAGGAATAAGTTGGTCTTTTATCCATTTCTGAAAAATGTCCAGTCGTGGTCTTGTGGTAGTCTCTGTCATTGTTTTTAGAATCCAAAAAGAAATTACATCCCCCAACCACCCAGGTTCACACCCGCAGGCAAAATTGTATAACATTTCTCCTCACTTTTAATTTTAGAGGGACTAAATTTTAAATCTGTGTGGTGTACCCAGCGACGAAATGGAAACCCCTTCTGGTAAATCTAAGTTTGATCCAGGTAGACGAACAGGTAAATCTCACTGGAATTTTGAAACTGAAGAAATTTACGATACAAGTTAATTATTAAAAATAATAATATAAAAAAAATTATATTGTTTATCAACGATAGATTCATTACACTGAAAATGTCCATCAATTTATTCACAATCGTATCATTGTTTAAATCGGGCCCGTCGAGCTTGTAATACTTTTAGCAATGCTAAGTTTTTAGTCCGTATATATTACTTTGGGCACTGTTATTAAAGCAAAAAAGTAAAAATTTGAATTAATAGATAACTTTTGAAAATATAGGTGTCATCGATCTGACATTAGAAATATTTTCTGATTATAATGACAGAATGACATTATCCTTAAAATATGGTAAACATTATAGTTTCACAACACAGAAATTCGAATTTGACATACAATTATTAAAATGTCCAACTTTACAATACCTGATTCTGTCAGTAAGTTGTCAATTATTATGTAGAGTGAAACACCACGAAAGATCATAGCTACCGTTTACTGTTTAAACTGTATTATGGGATGTTTGGCTTAAGAAACAATCACTGGTTGTTTATGTTATAAAGTATAATTTACCTAAAATTATTTGAACCATGTATATAAGGAATAATCGACAGATGTAAAAATAAAATATTTTTTGTCCACTTATAATAATGCACTTATTTTAGTTCTAAGATAAAAAATAAATTACTCCTGCGTTTGTAATCACGTTTTTAAATGTTGTTAGGCCTATCTTTGTAGACCCTGCTCTTTAAGTAATCCCGCAAGAAAAATCTAGTAGGCTTAGGTCTGGTGATCTTGCAAGCTTTTCTATAAGTCTTGTCCTATCAATAGACCTATTTAGGAAAGTTTGGTCCAAGTTTTGGCGAAAGTTGTCAGCATAGTGACTAGGAGCAGCATTTTGCATTTACCAAAGGTTGTTATGAGGTAAATAGGGATCTTCTTGATTGAATAACCTAAAAATGGAAGATGTGGCTCTGCCGAAACGTCGTTTAAGCAACTACAGTTCTTCTAGGGGGACCTATCAGCTACGCGGGAGTACACTTGGAAATCCCATATAATGTTTATTGATAAATTGATGTATACAAATAAACCAAACATTTTCTTTGAAAACGTTTGAATGAAGTAAGCAGCGTGGGCTCTTTATTGTGGATTAGACTGCGGAAAAGTTAAGATATAATAGAAATATAAGTAGTAATGGAAATAGCGAAGCAAATGGTGAATGCGAGCATTTTGAATGAAAATTTCCCAGAGAAAGTTTGTAGTACTATGCATTGATTTAATGTACCTATATAAAATATCACTTTCTAAAAATAGAAAAATATTTACGCATTTGTGTATGTGTGTAAGTGAGTCTAGCTTATATTTTTTAACAAATTGATACAAAATTAATAGTATTATCGATTAATAAATCATAAATATGATTGTAATAATTTAAGAAAATATTTTAATGTACAACCTTTTCAATATGTTATAAAATTGCGGTGTATTTCATATCTAAATTTAAATTTTTTGCGTAAATATGTAAGTATAATATAATTTATGGCAGAATAAACCCAGAAGCATAGGTGTAACTCCCACTTTTGTCTCACACATAATCCAAATATCTTAGTTGACAAATATGTGTTATTATTATCTATCGCTAATAAGACATTTGTTGACAATCATTGACAAAAAATTATGAATTATTTTGTATTTCCAAAACCGAATTAATTATGGACTATGGAAAAAAATAAACAGTGCAATAGTCTAGACGTCCAATTTCACCTGCCAATAATGAAAATCAAAGTAAAATTTTGTACCATACCATTGGCAACTAATGGTGTGGCAACGTTTAGACGAGGTCGTAAAACGTTTAAAATATGCCGACGTAGACAACGAAAGGCCTATAATAAATTTTGGTTTAACACACGCAAGACGTAACCAATTTTAATTATATGAATACGTAAATTTTTAGAATGGTTGGTGACTGACACACACTGAAACAGGGGGGGCTTCAGTTTCAATATTTATATCTCATAGATATATTAATTTTGTCCACATCATTACTAACTACGTATCCGTGAAAGTTGGCCATAAATATAAATGGGCAAGCTTTGCTTATATATAGTTGATACCTCGTTCAATTGACATTTTTAGCTATATCTGTATATCTCTGGATATTTGTACTCTAGTACGCTCCAAATAAAAATTCTCCAATCATCTGCGGCCAAAATCCTATGAAACAAAAAATCAAGATATTAAGTTGACAGCTTTCTGAAAAGTCAATTTGATAGTGCTTAATTGTTATTTATTGCTACCGATTTAGTGAAAAATGAATCGTCTTAACTCCAAAACGAAATGGAACTGTCAGGCTCTAAGTTATTTGAGCAAAAACAATACAGTGACTCTGGTCTGGATACCTAGCCACTCTGGTCTGGAAGGTAACGAAATATTCGACTCCTTGGTCAGAGTATGAGCAGGAATACAAGTCATCCGACCTGAATAAATTTGACTGCATATAGGTTACCTTCAGCTTGTACATTACTTACTAACACGTTTTTTCGAAAGTTTTATGATTTGTAAATTTTATAAAATAGAAGAATTGGTGGGTTCCACAAATATATCGTTTAACATTTACGAAACCGAAGTAAAGTAGCAAGACGATGATAGCAGGTTTTCGTCGACTTCATAACATACACGTTTCAACTACGGTCTCGATATAAACTATTATTGACAGTCAGAAATAAAAATAAATATTTAAAAAAACATGTTATGTAAACTCATCATTTAAGTCAGGCTGCATATTGCATAATAAATGTGTAACAGTAGTAAGCTGTGACTTAACTTTAGTTGTTATTTTATAACCGGAATGACCAACTCGAATTAGATGTGCAATAAGCTAATATATGAAAAAAAAGTCAAAATGCGTGTTGCCATCTTGGATAAAGTGAAGATATGACATGTATGCATATACAGGTTATTTCAAAAAACGTACCAACTTTTCTAGGACAGGTAGTACATAAAAACATAAGCGGAGTTTGCTTTGTTTACGTATGTCCTAATATGAACCATTTTCGAGATTTGAGTACTGAAATTTAATTTTTTAACCCATTTTTTATTATAAAATGAAAACTGCAACAGATATTGGATTGAAATTAGGTATCTAGGGTCGACAATACATCAGGATAGTCCTATTGTGATATCTCATAGAGGGCGCCACTTACACAACTGTCGTTACTCCTAATTTTTGTGAGGTTAAGTTGTTTGGCGCCGCTCTTGAAAAATATAAAGTATCCTCTAATTTTAAATAAACTACTCTTGGTTAAAGTCGCTAAAATGTACTTTTCTCGAGTTATTTAAGATCGAAGGTTATACTCAATGAGCAGCAAGCGATGACTGGATTTTTTTTGGTTTTCTATTAATTTGGTTTTTTAAGTACATTAACTAACAAACAATAATAAACATGTAATCTCGAAGCTACTAACTACCTGACAAATTACATTAGACACTCAAAATGTTCCCCATTTTCACGACCACATAACTGTAATCTTAAATTTAAACACTCAGTATCTCAGAAATTATACATATTAAGACATATATGTTTATCAAGCACACTGCGCTAATGCTATGAACCCTACAAATGTGGGTAAGTTTTTTAAAACACCCTGTATATACATACATATATATTATAAACAAATTATTAGTTGTTAGATGCAATCCCTTGCAAGTACTGCTCCAGCATTGTGCCTTTTGTGTATATTATACATAAATATATTATCTTTTCATTGTATTGAAAATTAATGCAGCCCCTACAAATCCAGTGGCGTATGAGTATTAAATATTTAGCTAAACAAACTTGATACACTTTGTAGATAACGGATCTCGTTGAGAGAGTGAGAGACATTAAAATGATTAAAAGCAAAAACGTATAACCAATAGGAAACTATATATACATTCATTTTTATTATAATGAATGAAGCAGTCTAAATGTATTTGTAATATGTAATTTTAACTCAAGTCATGGGTGTTGAAACAGACCGCGCGTGCATAATGCAAAGCTCGATATAAATGGAAATTGGTTCCCTGCTGTTAATGCATAAGAAAAAAGTAACAAGCTGGATACCTATTAGCTTTCAGAGAAGAATTAAACGTTGCCATATCGACACCCTATAAAAACTTTTTTCTGTTCCATAATAATTTACAAACAATAAAAATGCACTGTAGAAGGTATAAAGTAGAATAAAATAAATCAAAATTCAAATTGTATTTAAAATCTAAATGATTTATGTATTATATGTATACAATATATTAGGTATACAATAAACAGATGGTAGCTTCCATATAAATCTTTCATCGTTAAAACATAATATTGTTAAGTATTTTTCATTAACTTTTTGATTTATTGAGATGAAATAAAAGTATACATTTTTTGGATTTTCGAATGGTTTACTTTGATATTAAATTCCATTTAAATCATTCATCAATAACGGATAAATTTGTAAATTACTTTCCATTCACATTTTATGTTTTACATTGCGAAACTCCATGAAAATATATTTACATTTAATAATTTGTCAGATTTGTCATAAATCTTGTATGCTGTATGTAAACAGTGAATTCACAATACCGGAAAAGTCAAGTTTGTTTATTTCTTATTGAGTTTTTGTCAATAAAAACACCACAAAGAGCCTTTTACAATTACATCTAATAGTGCTGTTACATTGAAAATGTGAATCTTTTAGTGAATAAAGTAAGTACAAATTTGAACCAGTTTGTATTTCCAAAAATGGTGGAGGATGCGGGGTTAAATAGTTAATCTTTAAATCTATAGAAACTACCTTTAAATCACGCACTGTGTGACATTGAAATTGCAACACTCAGTACAACATAAAGAATAAAGGTCACACAAACACAAGTGATTCAAGAAAATAATTTTTTTTTTTATAATTTACTCAGAGAAATTAATCTTTTTTCAATATTAAATCCGAATTAAACTTTTTAAAGTTTATTTTAAACTTATTTGCAACACAAAAAACGTCAGCACCTTTGACGGCGGTAAAGGGATCAAAGTCGCTGATGTTTTTTATGTTGCAAACAAGTTTGAACTGAACTTTAACTTGCTTTGTTTATCTTACAAACATCATTGACAATGCCTCAAATTCCATGAAGCGGATATTTCCTTGTGTAACATTTTTGATCGGGTTGGAATATGTGAAATGAGGAACAACTGAACATGAGGAATGCCTCTTAAGAATTGCTGTCTTAAGGGACTGTTTCAGTAGAACCAAATCTGTGGCCAATGGATGGTTAGCTGCTGTAGGTCCACGACAATCTAACAGCTCTGTCTATCGAAAAATATGTTCCTTTGGTCATCGATGCTTTTTTTCATAAATTTTATGAAATATTCATATTTCGATAATCCAGGTTAAGATTCCGAAAATATAAATTAGAATGTGGCAAAAGTTACCTATGAACAATTTTTTCTAATAATAAAATTGCTGGGACAAAATCAAAAATCAGGTTTTTTGCTTTTTCGTAATTTCCAAGCAAATGACTATAGTAATATCAAATTTCTTTTTGGATTGTTGTTTCCATTTCAAATTGCCAAAGTTTCTGTCTGTCTCTTATGGCTTTTAATATAACAATTGTAAGGTTCATTTGGTACACCCTGTATATTTAAGTTAAATTTTAATTTATCAATTTTATAAATTAATCGTAAACAATAGGCAAACTCTGTAATGATGCTGTTTATTTTCAACATGCACTATCCTGAATTTTATTGCTAAAGCTAAATTATAAGAGTTTAAATAAAAAGTTATATTTTGTTCCACCTGATACACTTCATACATTTTATTAACCAGTAATTAAAGAGTTTTCCCTTTTTGCATTAATTGGAGGAAGGCAAGAGTTTTTGAGGGGGTTACCAGCATACTGGTATGTGGGTAAACCATTCGATGAGTAAGTAATTGGTGACGTAATCATCCAGTGTAGTTGCCATGGTATGCAACATCCGCTTACCACCACCTCTGTGGCCTAGAGCAAGGTAACTTAGTTTGGTATGTTTTTCTCTTTATATACATTTTAAATGATAGACCATTGACGTTTTTGTTGGAATTTTGCAATATTTAATTAGAATTTAAGTTTATATTAATAACAATGTTTGAACTATTTTTTAAACACATTTCTTGGAACTTCTATAAATGAATGTCGATATACCCAGCACTACTTTCCGGTCATTTTAATTAAACATTACTTGCAACTTGGTTTTTTATGTGCCTTTCCAAAAAATAACTATTTACTCTTTAAAGCGGTCTTTTATAACAATGGAGTTTTATTCACCTCAAAATTAACTGATATAAATAAATAAATGATTGCTCAACAAATACAAGTGCAATAATATTAAAATACATAAAATTTGCATGTTTCGAAATTGTATCTTTTCTTTTTTGTTAAAATGGTATGTCTAATATTCTTTTATAGTTGTTGTCTCATAATAATAACTGAGGTTGATTGCATGAAATATTTGTAATCCCAGGTACAATTTCATTGCAATTACAGTCTTTAATTATGACCAGTTTGTTAAAAATTGACATTAATTGATGAAATATAACCCCATTCATAACGCAGTAAGTATTAATAGTGACAGGATAAATTGAAAACTGTCTTGTAAATAATATCTTCTGCTCCTTTGACCATTTACCATAATAAAGCAAGCGCCTCGATGAATATTGTTATGAAAGAAGGTAAATAAGTACGGGTTTTTGTAAATAATTTGTTTTACTGGAGAAGGTTCTCCTCCGAAACTGAAGCTAACACGCTAATTGTATTATGGTTGTAATAACCAAATATGGACGTTTAAACGTTTAAAATAAAATAAACGTTTATTTTTAAGGTTCTCCCTTACACGCAGAATTGTTGATGTGGAAGTTGGGGAGACTATTTTGTTCAAATGGCGATCAATTGCATTTTTTTAAATCAATAATGACTTTATCCAGGACTGATAATGGATGGGTTACAAGGCATAAACACTACAAAATATAAACGTGAAGTTGCGCGTTATTAAAATAAATATAAAACACCACACCACAGAAATGCTCAAAATATTGTCAATTGACAGTATAGCAATGCCCTAAACGATGAATAGATTCTTGTTGCAGGTTATAAACAATGGGGCTAATTTTGTAGCGAATTCTCTGGCCTCATTATGAGGTAGGTACTTAAATGAAGTTTGCCTAAATAAATGTTTTGGGAGACGGCAAGTCATTGGGTGGCCACAGAGATCAGCAGATCTGACGTCTTTTGATTTTTTTTGAGAGATTACCTGAAGAATGAAGTTTACCAGAGCAGACCACCAACACTGAAATAGGGAATTCGGTACGAAGTTATCTTCATAGACTTAACGGGTAAACTACCCCTAACTTATTTGGCAACAACACCTCGTTAATTTACCCATTACATGTTAAATACTGTTAGTAAGGTAAATAATAATAATAGAATTTTGGGTTGCATTGTTACTTACCTACGTTAAATGTGATTAGTTTGGGAATGGTGGTATCGGCATCCATAGATTTTTCACGTGTTTGGAGATAAGTATTCATCATTGTGGTGTACTCGTCCAAACTTATGTTAATCTGTGAATAAAAAACAAAATTTATTGTAAAGACAAATGTTATTTTCTGTTTGTTTAAAAGGAAGATTGAAAAAGTGAAGTCATTCTCTATAACAATGTATTAGAAAATATACAATCAATATTTATGCTATAAAAATATTTGGATCAGAATGCCACATTTTTAAATAGAAATTATTTTATACATATTTCTCATCGTACCAAGAAGCTTAGTAATCAATTTATTTTCGAAAACTAACAAATTAAAATGAATCGTTTTATTTACCTCAGCTACAAACAAATATTAAATAATCGTTTTAAAATATTTCTTTTTTTTTAAATATCCTATAGTTTTTCTCTCACTTTAAACGCATTAACTTATATATAATTTAATGGCTCATATAGTTGTAACCTGGCGTTGCAGAATACATATTCAGATTTGTGTTAAGTCACGAAAATGGATGTGTATTTTTGTCTCATAAAAAACCTATGTACAGCGTCGGCGCTTTTAAATAACCGGAGGGTGCTGATATCAATGTGTTACTTGTGGGACCAAGCTTATTACTTAATACTCTTTGAGAGCCTGTTACAATAACACGTTTGCTCCGTCACCGAAAACAGACATGGATATCGGCGCCCCCCGTTCATTTAAAGCGACAAAGCTGTACACATTTGAATTTGTGTTTAAACACAAATCGTTAGGGTTGGCTTAGAAACTCATATGAAATAAAAATTATTAAGAACAAAAATTTTATTTTTGGCAAACTCAACAAAGACTAATTTTCATGTAATCGAATTAAAAACTATTAATTGAGGTAGTTTGTGGTGTGCATTTATAATTATTTTCCTTCACTGCCGATTTTAATCAGATATTTATTATCAGTATTTACAAACAATTTAATGCAAATCGCTCCAACCAATTTCTTCAACAAAATTAGAGTTGTATTTAAAGTAATTCTGGTGTTTTTTTTTGTCGAAAGAACCAATTAAAATTAAATTAATATGCCTGCATAGTTTAGCAGTGACATTTCTCTCCTCTCGACCAAAGGTCATGGGCTTAATTTTCTTCAGAAATGAAATTAGGCCCATTGTATTTGAATACTGCTCCCACCAAAGAAGAAATCAACCCTTAGCGCTTAAAAACTGCAGTTCAGGAAATGAATGAATTTCAGTTAGTGTCGATGATTAAACCTACTGACACAATGCCAGTGAGACTCGAATTTGAATGGATATTTGAAGTGGTAATTAGTGATCGCCAAATATGGAGCTCTGGATGTTTCAAATTTGAAAACGAATCGCTTATGTGGTGTATAAATGGATTAAAGATGGAGGAAGGAGTATGGGCATTAAGAATAAATGAAAGAATTTTGCTAAAAAAATGTGATTGAAGTTTGCGAAAAAAAAAGTTGCAAAAAATGATCGCCTTCTGAGTTATTTCTTACATTTTGTAAAATATTTTTTTCATAATCAGGAGGAATATTTATCGGCAGATTTTAAATGTCATTTTGAAATTTTGTTTTAGATTAATTTTTGAAAGTGCAAATTTTAAAAAGCAGGCTATTTTGATGCCAGATATAATTCATTTTAGAACCGATTTTTATATTCAACACGTATACCTATGTACGATGTTTTTAGATGGTGGTAATTTTGACATTTTTTCTTTCATCCTAATACAACTTTCATTCATTAACTGACTGGCTAAAGGAATTTAATTAACATTTTTGATAAAATATAGATAGATGTAAAGGAATTTTTATAGCTTTGACGAAACGATTTAAAATGATATGCATATGAATTTATTAAATGTAAATAGAAACCTGAAACATTGTGGCCAAATTTAATTGGCAACGATTTGTTTATCTTTAATTATTAATATAAGCAATGTAATACTACGAAAATCAAGTTACATTCCTCATTTATGTTAGGGTTATATTTTTAATCAAATCATGTGTAAATTTTCTCATCTAAATATCTAAAAATTTTTAATATACGTACACATGGAACAGTAGTATATTTACTGGTCGATCAAAGGGTTGACCCCCACACATATATTTTGCATACATAGCATTAAAATTTGTCTCATTTCTTTATTTTGTTTATGAAATTATTGATTACTAAAGCCGTACCTAGCAGTTGGAAGAGTGACGAATTGCGAAAACTGGATGACGGATGAAGAAAATAACTGCAAAAAATCGTTGTTATTCTTACAGATTTATGAACTATAGACAATACGTATTTATCTGTGATACTACTTAGCCGATACGTATTTATCTTTGGTACTACTTAGCAACATACTAAAATATGAAAAATCTAAAGTCTTTTCTACTTTCCTAAAAATATATGAGGGAGAGCATTTTTTTACATGTATTATACAGACCCTGAACAAATTTATTTCGCTTTATTTAAATTTTTTGTTATTGTTCAATATAATTTAATATTTTATGATATGTAGGGACAATATTATTCATGAGTTGTCTAAAGCTTCTAGTGATTCAAATCATTTTAATTATTGAAAAAATGTCAATTATTTGTTAACAGAAATATCCAAAGTAATCAGTGAAAGAATTTGAAGTACCAAATACCAAATAATATTAACTGAAAATTTTTTGTTAATTATTATTTACTAACTTTTACAAATCTTATCACAGATAAGTATAACATATATCTTTTTAAACAATTATTTTCCCGGCTATTTGCCAAAACGCTGAAACTTGGATTACAAAAAAGATAATATGCACATTATGTTCAGTACTACTGACTCAATAATGTTATTTTTAATTTCAACTATTCTGTCTAGTAATACCAAAAATAAATAAGGTACTCACCATTATTTTTGGTTTTACTAGACAGAATAGTTGAAATTAAAAATAATATTATTGAGTCAGTAGTACTGAACATAATGTGCATATTATCTTTTTTGTAATCCAAGTTTCAGCGTTTTTGCAAATAGCCGGGAAAATAATTGTTTAAAAAGATATATGTTATACTTATCTGTGATAAGATTTGTAAAAGTTAGTAAATAATAATTAACAAAAAATTTTCAGTTAATATTATTTTTCATTCCACTCTATATTTTAACTTTTATCAAGAGGAACTTAATTTGTTTTTAAAATACCAAATACCTATTTAAGTATTTGTTACTTCAAATCCTAATAAGTTGACAAAATAAGAAATACTAGTCAAACGTATTTGAAGTAAGTTGTAAATTATTATATTTCAGATATTTGAGAGTATTTGAAATATTTTAAACTACTTCAAATAACTTGAAATATATCAAGTACTTTAAAGTATTTTAAGGACTCTAAAGTATTTAAAACACTCTAAAGTGTTTCAAATATTCTAAAAGTATTTCAAATACAGTTTATTTCAAACTTATTTGCAACATAAAAAACGGCAGCTTCTTTGACGGTGATAAAAGGATCAAAGAAACCGACGTTTTTTATGTTGCAAATAAGTTTGAAATAAACTGTACTTGAAAAAATGTCAAAAAAATTCAAATAAATCGAAGGGAGTCTAATAATTTGGCCAGGGACTGTAAGTTAACAATTAATTACTTGGACCATCATATTCAATATTATTAAAACTTAGTATTAACAGTATATATATATATATATATATATATATATATATATATATATATATATATATATATATATATATATATATATATATATATATATATATATATATATATATTAAAAATTTACTCATAAATTCTTTCACGGAGACATCATCATCATCTTATATAGATGTTCTAGTTTTTAATTCTAAGAAAAGCTGAGCGAAGAACCCAAAACCGTATTTTGATGTAATAGATATAAATCAACATTGCTGTCAATGCCTTGATGAGTACACGATTAGTAATCATGAATTTATTATGTCATTTAATATTTAAAAAATAGAAACGGAGAAAGCTTAGAAGGTTAAAGTTTTCTGTTAACTTTAGTCGACATGACATAGTTATAGAGTGGGCAAAATTTTAGTCGCAAAAAATGTAGTTCCAATTACAAATATAATTTTCATACTCGTAAGGCCTATCGATACTGGCGTAGATAATAATAATAATAATGATGATAGTCTTATCAATGAACCTGTTGAATCGCTGACTTTCTACTGAAACATGCTAATTTTCTAACATTTTGGGAAGACGTATTAATCATGAAAATAAACTGAACTTGATAAAATAAAACTTTAGTTTTAAGTTAACCATGAAACAGCGTTTTCGTTAGCAACTATTTTGGTGATCAATTTTCTGTTTTTTAATAAATTTGCTAAACGTAAATTAGACACTTGTGTGGTGTGTAACAGGAAGTTGTTTAAGTACCAGAAACTATCGTTACAATAAAAGAATTAATACCGTATATTACAGAGGGAGTTTAAAGATCAAGCAGACTTTTATTCTGCAGATAAACAATGTTACATAATAATTTTGGAGGAAAATGTAATTAACTTTTTCTAGTGTACACAAAAAACTTAATCATTTTTATTCACACAAATGTTTCTTACCATGTTATAACTTAGGAATAAAAATATGCAATATCTAAATATTATGCTCTGGAGTTCGCAGGACTAACTTCTATTACTATATTTCAGCTATTTTCAGAAAAATCTTTAGTCTAAGTTTCATCGACATCAACACATGTTTATAAAAGTCCATAACAAGTTTAGTTTCTGATTTAAAATTAATAGGTAGATTTAAGAGGCACTTGCCGAGGGCACGAACTGCGGTCGATTAGACCATTCGCTTGGTACTTAGCCGAGTGAGTAAGGGCTCAAATCCATCCCGAAACAAATGGAAAATTTAATTATTTAAAATTTGTTTTCGAATGAGATGAGGTATGGAACTGTCGATGCCCTAGATGTAGTTCGGACTCCACAATAAGCTGTAGGGTCTCGTCTCCCTTTTCTAACACAAAATCTCTGGTTTTCAAGGAGTTACTTCGTTGACGAGAGAGGGGATTAAAAAGACATGGTATGAAAAGAATGCATTGCTTAATCGAGGAATCTAGCTCATTTTTGCCGGTATTGATGTTTTAGCATTGCTAGTCGTGAAAAAAAAATAATAAGAACACCATAGAAATTAGACATCCCCTGAAATCCAAAGCCGAAGCTGCCTTAGAAGAATATACAACAATTCCCACCGATATGGCAAGTTTCAGTGGCAAGAATCGAACTCCCAACTACGATAGATAGATTTCTAGTCGCGCTTGCTATTGCTCCAGCGAACTATGCCACCGATCGTAGATTGGTGCAAAAAAATTTTAAAAGTTTTTTTATTTTAAAAAATTTACGATTTTGGATTTTCTAGGTTTTCGACTAAGCTAGCGATAGTCGCAAACTAATACACGGCATTTCTAGCACTTCTAGTATCGTTGTGTAGTTTAGCTATATTAATATACATATATTTATAATAATTTTCTTGAGATAATGTATCTGAATATTCTAATGCATCTTAATATGCCAAATATTTTTTGAAATTTGGGATATTTCATTCTTATCTCGCCATAAATGAAATGGTGGCTTGTTAATATGGACGCCACAGCTAAAACGTTTATGAAAGGGAAACCAATAAAACTTGGTTACAAGTTATGGTGTATGTGTAGTTCATCTGGCTACTTTCAGCCTTACTGTGGCAAAGAACAAGATGAGAGTACTGAAAACCAGTTGGGAATCGTATCATAAAAAAACTTACATCAGCTATGCCGCCTGAAGAATGCGAGAAACTCGAGCTATTTTTTGACAATTTCTTTAGTAGTCATAAACTAATCTGCATGCTAAAAAGCATGAAGTTAAAAGACTGAAACCGTACGAGAAACGTAATTCGGAAAATATCCTTGATGGCTTCTAAACAAATGAATGCGGACAAGGACCGGGGGATACTTTGACTACGTGTTCGATAAATCAAATAAAATGTTGATAATAAAATGGAATGACGAGGCAGTTTCTGTTATTTCTAATTACAGTACCATTGGACCACGACTAGTTTTTCTAAAAATCGGTCGAATATTGTTCTCAAATTTATTATTATATATTTATTTACAGGTATAACTAGATAATATGCTCAAAAAAAGAAGAAGCACGTAACTATTACAGTGTCAAGGCTTATTATACAGCAATATAACGTACATATGGGTGGAGTAGAATTTCCATTTACAGAACCAGAATAGGGTCTAAAAAGTTATTATTTATCCAAATATTAGATATTGCTGTGGTAAATACTGGGACAATTTTTTAAATAGTATGAATATGTTTCTTTGCGGGATATATGCAGGAAAATTGTTATAGCATATTTCTCTAAAACTACCCTCTCAACTTCGAAGATGCCAAGGCCACAAAGATCAAAATTTTTGGGATGTCGAGTCAGTTTGGATATTACATTTGATGGAATCAATCATTTGATCATCCCCATATCAACTCAGAGAGGATGTGCTGAATGCAACAAGACGCCTAAAAACTGTGTGGCAAATGTGACGTCGCATTGCATGGTGCTTGCTTTGCTTGCTTTCATGCAAAATAAATACTTTTACAAGTATCATTTGATAATCTCATGTTGGCAAATATAAATATGCTTTCAATACAGTTTTGATTCCATCTAAAGTAACTCGCCAACGTTCCAATAATGGGACTGCTATTACACGCCATGGTAGTAAAAATTTCATATATATTGATGGTTATATGTTGGATAAGAAATTATAAAAAAATATATTTTTTAGCTCATTGCTAAGTTGTGGCGAGTAATGAATGGACAGTATGAATCTGAATGTTCTAATGCATCTAAATATATTACGAGTTTAAAACATCGAAACGGAAAAATTTTAAATGTATAAAAATATCGGAAGATTCAGAATGAGTCAAAATATAGCTTAGAAAGTGGTTGTAAATCTGTAATATTTATCTTAAATAGGGAATTAATATACATATTTAAAATTTATAGTTTAAATAATACTAGTATGTAATAGGTAATAAAACTTTTACAGCCCACTACTACTATGTTTTTTATTCGCAATAACTCCTACAAGAAATTTTTGCTACGTTTTCACCTCGGGTTTCACAAGTTAAATAACCAATAAAATCTACCTTGATGATATTCCAAAAACAAAATGTGACTTCCGGTATTTTCAGTTCGCTTGTAATAAAGTTATTTCAAGTTACCATAAACACTACTTAATGATGAATAATTCGTTTTATATATTACTATTAATTATTGGTATGCAAAACATATTTATTAATGTATTTGCAGCTTTATTTTTTAATAATCCAAAATTTCACAGTGGAGGCCGGTGGAAAATAATAAAACGTTATAACATGCAGAGGCGTGACTAAAATTTGGCGACGATTATACAGAATATTGGCGCCCCCCAATGCAAACAAATTTAAACTTAAAAAAAACCTTCAAGTCATTATTTATATGTTTTCTTTTTATTTTGACAAGTGACAGTTGCTACTTTTTGCATATAAGAATTTTAAAAATATGAGTCATTCTCGTTATTTAAGAATATGACTGGTAGATACGGATGTGGCGGGAACTATTAACTAATAACAATAATGAATTTTTAGCCACATAAAATTATAAATTCTGAAGAAGCAGAATCATATGTAATTAAAAATTTATGAACGCTGTGTTAAATTGCAGCATTATTTTCCTAAAACATCATTAACATTTATAAAAATTTTCTTTGAAACGCTTAATATAACATCTGAGCAATAGGTGAGCTTTTAAATTAGCCACAATGTTATTGTGACAATAAACATAATTATATTTCAGCCACTTACCGTATTATGGGTAAGAATATTACTATAATTATCGTGTCTCAGTGCCGGGTTTGAAAATGTCAAATATATTTAAGACTTTTGGTGTAAGTTTCGCTAGAAAAAATAATACAATTCGTCATTCCGTTCGCGTTATGCAACGCGTTACAATGCTTCTGATTTGAGTGAGAAAAAATTAACACAAGGTATTTTTAATGTTTAAGAGATGACATATCAAAATATAATGTAAATATTAACAATTGATATAAAGAATTTCACACAATACGGAACAAGTCGGTCCTGGGCATCCGTGCAGTGCTTTTGATACAATATAACTGATTAACTTAACTAAAATACTCAGTTTTTTGTTGTAATAAATATAAATCAAGTACACTGCATTTTTTTTAGGAAATAATTTATAAAAGTTCAATAACTATTTGATGTATAAATACGTACGTACATTTTAAGAATTTAAAAAAAATGTAGATTATGTATTCTATATGTATTCTCACTGACATGATATTTGCATCGACTCTACCTAACCTGAGCAATAAATAGTCATATATCTTGTCAATATTTCCGGAACAATAAATACGCACTGAAGGGCAAAATCAAGGCAGCTTTGTATATGAGTAAACTTTTGGAAGTGACTTACATTACGTATTGTCAAATTTATTACACACGCAAAACAAGTACTACACAACTCCGATTATTATTACACGCATAAAGTAATACATATATACTGTGTGACATTGAAATTACAACATCCAGTAATACATAAAGAATTTAGATGAATATCTGGTAAATAATGTCTCACAATAATTAATAAATAAATTAATAACTTTTTGCTCTAAACTAGCTTTACTGTTATTGCTTTCTTTGTCTTGCGATTAGGTGAGTTTGAAAGGGATGAGTTAATAGGGTACGAGAATATTGGGTAATTGAGGATAGGGTTGGCTGAAATGCGCCAACACCGAATAAAAAGACAGATGTAGGTACCGAGGCTGTTCGTGGACCAGTGAACGTAATGAATGACTCTTAAGAATTGTGACCCTAAGAGACCTATTTGAGTACAACTAGGTCTGTGAAAAATGAACGTTTAGCTGCACGAGTCAACTATTATCCACCAGGTCAATTTGTCAATGAATGAATTCCTTGATCGCATCAACCCGCCTCATGTTGCCACTGTTCCAGAGGCATCGAGTGGTCAGACCTGAGTGATACGAAGAACATGCCCAATGAGATGAAGAATAGAATAAGATAGGGTTCAGTGATGAATCCAGTTTGTGGGCTCACGATGGGCGCAGAAAAATTAACCGTCGACGTGGAGAATGTATCCAGTTTTGTATGGAACGGGATACAGCGCTTATCCGAGGGGTTATATTATGGGGTGTATTAGCATATGGAAACAGGTTCCCTCTAGTCTTAGTAGAAAGAAACATGAGTACGTTCACAGTGGACCAGCTAAATTACCATAGTCCTATTTTCCAGCACACCTCCTATTGCTGCCATTATCGGGAGGATTCTATGAGATGATGATGTGAACAGCTAATAGCCCGCAATATCACCTGACTTTTTGCCAATCGAACATGTATGGCATAAAATAGGCAGACGACTAGGTCGATTACTGGTCCTACCAATGGACCTTCAGCGGATGAGCATTGTATTTTTGACTGAATAAATGCGCGGTGTCTTCAGGATGTATTTGGATGTAAATCGGTTTCGGTTTTTTGAAAATTACTTGACAAATGATGTAAAAATGTCTATTGGTTCATCTACACCTCTGCCAAAGGGTGTAGTTTACTATGTGGACTTATTCAACAGAAGGATTTTTACGTTCTATGGTGTGGTACTGACGAGTTTGGGAAATCGAAATAGTTGTCTACTACTAAAGGACATCATTAACTGCACCTTCGTAAAAGTCTTAGTGTAAAATCATACGATTTAGTAATAGAAAACCTTCACACCTTGCTGCCTCCAATATATATTGTGTTATTATATGCCATAATTCAGAATCAAGTATGCAGAAAATCATCCTGGTGTATTAAAGTTAGTTTATTATTATATGTCTTGTTAAAACAATGTAAAAATTAACCAACTCGTAGATTATTTATTTTTAAATCTAATGTTTATTATAAAAATAAGGCTACTGACACTTATATTGTAGAAAATGTATTTTTTATTACAAACTAATAAACTAGCACACTGGGTGGTTAATTATTAATAACAAATTAGATTCTCTTTTGTAGTTAATAACAAAACTGCCTTTCCGGCGTTTGAAAATTAAATATTTAGAATTTCCACTCGAATTGATTCAGTGTATTTATTTATACAAGAATACTGAATGAAGTGATAAAATATACTTATTAATTGTGTGTAAATTCAGTTTTATGTAGGGGTGATATATATTATTTCATTTATTAAATTTACTAATATTAGGCCAATACCCTTTATTCGGTTATTTATAGATCGGCCGTAGAATCAATTGTCTTTTTCAGTCACACTTATGACATATTTATACAGCACATTTTCCTGAATTATTAAAAATCCATACATCAAATATACTTTCAATGTAGTCTGTAAATTTAAGCATGTAAAAATTATTTTTTGTATAATCTAATTGACTTCCTAACGGGTTTCGCATTAAAAACGCAATATTTCTAAAGTATGCTCTAATATACATACATAATACGTAAAAAATATATTATTGCAGTTGTTTTTAAGGAAACGAATAAACAATTTAGGCGTTTACAGTGATGTGTAACGCATTGAAAGTAGTCATAACAATATTATCTTATAATTAACTACAAGGAAAATAAATAAAATACACAAGAGAAAAACATTTCATTAAAAAAAAATGTTATGACAAACAAACAAAAATTCCCACAAAGGTACCAAGCTTGTTCGTGGGTATTTTTTCATGTTTGAAATTAGGTAGAACTTGTTCGAATTTAGAATAAAAAAACCAGTAAAAATATGTAAAACAGTGTTAAGTCCCGTATACATATTTAATATTTTAATTTTCTGACGTATACATACATGATACATTTACGGAAATATTTACTTACCTCTTTATCTGGTTATACGTAAAATTATATACAGTTCTCTAACAATTAACATATGTATTTTTTTGTGTTTTTGCATTTTGTCACTACTTGGTGGGAAAATAATATATATTAGTCTAAAATTTCAGGAAATAGTTTTTGCTCTTTTAATTTATATCCTTTCCTTAACATGTACTTAAATAAAACTCGCCCGTAACATGCATCTCTCGATGTATCCCAATTTTTGATTTTAAGTTTGACGAAAACATACCTAGTTAACGAGTTTATTTTTTCGATTATATGCACGTGCTTTGGATGAACATTTTTTGTCAATACATTGCAAACATCATCCAATTTGTACTTTGTATATAAATGACTAGATAAAAACTGACAAGCTGGATATGGATCATGTACCCATTTTTTCCCTCGTGGGTAACCGGAACTTGGCTATAGTCTGCATACGTTAAGATTTCTATTTTCATTGAATCGCCAAAACAATAAATTATAAGCATTTTGTTATAGCCGATTCCATATATAAATAAATACCATATATGTTTAAATTGTGTTTTAACAAAAGTTATGGAACTTCTGTTACCATTTTTTATCTGTGGTTTGGAAAGGTGTAAAAGGATTATTATTATGCATATTTACGAGGCCGAGATATTCAGCGGTGTACTAGCCCAGAGGCTACATAATTAGAGGCAATTGAAATACCCACCCAATAATTGCGATTAGTACGTTTTTACGAAAAAATTGCAGTTCCATGACCGGGGATTCCTGATTTCCAAAACAAGAGGGTTTGCCTCCTTATCGGGCAGTCAACCTTTTTGTTTGAAAGGACACCCCGTATGTGCAATGCGTATTCTTATATTAATATTGCAATCTAAAATAGTAAAATGTTATCAATAACCAAAGATTTCTAGCAGTTCTGTAGAATTATGGGGTAAAGTATTTATAACCTTGTGCATTACTTATTTCAAAAAATGCTTTATATTGGGCAATTAGTGTAAAGTGCTTCTTCGTTTTTTTTTATAAGATAATTATTGTCTACTTCGCCCGCAAATGTAAATATCCGGCTGTTTTTTCTGTCCGATTGTGCTTTTTATACTATATTTAATTATATTGTATTTCGTCAACCGTTCGCAGGCTATCGGGTGTTTACAGAATAAATACGTACAGATAGACTGCTTGATTTGGAAAAAAAAAAAGAAACATTTGGATTTTAAGAGTATTTGCACGTATTTCCATTCACTGGAGGGAGAAAGAATTTAAACAAAATTTATGAAATGTCAATATATATTCAATGTTGTTAGTGGCGAGTTTGCTCAATTTGCCGATTTTTATTATATGTTGTGGACCCACTAAAAAAATATTATGTTTAACAGATTAATTTGTTAATAAATTTGGAATTGTATATATTTGTTTAGATAGTATATTGCCTAAGCGAAGCGTCCCCGTTTCTATTTTGGGTCTAAAAGATCTAAAGTTGTCTCAGTAAGTGGTGCAAGGCAATAGTAGTGAGTCGGAATTTTTGTAGCTTGCTCCGGTCATGTGAGTACGTACGGTGGAATTCCCTAAGATAGGGAAATACCTGACGGTACCGGAAAGATTATTATTTTCTCAGCTCACATTCTATGAACCAGGTAGTAGAATATGTAAAGGCGTACCTTCGATATATCCGGAAGAATATTAAGACCGAGGTCTTGGAGCAGGCCGTGGTCGGCAGCGGCAGCAGCACTTAACACTAACACAAGACAGAATGACGTCCACGCCGCTATATTAGCCCAAATATTACCGCCCATAGCCGGGGGCTAAAGCCGGCATCAGTTAGTTGCACCTGACACTCGAATGCACTTGCATATGCACTTATGCACCGCACTGGCCGCGTAAATGATACGCGAACCTGACTACTCACTTCAAGCAGTAAGCGATGTGATGTGAGGCAGGACTTTAACTCACGCGCCACTAGCCACTCGCACTCTTATATATGAGGAGGGGAATATTACTTTCTGGAAATATTATGTATCCAAAACACCCTGTTCATATAGTCCTTATGGTCTGTAACACGCGCCGTGATTTTCTGATAAAGAATCATTTCCTGGACTTTTGTTTCTCCGTAAATGCTGCCGGTACTTTAACCCTTCTACTTTCCTTCGTGTTCTTTTTTCATAAATAGATGCATGTATTTATTATTTAATAGATTAATACATACATTACCTTTCCTACTCCGGCTTTTTATAAATTACACAATATACTAAAATAACCAATAAAATAAACATTAGAAATTCTAAGAAAAAATGTAGGTACAATATAGGGTGGGTGAGTCATTCTCATTATTTAAATACGAAAATATAGAGACGCAGTGGCGTAGACTCATTTTCCGCATCCTGAAGCTTTTCTAATATATCGATTTCACTATCTTCTGTTTTTAGTTTATTTTATTTATATATTTATTTTTACACCTACACACAAGTAACTAACATTATCATTCTAGTTCTCTTACTTTTTACATTAACAATTCACAAATCGGTTATTCCTATAGCTATTTTCAAATTATTTTCAGCAACTTTTAACTTTATTTTAAAATCATGTTTTGAAAATAGGGTGCAATATTTGGTATTTTCTTACAAATAAAATAAAGGAAATTTGAGAAAAATCAGGAAAAAGGTAGTAACGAGTTGAATTACGTATAATTATGACCCAATTATAAATAATATTGACAAAAAAATATTATAAACGTGGTGGAACAACTTCTAAATCTTTTAAAACATAAAGCTTTCAAAATATTATTGATTAAAATTTTTATTACAAACTGATATCATATGTCAACAATATAAGAAACTTGGTGGCGTAAAAACATGTACAAAGGTTTTTCGAAAACTGTATATTTTCAAAGCTATGGATTAAGTTTACACAAAAATGTATCAAAAAATTTTTCTATATCTACTTTCTATGAATTATCACTAAAAAATGAAATCCATTAGGTATACTATGTGGTGTAGAAAATCAACACTCAGTTTTAAAGTTTTTTTTGCTAAACGGTCGTGCTTAGAAAGATTATCAAATGATTAAACTTTATTAGTACACCTTAAATTTAAGAGTAAAAATATGGTTTTCCAACCTCTGTAGATATGTTTCTAAGACCATGTGAATGTATTCTGATGCATTTATGTGCATTTCTGGGACAGCTAATATAGATCTGTTATTTTTTTTTTTTTTTTTTTTTTTTCTTCCAGATGCTATTGCACCCCACATCTTAAGCCCTTGGGTTAGTGATATTTCTTATTTCACACAAAACTGAATATCTTGCCTTCCTCCATGTTGACGGCGAACACTTCTGCACCAATCATGAAAACAGAATCACGGACATCTATTCAATTCCATTCTTCATCGCACTTAGGAGCTCGATTTTGGCACCACTCAGTTCTAGGTTCCTCCGTGTCAGTGAGAAAATGTGGAGGGGCCGGTACGATCGAAGACCAAATTAACCTGTTCTTTGATGATTGGACCTGATGAATAGTTATTGATTCATAGCAGTTAAATATTGATTTTCCCAGACCTGGTTGTACCGACAGAGCATTACGAATTCCTAGAAGTTGTTCTTCAGATTTAATGGCTTTTTCAGAAGTCATTTAATCATGGTATCACAGGTCTTTATGAACCCGACGTCGTTATATTCAATACATACAGGCAACGTGTACAGAACCAGGTCGCCGTTAAACTGATCGCTCAATTATCATCAATAGCTGCTTTCGTTCGTGCCAATTATTCGTGAACAAAGTGATCATGATTTGTTCCAGTATTTCTGGAAGTTCACTAATTACCTTGTACATATAGGTCGTATTTCTTTCCCAGAAAGTACGAAAGGGAATCATGATTAGTTTGTTTACCACAACGAAAGCAGCTAAAGTCTAAGATATACTACGTAAATAACTAGTCGATTTTCTCTGGGCCTATGACTGTGGCCCCAGATGAGCAACTTTAGTTATCACTTATTATTAGTGTTTTTGAGGCCTACTGCTAACCAAACTTTTACATAAATTCATTATGTATTACTGGGTGTTGCAATTTCAATTTCACAGAGTATAATTATAGTAAGAAGTATACGAAATACGTGTTATATGGTGTAAACTGTACATGAGATGTAGGTACCGGTAAATATTAGTGTTTATAATTTTTGGTACCAGTAAGTAATATTTTACAATTGTGTAATTTTTGCAAAAAGCTTGAGGAAATGGAATTGCGAAAATTTAGAAGTGTTGCACAGTTGTATAAAATAATTTGCAGCAGTCGGTTATTATTATTATAGACCAGATTAGTAAAAAATCAGCTTAAATAAAATAATGTTTATAACAGAAATAAAAACTTTCGTTTCAGAAATGTCATGTAATTAGCATTCAATCTGAAATGGGAAAAAATTTACAAATTACACATAGATATTTAACTTAAAAATATATAAGAAAATTAGGTGATTTGAAAGTGGATCAGTTCAACACAAACATATTGAAAAAAAGATATTATTTTTTAAACCTAAGGTGTGGGTCGCTGATTGTAATATTTATATATGTAGTGAAAGTTGCGCTGTTAGCTGTTACACTTGCCTGTGAATAATAGAGAAAAATAGAATGTTAATTATATTAAAAGGAGAAAAATCAAGCGAATTATATATTGGTAGACTATGTTGTCAATAATTTAATTCTGACATTAAAAATAATGCTCGAAACAATCAACGGTCGAAAAATACAGCATATAAAGTACATTATTATTGTTGGTTTGCCTATTAAATAACAGAAATTTTTAACTAAACGTACGGTAAACCTTGGTGCAAAATATATAAAAAATGTGACATAAAAATAGATGTTAATGTAGTTTTCTTTAAATGTCTGAAGCTGCATTGTAAATAATATAATTGATTGCTTAAATCTGGCGTTTCTTAAAATATATAACTCAGTATATGAAAACATGCCACTAATTTTAAAGTAAAAGAAGATTAAAAGAACCGACACACTGAGAGACTGCCCTATAATTTTTCTGAAAGGTGATGTCAGCCATAGCGTTTATCCATCATTCCACATATTTGCTTTACATAACCCAAGACATATACAAGCATTAGGCGTTCTTGATCGTGTGTTTCTTTTTTTGTTTTCCTCTAAATTTCCCTAAGTTCAGCCTATGATCGGAAAGAATGTGATGATTTTTCGAAAGAGTAGGTGGCGTATTATTTAAATAAAATATTTCCAATTTCTGCCAATTACACTTTGGGAAGAATTTAAAAAAGTCATTCATCAGGCAATAATTTCATAAACGTAAATACTACTGTAATAAAAATAAACCAAAAGGAAATAAATACATTTGAGAAAATAATAATACAAGCTATTTTTTCCTTTCATTTAGTTCATGACACATGCGTTGGATTTTATTTTTACCGTATTTTTGTTATAGGTCAGCTAATAGAACACATACATATCTCTGCTATTTGTTAAATTAGAATCGCGAACTTTTGTGTGGGCGATTTCCAAAGGACTATGGCCCCCTTGTGTATACATCGACCGCCAAAAATTTGCAACAATGCACTAATAATAATTTTGATTATACACACACAATGAGCTTTACTCGGGCGTTGCCGAGCCCAGTTTAATTGTAGGCTGATTGAAATTAGGCTTTGTTTCGCGCAAGCTAAATAATTTTCAAAATAAAGTATATTTTATTCAGCTAGACACTTTAATAGCAATGGGAACCCCAAAATTCGATTTTTAGTTTCTTCCCATACGGTTTGAGCTAGTCATTACCCTGCAGTCGTTTGTGGTTTACGTTTGTGTGAAACCCCAATGTTTGTATTTAGTAGCGGATATACTAGTTCATTTTTACGTTGATTGCCCTTCTTTATTTAAAAAACATTGGCGCATCCACCATTTTTAAAACGTACTAAATACTAAAACATATTTTCTTCTCGTTTCTTTGTTAATATGTATTTTTGTCTCATTTTAATAACAATAAAATTAATTTGAACTTGACAATTTGAACGATTTATAAAAAAACTTAAAAAACAACTTTGACATTTTAAAATCTATTAAACGACATTATGACTTTTGTCATATGCACTTTCCCTATTAATCAAGTGTGTTTCGTTTTCATGAAAACTAAGACAAACAAAACAAACGCCTGATTTAATTCTAATTTGTGGAGTTTTTTAATCCTACTTCAGTTTTAAAAAAACTGTTCTAAAATGTACTATAAGAAAGACGAAAGTGAAAACTAAGATTTCCCAAATACTTATTTCACTAGATGTTGCAAATACTACAAGTAGTGCTTCATTGGAATTACCACCAAAAAAGTTCGGAGCAAGATATGAGCTAGAAAGTAGCATACTTCTTATATTTAAAGCAAAAAATTCAAACATTTATAGAGAATGTTGTCGCTTATGTCTCGGAAAAATCGAAGACACTGAAGTCCTCGACTCTTTGCTCTTCATACTATTAATACAATTAGTAGAAGTTAATTTCCAAAGTTAATTAAAAATAACTATACTTCGTGCGCAATTTATTTAATCAATTTTAATAATAATAAATAGTTGTTATTTCAATAAATGTAAGAATATGTAGTTTTTTATTAACGTACGGAAAGTATTTTCCACACTGTTATGTAAAAGCTTACTAACCTCTCATTTGAATGTGGAAGAGCGCTCTTTCAACACAATCATAGAAATATTATATTTTCATGTCAGAAAATATATAAACAATATCTCCCTTTTCAGAATGAAATCGAGAAGTTCTCCATTCATAATTCTAAAAGTAGTAAAAATATCACTACTCTTAGTTTATCTTTGGAGCTGTGTGTAGAAATCACCTTTCATTTTATTTATCAACTTTCAAAGCGCCATCATAAATCAAATGTAGACTAGAGCCAATAAAATAACGCTTGATACGTAAGACTATTTTTTTGTGATTTTGTAATGTAATAAAACTAATGACGTTATTGTGTACAAATATTTAAAGTTAAACATATAAAATATGGTGTATAAATAATTATTTTAACAGTAAAATCTAACGTGCTTAAAAATAAATACAATATAAATGTTAATAAACAAATACAAACTTTAAAAAATGTCATAATCACTATTCACTAGTAAATTTAGAAATGTTACTAACACATTTGGCAAGAATATGTTGTGTTTATTTTAAAAGCATTATTATTATTTCCTCTTCTTATGGTGGACACAAAATTAAAGCCGTCTCAGACAGCGTTAATTTCTCAGCTTTGAGACAAATTAGCTTATGCTTAATAAAAAACACCATTTTAAATTACATGAGTCTCACGGTCTTTACATCCGTAATTACAGGGGGGCGGTTTAACATTAACCGTCTATAATAGTTAAATTCAGTAAGCAAATTATTGTCAAAAGTAGTAATACGAATTTTGTACAATATTTTATGCTCATTTCAGACATGTATTGTTTCTGCATCTGTCACATACATTTTCAATGACATTTAATATTAAAATAAAAAAAAATACATTAAATTAAAAGGAAACAATATCACTACTGAAATAAGGAAAATGGTATAGCCAAATCAAATTCATACAACCCCTCTCTGGGTTTTATGCGCATCAAGCGCTGAATTACAAAGAATAATTTGGTGAATTTTGTATAATGTTACAACGCGCTGATTAAATCACAACAAAGCATCAAGACAGAATTATATTTTCAAGATACCATAAATAACAGGTATATCACCACTCTGAACTACTGTTTCATTAACTACGATCTGAAGTAGATTTCGGTGAAATTTATGTTCTTAATTTATTTTTTATCATTATTGTAATACTGTATTTTGTTTTATCTTATGAAAATGTGCTATATGCACATTGTACTTCAAGGCTTGTACCCTCTGTACATTATATATGGATAGGAGAGCTGTTCATTAAAAACTTCCCACCCAACACTTTTTGGAAAACTTCTAGAGCAGCAAATCTTCGAACATTGGTTCAGGAATTATTTGCTACTCTTTGTAAGATTGTTTCCTCTACATCAGGTGTACGAGTCGTCCTTCGTACTCCGCACTTTTGTTTTCTGGGCTATACAGTACCGGTTTCTCTGTTCTGCGATAGATATTTGGAAAAATATGAGCACAGGGCAGTTGCCGCTGGCTTGGGAAATCCTCAGCATGTAATCTACGTTTCCGCTGTATTTTCCATAATAAAAATGGATATCAGCAAGTTCTTCATTTGATTATTCAAAATTTTTACCTATTTCATGTGAAAACTCTCAGATATTTATTATTGACAGACGCTTACCTTACTTTATTTGAAAAATAAAATAGAAATGAGAACTTTTTCAATGCAGTAACTTATTCAGTGTAGGTTTTCTCATAAATGATATATCCTAAAGCTTTCTATCAAGAGAAACGTAATTTTGTCCAAAGAATCTGATGTCAGTGTCGAAAAAGTTTGAGCAAAAAATATAACAAACTGTGAGACAACCTCCGCCCGGTTGACACGCCCATGGTCCCCTACGGTCTTTTTTTGATAAAACGATTAGATTCCTCATGAAAATGTACTCCTTGTACTAAATTTCATTGTTTTTGAAATAAAAATGAAAACCGGATTTTGGGTGCCATCTTCAAATTATCGTATCTCCCTCAGGAAATATTTCGGTCACCTGTTGACTTGAACTTCATTGTTTTTTGAATGAATAAAAAATATAATATTAATCACAAACACCCTGTATATGCACAGACACATTATAGCAAGAAGGAATTAGGGCTAGGATTGATGGGAAATCTCCAGAAAATTTATCTGCAAACCAAGGGTATGGTATATAATAATGGCGGTCACCTGATCTAAGAAACGCTCATTGGATTTTGGACTTAAAAAGTTAGATAGCTAGTTATACTCTGTGTTCCCAAAACGAGGTTCGGCTTTTACTAATTGATGAGAGAAAAGAAAACATTATAATTTTAAATAATAATGAAGAGAAAATAACTATTACAGGATTGAGATAATCACTTCAATCAAATTTCTGTTAAAACCGAAATTACGATATTTTTTATTGTAGTGTATCTAAATAGAGTCCTGAATGATAATTAAATAGTTCTTCAAAATAAAAAATACGTCTAAATGGAGGGTTATGTATCATGTATCTGTTTGTGTAGAAATATTCCTTAGTTATATATCGCATTTAAATTTTACAATATATATCCAAGGACTATATAAAAATTCACATTTCTAATTAAAAATAAGAATTTAATGCTACTTTCGGTTTTACGAGAAATTTTATTGACATTTTATTAACTTTCTAATATACTCTTTTATGTGTAAAAATTCTTCTTTTTTGCATACATAATAAATTAGAAGAAGCCTGTCCCACGCTGTATGTCCTTAGTCATACAATATACTTCACAAATTGAAAGCAACCACAAAGGTACTGTGGGACTTCCCTGTTGTCATTAACAGGTCAATATTATACAACAAACCTGATATCCTGATCTTTAGATAAGACCAAACGCTTAGCGGGGAAATCTTGAGAGAGTCAGTTTCACTCTTTAATAAATAAAATGGATACAGACAAAACACACATACATAAGTATACAAAAACTTTTTGATATTTGGATTCAAGATAAAACACAATTTTTTTACTTTTAATGCATTTATTGACATGTTACACATTGACAGCACATAAACTGAAGAGTTTGTACATACTGACACAATTATATTCCCACTATTCAAGACACTGAATTTTGTGTGCCTTTGGTATAAACAAAAGAAGTAAAACAAACTCAAGATGAAACGAAAGACCGAATGTCACCAACGGAAAGTATATAGCGATAGTAGCCTTAAAGTCGTTAACCTTTCCTCCATCAAAATTGTTCTCTCGTCCCGAGTGCCTAGCTAGTTGAACTAGAATTGACATTAACATCTTCACAATTTTACTTGGTTTTGTAGTCCAGCCTGGAATAAGGTGCGATAAGTTATCATTTTCTTATATTTATTATCATTGTATTTATTGATACTATTAATGCATTGCTGCAATATAGCAACGAGCAGCTCATACCTAATTTGATATACGCGCAAAGATCCAAAAAACATACTATATTTATTACCGCAAACAAGAATCCATTCTGTAGGTATTTAATATCGATCGACCCGAATCATAAAATTTCTATCAAGTTAAAAATTAGTACACATGTAAGGTTTCACTTCCTAATAACCATGGTAAAAATCCTGACCAATCAGTATGTATATTTTGCCGCCATCTTGAGAAGATAATACTCAAATAAGTTTTCTGCAAATATCTTTTTAGTATTATTTATAGCAAAAATATACTTATTCGATTATTAAAATAACAAATTGCAAGAAATCTTATATGGATTACTCTTGTTACAATCGATCGTTGTTAATGGAGAAGATATAGATCTTCTAGTCTAGTAGTCATTTTGCAGATAATCCTGCCATATTCAACGATGACAACGCTTCACAGGATTCAATTCCCAAGACAAGAGAAAGGTTTTCTTGCCATGCATGCTGAACCTTAAACATAACAACAGGTACAACTGTATCACTTAAAATAACAAATTGCAAGAAATCTTATGGACTACTCTTGTTACAATCGATCGTTGTTACTGGAGAAGATATAGACCTTCTAGTCTAGTAGTCATTTTGCAGATAATCCTGCCATATTCAACGATGACAACGCTTCAGAGGATTCAAGACACGAGAAAGGTTTTCTTGCCATGCATGCTGAACCTCAAACATAACAACAGGTACAACTGTATCACAAAATGAGAAGCCAAAATGAATGTTTTGCCAGTCTCTACTAATGCAGCCAAGCAGTATTCATATTGTGTTTATCATCAGGTGCAAGCATGGAAAAGAAACTAACTACCTCGTAAAAAAATGAGTTGGTAAATAGTTGCAGGGTATTGATACTAGTTAAAGCAACATTTTCGTCAGCCATTGCATGACCGGTAGAGGATGCGGTCGTCACAGAAGTGCATAAGCTTTGCGTGACCTGAGCTACATAGTTCTACACTCCACACCGGCGTCCTGTAACCGGCAGTCAACATCCCAATCCGATTAAAATTCTGAGAAGGGGCAACAACAGTCGCTATGGCCATCGACACGACGACGTTCCCGGGAGGCAACAGCCGATGAAGAACGAACACGAAACAAAAAGAAAGCCGGAAGAGAAAGGCCCCACTCGGCGGGGTCCAACAAGGCAGGATCTGAGAGGTCCGCCAAAGCGACCACACCGTTCGCGTATGCGGATGGGGTTGCCGGTGAAGCAGGCCCACCCCCGAGGTTGGTCCAGACCTACAGTGATGCGATAGGAGTAAAGAGGGATAGTCCCCTTCGGCTCCTGCGTCCAAGGTCATCGTCAAAGACAAGGATATTGGCGCGTTGGCAGAAAGCAGGACCGAAATGTACACAGATTTATAGTAATTACCACTGACAATCTTGTTTGAATTCTAACGCAATGGAAGGGGAGGTAACAGGACAAGGATGAGGATACGTGTGACAGTATTAACACACCAGAAATCTATGATCTAAACCACTGAACATAGTGGATTAGGCCTATTGGGGATACTTTTGAGAGGGAAACACCCCTAGTACATCAGCTCTGTGGAGGTGGTGTGAAATATATACAGTCCATTACTTATTATGTACATATCATAGCATGTCAAGATTTCTTGTTTGGTAATAAGAGGTATATTGTTATAAATAATGGTGGTAAACACTAATGGAGGTGATCATTTTAAAACTTGACATGTTTAATCAAAATTTTTTAACATCTGTAAGTTGTACAAAAAAAGTTGTACAGTATTAGACGAATCGTTAGTCGTGGCTTTATAATACCATTATGCCTTTGCTTTTTCAATGGCCTGCAAACATTTACAAAAAATTTTACTAAATGAGTATTATTATTCAGTTTGTTCTATATATGAATTCCAAATTGAATTATATCTGATTCACATTTGATAAAAAAAAATTGCATTCAAATTCTTAAACACAAATTAAAATTTAGGGTTGAAAGTTGTCGGTGCAGGACAAACCAAAAACTTCAAAAAAAAAATTAACTCAAATTGCTTGACAAACTTAACCTCGATATGATGCAATTGCTACTTAGCTACTTAATCCTGATCTGATATTTGGAGAGTTGGTAATACCCGCAAATTAAAATTCGTGTACCGGTTTTTAAAAGTTTTGTTAATTTTTTTAATTATAATATTTTGTATTTTCATCTTCAATGCAATACGTGTTTATCCAGTTATAGCAGTTTTTTGGTAATTTCAAGATTAATGTGAATGCATGTAGGTATGTTGTGATTCCTGATCTGATAAGGTGCACGCTATTTACTTAGAAGTTGAGAAAAAATTATGTACTAATGCTCTAATATTTAAATGTATGAATTCTAAGAAAATAGAAAAAAATACTGAGTGATTTAGATGAAAACTAAATTATAATTGATTATAGATAGTGAAGAATTCGTTCTATACATGTGAAGAAGTTTCTAATTTTATAGTTTATTGACATATTTTATCCTAAATGTCAGTCCGTATATGTCACTTTTTTTATTCGTAACTATGTTTGCTACAAATAATGGTATACAGAAATATTATTATTTAAATATGGTAGTTATAAAATTACTTTCAAATCGATTTGCAGACTCTAATCCGCACCGATACTATTAAAGATTTGATTGTTCACTTCGATAACAAATTAAGTTTGTCTGCACATATTGAACAAACTGCTTCGTCCTTTATCAAAATGTTGGGACTTATGCTCACAATCAGATTGAATCTAGATCTTCAAAACAAGTTTCTTTGCGCTTATGTCCGCTCCAAGCTTGAATGCTGTGGTCTCGTTTGGAACTCCATGGAACTCCACTTAAATGTATAGTCCGTTCAAAGAAAATTTTTAGAGTTTCTAATTTTGTGGTCGGTAGATGTCCGAATAGAGTCTATGACAACAGTTTGTTGTTAAATAGATGTAACTTCAATTAACCAGTAGAGTTTAGAAGATATTTTTATGGTTTAAAATTTTTATTTATTTTAATGCATAACAATACCGACTGTCTTACTTTATTAGATCAGTCCTTGGTGCCAAGGATTAATAGTCATAACACTAGTACATATTACAATTCATTAGTAAATATTATCTTATTAAGGTCTCCCATAAACACAATATGTTTCAATTATGATTCTATAATTAATAATACACTAAAAACATTCTATATTAAATTTAGAAATACTAGTGAGTTACATTTATATTCACGGGTAATTCACTTTATTTTATTTTTTATTTTTTCCTGTTTCTCATTTGTTCAATAATAATATTACTGTCTAAATTTGTCTAATATCACGGCACTTTGTCCTGTAGTTATTTTTGTACTTACTATTAAAAATGTTTTCTTAACCGTTCCTCAAATCAACGAAGTAACTCCTAGAAAATCCTAGGATTTTGTATTGAGTAAAGAGAGTTTATTGTGGAGTCCGAATCACATCTAGGGTATCGACAGTTCTCTCCCATCTTAATACGAAACAAATTACAAATAAAATTTCTAACTTGCTCTGGGATGGATAGGACAAATAAACTTTCTTTTTCCTATGTTGGGCAGTCCTCCCGTGGCCTCCGAACTTCATGGTTACAAAAAAAAGAAGTTATTATTATTAAACCTTTTTTGTAGACCAATTATTTTGATTAAATTCGCATAATACATTTTTTGTACTACCTGCTGAAACGTAAATATCTGCAAGAAACTAATTTTGACCACCATTTTTCTAAGATGGCGACGAAAGCTACAATCCGATTAATCAGGTCCCTTAATATAATAATCAGGAAGCCAAACTTCAGGTGTATACCAATTTTTCTATATATGAGATTCAAATTAAACATGAAGAGTAATAATTTTCAAATGTTATGGTTACTTATAGTTAATTATTGTTATTTTTTTACTTATAGTCGGTTTTTCCACATCTAATTAAATCTATTTGAGAAATAAGTTTCATGGAAACAATTATTGATACAATTGTATCCAAGGAAATTGCCCACTGAATAAATTTAATGGGAGATGGAAAGATCGGCCTTTAATATGCAGTGAAAGATTATAAAAGCATTATAAATTACAATATGAAAGTAATTTTCATATGATAAGGCATGTGGTTACTTAACTAATTATATATTTCTTTGCTTTAAAGTGCAGTAAATTGCATAATATAATCGTTATAGTATTAAATAGAAATAGTGTTGACTGATTCTCTAATAATGCATTTTAAAGTGTAGTTAAATATACATAAAGAACATAAATAATTTATTTTAATTCATATTAGGAGAAATTTATAAATTGATAAGTAATTAGACAAGTTTATGTATATATATATATATATATATATATATATATATATATACATATATATATATATATATATATATATATATATATATATATATATATATATATATATATATATATATATATATATATATATTTATTCAGAGAGGGAAATTAGACGACTGTCTATGTGTAAAACAAATATTTTTAATTTTTAAACGGGGATTGCAGTCATGTGACAGGTAATAAAAGAAAAACTCTTTTTTTCTATTCAAGCTTTCGAAACTATTGTTTCTTCATCAGGAACTCTACAATAAATTATAATTAATTAATCTTTTCAATGCAAAACAAAAAACGGATATCTCTAAAGAATGTGATGTATATCGGTTAGATCGCTCAGAACATAACGCCTCATATGTAGGTCAAACAGGTAGATCGTCCGGGGTAAGATATAGAGAACATATTCACACACAAAAACAACATTCCAACTTTTATAAACACCTAACAGATTCTGGTCATACAATAACTGACGACCATCAACCTAAAATATTACATATTTGTGGTAAAAGTAAAAAACTTAATGTATTAGAAGCGCTAGAAATAAATAAATTAAATAGGAATAAAAATTACAACATATTAAACGACCAAATAGATTTAAATAATTTTCCGTTATTAAACTTATTCAGATAACTTAATGCTGTTAATAAAAATCATACCATAATATAATTTACTATCTTGAGAAACCCCTACATTTAAAGACATAACATCTATACAAATTTGAATTTTATGATCAACCATGACCCATCCTTCTATTCAGTTCAGTTTATATTTAAATGAAAGTAAAATTTGTGTATAATTTAGTTTACTTGAAAATGTCCGAATAGGATGAAACTAGTTGTAAAAATAACAAATACAGTGAAAATTAGACAAGTAATAAAAAAAGTTTCACTTTTATTTAAAAAAAATTTTTCTGATATTTTGTCATAAATTTTGTCCACCTGATTAATTAGTTAAATGACTAATTACGTATTTGGTTAGTCGATCAGTCAATTATTTGATTAGTCAAATAACCGAATACAATTATTTGAGAATTTAGGTAGCTGATTGTTTTAATTAATCGATTATATTCGATTAATTATAATATCAATTATCAAACTTTAATCATCCAACCTTGGCAATAATAAGCTTGGGATATATCAAGGTATGATTATTTGGAAATTTTATATTATGGTATTATGCTCGGCATTATGTAAACAAAAATGTATGTACTAAATTTCTTCTCATCATTATTTTTAGTATGCTACTTTTTGATGATTAAATCAAGCTGCTATACCTCAAGATTAACCTAATATTACAAGTTAAATGATGAAAATACCACAAAGCTTCATCCTTTGCATACATATTTATATTATGTTTATATTCTAAATGTATATAGTATGCGTTTACTTTATATGTATATGCAGCTGATATTATTTGGTAGCAGTTTTAAATTACAACTACGCGTAAGGTTACATTATAAATATACGCATTTACACATCCTTGAAAGATATTTGTAAATATCTTATAATGTTAGCATTAAACATCCGTGAGGATGACACAACCACATCTTTCAGTCCAGGGCTGTTCACTTATGGCGGACATCCGGAATTGTATCGGATAATTTTATCCATTCAATTAATTTGGGAAAATACTTGAACGCAAGAACCAGGAAGTCAAATATTGATCATAGAAAAAATTTCATTCATAATTACGTTCATTCTTTGGCAAACGTGATCGATATACGTTTAGAGCTTGTCTAATTTAACTTAAAATTTATTTCAAGTTCCGATGACGTATTAACCGAAATGGAAGCTATAATTAATTATAAGTGGTTAATTACATTGTTTTCTATAAGTATTCTGTTTCAGAAAAAACTGTTCCAGGAAAAGAAAATATAGCTAAAAATAAATTAGGGTTAAAGATCCTACTACGGACTGTAAATAAAATGGAAAAATAATTCGAAGGATATACTTCCGTGTATACAAAGTGTTGCACGATCCTTCTAATACCTTAAAGTTTTATATACAGGGTGTTTCACTACCGAGTAAACATAGCCCAACCTTGGATAGAGACATACATTCCGTTAAAGAGGATGTTTTATGGATTTCGTCCAAAACTTTGGATCCTTCTGTTTTTCTAACGATTAGACAGAATTGAGTGAAATTCACCAGTATTAACATTCTAGGTCAGTTCCGTAAGAAACCATACCGATGGATTTTTCAATGCAGATTCGGACTTTGAAATATTCTTTTTATTCTTCCACTGCAAAGAGCGCCACTCTGTATACAATTTTCAGCAAATTTGACTTCAGATTCTAAAAGTACATGAAAAATTGCACCAAATACAAAATAGATGTTTAAAATTTTATGGCAACGCTTCTACTTTTACCAAAACTGAAAAAGTAAGATTAGCTACAACTAGTTTCGAGGCAACATTAATTTTAATATGATAGAACATAATGAAAATCAAAAAATACGTAATTAATTTTGAAAGTTAACATTTTGTTTTATTTTATTGTCAAATAAATAATAAACATAATAAAGTGCTGACCCACAGTAGTAATATAACAAGTTAAAAAAACCAAAAAAGAGTTAAACGTTAAATTGATCTTAAACAAAGTACGAAACAAATAAACCGAAACATCACAATTTATTTTTAAAATGCCTTCCTCCATCTTCAGTGCATTTCCCTATTCTAAGATTCAAATTAAGAATGGCCCCTTGGACCATTTGAGGATTATCTCTGAGCTCATCACAAGCATCAATTATCCTTTCTCTTAGTTGAACCCTTGTGCTATATATTTTAGCTTTTAAATGAGTCCGTAAAAAATAACCTATTGGAGTCAAATCGGGTGATCTAGCTGATAATGCCATTGTACACCAGGACCATACATTGCTCACATAATTTCTTGCTTCCTGGGAAAAATGAGTGAGTGCGCCGTCCTGTCATGCTGAAAAACCTCACTTTTCGGTCGACATTCTACAATAATCCGGACAAGTAATTTTCCATTAAGTACAAGTACATTTGGCCAGTTAAGCGTCTTCAAAAAAATGCCGTCCAACAAGAACATTATTTATGACATCACACCAGATGTTCAACGAAAATGTATGTTGAGAATTTCATTAAACTTAGTTTGCTTGAATATGAGAATATAGATTGTTATATACTCTATCCAGGTAAATTGAGCCTCATCGGTAAATAATATTCTCTAAACATTGCGCCTAATAATCCAATTGTAAAAATTTAGTCGTTGGACCTCATCCCCAGCTTCCAACCGCTGCGTTGTACCTACTGCAAATGGAAAGGATACAAATGAACTTCTTTTAATGCTCGCCGAAATTTTGTGTCGTAGGTACGATACTCATCAGTCTAAAATCACCTTTCTAGATGCTCTCTTTCTAGCACTATTTCTACTATTTGTAATGGAGCTGATGAGTATCGCTTGCTTCTTACACGTCGAATACTGGTAGATGGATTTGTTCGACAATATGAAAAATACTCTCTCAGGATTTATTACATTTGGAAACCTTTCATGCTCCCTTGTGTATGGAAAGACAGATGAAGAAATTCGACGGTTTGGTGTTCAACGACCAGGAAAACGTTTCACATATTCTTTGGGTGTCTCTTTTGCATTGCTGTCCCAAAATCTATAAATGTAGCTTTTATTCTTACATTTCATTATTTGATTATGAGGTATTTTTGAATACAATAAAGTGTGATAGAATTTGTTTTTAACTCAAAAATAATAAGTCTAGGTACAATTTTCCAAAAAGCCTTCGGAAATCACTCCTATTATATTACTTTTTGATAACCTACGCTTTTATAATAATTCGACAATTTTGATTGTCATCTCGAATTCAGAGTTAAACCACCCGAAAACCACCCCTAAAAGTATATATTTTTCTTTTACTAAAATATCTCTATAAAGAGTAAATTTAGAGAAACAAGTTAATAGAGTTGATGTAGCTTATAAAATTTCGTCTTTAAAATGGTGTGGATAAAGTTATAATCCCTTTAGTTCACTGGCGTGCAATAGGAATCTAAAATGAGGATTATTTTAAAAAATCAACAAAATAGTTAGCCATAGTTGTCGAGAAGGTTATTACATAACATTATGTATGTAATCGTATTTTCATCACCTGTAACGTAAGAAATCTCATAGGCGTTGAAAAGGAGTAGTCGCTTTAGCCTGATTTTCAGGATAGCCGTTTGAAATTACTCCTAGAAACAAATCAACTGATTCCGCGGTTTTTTTTACCCTTATTTTTTTAAGGCAAGTCGATATTATCCAAATCTATGAAATGATTATTTTCTATACAGTGCGTTGACATACCAGTGGTATGTATATTGGTCAAAATAGATTTTTGGAATTTAAGAAGGATTGAAAAAAAAAAGAAATTGAAAAAAGATATTGAGTTTTTTACAGGGGTTTCGTTATATTGAATTCAGTTATTTACTGACTGTAGAACACAATTCAACTGCTTGAATTTTTAGAAGATAAATTAAAATATAGTGTATTTTACGTGAGAATTCCGTTCGTAAAGTTTGAGAAAAAATCTCTCATGAAATACACTTTAAAGTCTTTTAGTGTTAAACATTTCAATAAAAATAATTATAAATGGTTGGGTTGAGAACCATTAATAAAATTTTTCATCACAATATTCATCTAGTTGATTTTAGCTAATCTACATTCGAGCATCTACATTTCAGCTCGAATATGCGACATTTCCATACTCTGTTGGAAGACAGACTAGTTTTGCACGTACAAAAGATGCTGCTAGTGGTAGGGTGGCGAGAATTGGCTTTAATCCTAAAAAAAATGATAAAGTGTATACAAAGTTAATACATATTTAAGAAATAAGATATCGTTATCAATTTTCCAACCGTTATCTGTCGGAAATATGAATACTTCGGGAAGGTGGGCACTTTTCTAAATGAAAGCTTGACAATGCGCTCTCTTTATATAAAGATGTAAAGCGTTATATGTATGTATTTTCTCAGGTTGCTTCAGCCCTCCAAGCAGTATACATCATGCTCCATTTATTGATTTAGCATCAATGTTGTAGAGTTTCACTATAAACATTTCAGCAAAAGCAATGTTTGATGCTATCAAAAATATTTTACCTAAATCACAGAGCAGTTCTTGATATTTGATGTAGATCTTCCAAGCTCATTTTAAAGAAAATTTGTTGTTCGATTTCAGTTTTTTTCACTACTTTTTCACAATTTGCTTACAAAGATATTGTTGAAAATGTGAAAAAACGTACAATTGAAAAACGAAATATAAATTTATATTAATAATAATTAGTACCTTTATATTATCAATTTACATGCCACAATAATATATCCGACAGACGCATACTTTAAAAAATATATGCCGTAAATATAATAATAATAATAATTTTTTCCTAATTACTTAAAATTCCTCATATTTATCATTCGTTCACTTTTTGTCCTAAATTTTTAGCACTTTGTTAAAATACCAAATTAATTCTTGAAAAAATCTTACTTCCATTTAGAATCACTACAAATACAAAAAAATTGTTACGTAATTTAAATTTTCTAATGCTACCAATGTATATTTATGGCGGTAGAATAAAAAAATTACATATTTGTTTGGGGATGGCTAAATTAGATGCCACATCCCATATTGGGTATATATGGTTAATGTGTCTCAATATTTACTACTAATAATCCAAGGTATATGCAAGATATAAGGGTACAAGGATATGTATAATATTCTTGACAAAGGAGGATTAGGGCAAGTGACTTCTTTGATTTTACATATGTGTAATCAAAATGGAGAGATATAATAAATCAGTTCTTTGAATATTGTGAGTTATTAGCGTTACGGTATTATCACCCAACACAACTGAGGAAATCGATGAGGAAGGAAAAGGAAAAAATAACTTTCGGTTAATAGCTTCTGTTCTGCTGAAATATTGTCTCAATATTTTTTACAATCAATTTACCTATTTTTATTTTTGTGACGACTGTGCGTTTCTTAATACAAAAATAAACTGATTTATCATAAACGTCGCAAGCAGTAATTTAGCCTCAACTTCACTCTGATGTTATATTTAATCTGTTGGTAATCTACCTGTTACGAAAGTCGTTTTGTGGCAAATCGACAATGTTTTCCACCTAATTTAGTTATATTGTCCCAAATTCACTTATCCTCATGTTTGATGGCAACATTTTGATGTTTGGTTAATAAGAATAATTAAAAGTATGCATGTGGTAAGGCATGGCCAATAGAGGTTCTTACCGTTTGCAGTTTGTACGCTACTGGTTAATTACATTGCATTAAAATTGAAATTATCAGAACAAATGCTTACTGTGAGTAATAAAATCCCCCTATCTTTCAAATAAAACTGATACTGGTACTACTTTACATTGAAATAGTAAATCTAAAAAAATAGCACCTTATATCGCTATGAAAGTGTTACTATTGTTTCCATATTGTATACTGATTAGAAAATGAATACTGCCCAATAGATAAAACGTGTCCTAAATACAATACCAATCACGTTTACAAAGAAAATCTTTGTGTTTTTCACACGATGTGATATTAGGAGAGATGATGAAGATAATTATATTGTAATACAGATTTGTTTATATAGAACTGTGAAATTCATGAATGGCAAATTCATGAATTTCACAGTTCTACTGAAGAAAATTTGATGTAATACTAGCACTGTAATAGTTTTCGTAAACACCATTACATTAACGCACTTGACGCATTTTCGTCCTGGAGGTTATATTGAGATAGTCAATACGCAGGTAAATCATCTTTCAGCGATACCATTTGGTCAGTGTTTTGTAATTTGTGAAAATTATTTCAGTATCCATGGTCCTTGTGCAGGACTAATGGATACTTGCAGTACTGCAAAATCTATATCAGTGTTAAATTGACTTTTAATAAAATAAAATTTGTTTGTACGTTTTAGCTAAAACGTCCCAGTCCGATTAATGAAAAACTAAAAACGGTATTGATTTTTATAAAGCCAATGATTAGATACTTCAGTTGACTATATTTTGGATGGTCAAACAACGCAACATCGTCGTTGACGATTACGGTATGAGCATCGCGACTCCGAGAAACAATTTTTTGATGGGAGGAACATCTACGACTATGAATCCTGAGGATGCAAATGATGTACGTAATGCATTTTGTAAAGATGAAATTTGTTCTCGGTAAGAATTCTTTAACAAGAAGAAAACGAAATTCCAGAGGCCTCTTCAACCCTTCTTAGTGAAATATACGGATTATTTTCAAAACACTATAAACTTATGCTGTATTATAATTATTTCTAAATGCTTGCATACGTTCACGTTCTTCCATTCAAACTTTTCATTAAATTTGAAAACTAGTTTTAATCATAATAACGAAAAACGAAAACCATGTCTTATTTTGTATCATATGTATATTTAAAGTTACGTTTCGTACAAAGGAACAAAAATTAGACATCAGTTTTGCCTACTAAATATGCATTAGCCATTACCAAAACCGTAAAAATTTGTTTTACATATGACTAATAATAAACATAACCTGCATTGTCAAAAGTTTTAGAACAATTTACTCAGTCTCAAATATATAACTATTCGAAAAAATAATCTCTCCTTTACAGTCGGGTTTCAGAAAAGTTCATAGCACTGCCTTTGCGTTACTGAATATTTGTGATGAAATTTTTAATTCGTTAGATAAAAGTAAAGCCTCTACACTTTCTTTATTAAATTTCTCTAAAGCCTTCGATATTTTAAATCACAGCCCCCATTGTACGAAATTAAAATATGGATTTAATAACATATCAACCAATTTCTTTAGAACACATTTTGATTCTCGTACTCAAAGAGTATTTCTTGGGCAGTGTCGACCTGGCTAGTGTGTCAGCTTACCCAATGGCAAGTGGACCCTGTAGGCTCCTGATGATGAGGGAGCCGTTAAACATTAGACAATATGGTTAAAATTCCCAGTCACTAGATTCACGCTTTGCATAACACAGAAAGTTGTATAAAGATTTATTCTGCTTGGCTGCAATACAGTTAAAACTATTGAAGAGACTTGACGAAGAAGCATTGGAAGGTATACTCACTATCTTAGGGGACGTAAGGGAGCACTGGTGTTTAGTCTGGCTCGTATGAGTGCCTTACCCAAGTAACAATTTTAGTTTTAAAGTGCTCTATAAGATATCCTCAAAGCCTATTTCTAAGACTACTTATAAACATAAATAGTCTGAAAGAAGTCCATAAAACTTATTTAAAACTCCTATAAGAGTACAGGTCTCATCTAGAGAAAAGCCTACATGCCTCTTTTTAAAACTACTATTATAAATTTCAAGTTTTAACGAATTGTCCATATCTTTACTCATAGAGTATCTGAAGAGCGTTATAAAACTATATTGGTTTAGGAAAAGTACCATATTAAAAGTTAAAGGGCACACACAATTGCTTTGAGGGGACATTTTGTATTTTATCAAGTAAACATATAAGCAAATAAATCTAGCGTTACGCTCATTTTATCACGCACCATATTTGTATATGGACCTCATGCATAGTTAAAAATGAACATATGGCGACAACTGAGAACGATTACGCTTATAGATGTATGTACTTATAATGAAGTATTGGGACTCCTCATAGTGGGCTAAAATTTTCAACGACGCTAAGATTATTGTAGAACATGGGTTAGATAGTTCTTAAAAATTCGTGCGCTCCCTAAAAACACAAAGTTTAAAAAAATACATGTGTAATTTTTGTTCTCGGTGACTTGAAAATAAATAAATCGGTAGTATCCGCCCATAATATCGTTCAGTGTTAATAAATTGTTTTTAGAGAACATTTCTGTTAGATACAAATTACATTTTTTGGTTCAATCCAGAACATTCCCAATATGGCTGACAGTTATACATCTCATGCCGCTAGAAATAATGGCGGCAGTTCGTATAAACTCTATTAGTCTTGAACCATTCTACTTCAAACATGTTTTGTTTTAAAATGCCTATTAAATTACCAATTGCTCTTTAAGTATGTCGAATTGTTTTTGTAGAAGTATATTTTAAGTCTCATTGGCCTTACCATATTGCTTGAAACGTGTAAGCTTATCTTAAAACCCGTTTTAAATCCTTTGAGCACATAACACAACCACTTTAAAGTCTATAGGATTTATGGTGCCCGGATAACATAACCTAAAAATTCAGTTTTTCGTGATGTTACATACGTCTGCTCTGCGCGCTTCCCTCGTTTTTATTTAGTACGTTGGTTTTGCTATAGTCGAGCCGGTGTAAGATTGCAACTTTCTTCAAAAAGTCAAAATCATAAATAATTTTATTCGTTTCAATTGTCAGCAGACCAGTTGTGCATAGGTGTATACACATAAGCGATTTATTTACAATTAGTTTGTTGGATGGCGTAAGATTGGTGAACAATGAATCTCAAACAGTAAATGAATATATTTGTTCTTTTATTTTGAAATTCATTCAATCATTTATTTCGTGCTTTTTAACTTGAAAAGTTTTTGAACAGGTATAATTTTGTATTCCTGATTTAGAAAATATCTTTACTTAACTAGATAAGACCAGAAAGTTCTAAGAATAATATATTCTTGCCGAAAAACATAAATAAATTCTTCACTTTACATTTTCCTTAACTTAGACTAGCCGAAGTGGTAACAAGTATGCTAACTGTGAATTTGTTTATTTGAAAATATTAGAACAATCAATCGAAAGAAAACATTTAACTCGAGATGAATGTCAGCAGTTTATACTAATGGGGGAGAATCATTTCACCCGCGAAAAAGGAAATTGTGACCCATGTTTCCTGTTCGAGCTGTACAACAGTAAACACCTGACCTGCGTGGAATTTCGAAAATTGTATCATATATTGTTTGAGAACCGCCGACAGTTGAACCGAATACCATTATTTATGGATTTGACTCTTTAAGATGAAAGTTGTAATCTTACCGCGGCCCGACTATACTAATAATTTAAAGTATTATATTCTAGAAAAACGGAACCAAACTGTTTCATGCTTAATATTGATTTGTTACAGATTTTTGTCTGCTTCATTAAAACTCTAATAAGTAGTTGGCTTTATAAAGGTCGACATGGAACTTAGTGATCTCAAAGTATTTTAGATTTATAACCGGGCATTAACAACTACCCCAAAATAATTTTATAAAGCAATTATAAAATCACAGCACGTCCTAAATTCTCTATTACATTCAAAACTCTTAACTTGGACTTAACAGCCATACAGTTTTATTGAAGTATTGACAAATGCCTTGATAAGTTAGTCAAAAACCAACAAAGACTAAAAGATGATTTAGTTTTGATATAACTTCTTGAAGACTTCTTTAAAACTTTCTTTAAGACAAAACTATATTTAAGTGCACGTGGCATATAATAAATCTGGCATAAATCACTAATTTATAAGCTGGCCACTATAAAGCACTGATAAAACCTAAATAAATCTAAATGACATTTAAATTGTTACTTGGGTAGGTAGAACGCCTTTATTTTATGTGCTTTTTCAAATTTTCCACAAAAGCATAAGTATCTATTCTCAATAACTTTTTTAATAACATTATTTGATCCCTCTTATTAGAAACACTTTACTTGAACTACTGAACTATTATTTTCGACTTAGTTGACAAAGCCTGCTTTATTTTAAAAAGTACAATTATGTTAGCAAATAGTTTGGGCTTGAGCCCAAATATGAAAATAGAACTTAAAAATTCTTGGTCTGTTACACATACTAATTGTTGCGTCAATCTGTGGACACACGGTATACAGCTTATTTTTATAGTTTAATAAAATAAGCAACAATGTTCTTGCTCTTAACAGACTTTATTACAAAAATAATTGTTTACAATAAAAACCTATTTGTAAACACAATATGAATCATTATCGTATAAACCCCAGAAAAATGCGGTGTTAGTATATGTTCTTCCTGAATTGATGTTAATTAGGGAAAGTTTTTTTGGAACTCCCGATATAAATTAAAGTTTTTTTTATAAGCCGTAATTAACTTGTGGGAAACGAGATTTGTCAATCAATTAAAATTATTCACATGTAACAATACTTAATATATGTTTTCGTAACCATTTATTTTTAGATGTCTATATTATATATTAATTTATTAATATACATGTTACATAAAAATTGATGAACTAAGTTATATAAAAAAAATATAATACACGATGAAAATCAACGTTATTTTTGTTTTATTTTGCTACAATAGGAAAAATTTACTAAAATGCGGAAAATTTGATGTTATGTATTGTTTTTTTTTCAGGTCCGTTAGGTATTACGTAATGAGATGGAGTTTCCAAAAAAAAATGTGACACTTTCCTGAATCAAATTGTGAATGTGTGTAGAAGTAAATAGCCAAGTAAGAGTTAGTATTTATTAAACTAGTAGCGGTTAATTTTATTCTTCCGTAATGAGAAAATTAAAATAAAAAATCTATGCGGCATTAACAGAATTACGGTATTCTTGAAAAAGCAGGTGCAATAATATTTTTTCTTCGTGTAACAGAAGTATTTAAAATTCAAATATGTACTCTTTAAATTTTTTAAACTAGTAAACGGAAAGTGAATGAGACAGGAAATGGTGACAATATAACGAAACACTCAAAAAAAAAACATAATTACACAACATTAAATAGTTTATTAAATCATGAATAAGGCTGGCATTTTGCTGTAAATACACACTGGCGTGTGTGTGGGGGACGACACACGTGTATGTTTAACTAGCGATCACAAGAGTAAAAGCATATTAGTAATATTTGTTGTAAATGTTCCAAAGTAAATCTCCGGTGCCTCTCATTAAAAATCCATTTGTATTTGAGAAGGACCGTTCAACGTCGACAGATATAATTGGTGCATACTTAAAATATATGAACTTTTTCAGAGACTCCACATTTCTGTCTTGTGTAGAAAAGTCTATTTCTTTGCCATTTAAAAAGTTATCTCAAGTGTGACATCTGCCACCCCGCAGACTGATGCCCCGGGAAATTCAAAAACAAAAATAAGTTTTGAAAAATAATTAAAAGTTCGAATAGATCTTAAATATGTAAAGGATAAACTGACAAAACCAAAAAGTCCTTTTAACTCGTGAAGAGATGCAGATATCGAAAAGATAAATGAAAAAAACTCCCCCAGATAGCTCCAGTCGACTTTGGCAGCCTGCTATCCTCTGCAAAAACTCTCAGTCCTTTTGGACGAACAAAAAAAAAGTTTTGATAAAATTTTTTAAAAGATCGAATAGTTGTTTTAATAAATATGTATAAATTAACAAAACTATAAAGTCCTTATAACTTGTGGAGATACCGAAAAAATAAATGAAAAAACCCTCTAGCCCCCTATCGACTTTGGTAGCCTACAATCCTGTGCAAATATCAGTCCCTTTGGACCTAAAACAAACAAGTTTTTAAAGAAAATCTTTAAAGATCGATAGATTTTAAATATGTAAAGCATAAACTGACGAAACCAAAAAGTCCTTATAACTCGTGAAGGGATGCAAATCGAAAAAATAAATGAAAAAAATACCCCTACACCCTCTATCGACTTTGGCAGCCTATTACCATGTGAAAAAGTCTCTATCCCTTTGAACAAAAATAGAAAGTTTTGAAAAAAAATCGTTAGGAGATTGATTTTAGAAACACACAGTATATGAACACATGCGCTAATGGCCTATCTGTTTGTGAATATTTCATTAGGTATTAATAATATAATATTATATCTACGTAAAAGTCGTATCTGGAATTTATCGCTGCCTCCCGATCTGTAATTATAACTTATACGCAGTTGCTTATTTACAGCGCCCACGCCCATGATAATGTACTCAAGAAATCAGCCTTAATCATGAATCATGTGTATTATCCCATAAACTAATTTTAAAAATGTATTAATGTTTTTGACTTACATAATCTTGTTCCCTATGATTATATTAATGTCAATTGTATGAAATATTTAGATTATTTGTCTAAATATTTCACACTGTTATTGTTTGGCTTGGTATTCATTCAATTACCTCCAACGCTTCAACGTCACTGGTAGCCAGTGTTTCAAAAATTCTCAAAACAATACTTAAAACATTTATTTCAATCTTTACGTACATTTTTTTAAATAAAAATCTATAAATGTGATCCCCGCAGGGATCTATGCTGCACATTACAGGTAAAATATAATTTGACTTAGATAGGAAAAACTCTGCCACTTTTGTATTTTTATATTTATGATGTTTCGATATATTGAACCATTAACAACTATTAAAAATCGTTAGAACGCACTGGAACAAGTATACTTGTTAAATAAGACGCAACGTAATTGGAAACATTGCGAGTAATTTTACTAGCACTCACTACGATGTGCCTGAAGGTACAATATTAGGCCCGCTTCTTTTCATTACATATTCAAGTGATTTATTTTCGCAATAGGAAATTCAGACTGAATAAAGGCTCGATAAACACTGGTATTTACTGGGTTGTATCAAAATAAGTGGATTCATAATAAGTTCCCCTGACCACACATTGATACTGCAGAAAATCGAAACATGAATTATAGATCTGAAAATTCTCTGCTTATATCATAAGAAAATGGCGAAATTATAAATTATCGACCACAAAATTAATTCCAAAAAATTTCGATAATACAGTAATATAAACAGCTGATAAAAAAGCAAACTCTAAAAAAAATGTAGTTCCTATCCACAGTTATGTTTATTTTATAATTTTAATAACCAGCATTTCATTGTAAAATTGTAAAAAATTTATTTTTAATCATAATTAATTTATTCTATATGCATATGCCGTCTTTGTTTACCTCTGTGCGTGTAATACTTTTCACACAGATTATTTACATTATAGGTTGTCCGCTGCTATATAAAAGTTTATTGTTTAGAAATGCCAAGCCAACTGCATAGAGCTCAAAAGTAAAGAGAGGTACCAGAGTGTGATGAAATTATACGAAACGCCTCACAGTTGATGTCGCTCTGGACCTCTCTGAGTGAGTGATTAACTTTTATACAGCGGCTAACCATTTGTGGTGTAAATAATTTTTGCTTTTCATAAATCCTCACATACACATGAAAAACAATTGCAACAGATGCGACGACCAAGGTGGCCGAATCTTTGCACTAATTTAACTTCTTTCAAGGTGCATGGTAAGACAGTTCTTGTACATGGTGATTCAAACTCGATAGCTTGGCCCCATTACCTCGTAAAAATCTCGTTATCAACGTTATATCGTCTAGTACTATAGTTATAAATTTTTCAAAGAAAATGTTACAGCAGTTAAACTGTGTTATAATGGGGAAAATATCGACAGTAAAAATTCTAGTATCCATTGAAGTAGTCTTAAACAAAGTCCTTAAGTTTTCAAAATTTTTTTTTCAGATATTTGAATTTTGGAATAAGGCATCGCAATTTTTGTACTATACTACTTATTCGTGTATTCCATTTTAATTGGCTGTCAATAATAATTCCTAAGTATTTTATAGTTTGGCAGGAATCAAGTTCGATATCAGTGTCATTATATTTAATTTCTATGCTTTTATAGGTCGGCAGGTTGTTAATATAGCTTGCAAATGGTAAATGTTTTGTTTTTTTTTATATTGATAGTAAGTAACTTAGCAGCAAAAAAAGTCTAATAGTATTATAGGAAAGTCCTGTTGGATTTTCTTTTTAGACACAGCCTTGTCTTTATAGACCAATGCCCTGTCATCGGCAAAACTTATTATTTGGCCTATGATGGGTATATTAAATATTTCATTCACATAGAGATTGAATAACAACGGTCCCAGTACGGTACCTTGTGGAACTCCAAAAATGACATTTCTTGTACTACTCACTACATCGTTAATCTTAACGCATTGATTTCTATCTTGTAGATAACTTTTTAATAAATAATATGCTTTCCCTCTTATACCAATATTATCTAATGTGTCTAATAAATCAGGGTGACTCACCGTGTCGAAGGCTTTGGCCAAGTCAACAAAGATACAAATAGCTGGTTCAGAGTTATCCACGGCTGCATATACTTTTGACATTACCTCAGCAATTGCATCCTGTGTTGACTTGCCCTCTCGAAATCCATAGTGTTTTGCTGATAATATATGATATTTATTTATGAAACTTAATCTTTTTTTAATAATTTTTTTCATATATTTTTGACAGACATGACAGCAATGAAATAGGTCTATAATTATGGACGTCTAATCGGTCACCAGATTTATGTGTTGGTTTAATAACTGCGGTTTTAAACGGTCTGGGAAAAGTGCCACATTCGAGAGATTTATTAAAAATGTACAATAATGGTCCAGCTATATACTTGTCGCATTCTTTAATTAATTCTGCCCTCAGAGAATCCATACCAGGTGCTTTGTTGAGTTTTAATTCGTTGATAATTTGTATAATTTCTTGGTCATTAGTTTGTTCTAGATATATTGACTTTACTATATGCTTTTTTGGGAATTGTCTATTCACGGGTTTGATCCTTTTTGCTAAGCTACCGCCAATTTCATTAAAGGATATGTTAAACGATTCTGAAATTATTTGCTTATCTGATGTAATGTCTCCAAGTTTAATTTTATTGATATCATTCTTAATTGATTTATTTTCAATGTTTTTGACACACATCTACATATTTTTTGGACAATTTTTATTTTTGTCTATTAGGGACTTGTAATTGATCTTTTTTTAACTTTTTTTATTAGATCGTTTACCTTGTAACTATAATTCTTATATTCCAGAATCATAATCATATTATCGTTTTTTTTTTGTTTTTTTTTATATAAAGAGTTTTTGTGGTTTATAGAATTTATTAGATCATTCGTTATCCACGAATTTCTTTTGACCTTATTTCGTTTGATTATAATTGTTTTGTACAATGCGCGATGTTACTATTTAATTTATTTATAAATAAATCAGTAGCTTCGTCTACTGTATCCGTACTGTAAACATCTAACCAATTTTCTGTTTTTAACTTATTTTTTAACTCATTGTAATTTATATATGTTTTTGTATATTTACTTTTATTAGCAACTTTTTCTCCATCTGAGGTAAAATGTATTGTAGAATTACAGGATAATGGTCTGTTATTTGGTATAAAATGTTCATTTTGGATCTTTGTTCTGAGGAATATATGATCTAAGCATGATTTACTCATAGATTGAACCCTAGTGTAATTATTTATGTATGACTCCTAGCCATGTTCGGTTAATATGTTTAGATATTCTTGGGAAAAGTAGTTGTTACTGTCAAGGATGTCAATATATGATATGATATGATTATCAATATTTGGCAGAGGGCAACTGCTGCCAGAATATCTGGCCACACTCTCACCCAATAAACATATCAGTTTCAGTAAGAGACTGAACTCATTGGGTGAAATATAATTAGGAGTGAGCCACAATAGGCCTGCTGATGGCCGCATTGGAGGGCTCACTAAGACCCACTTACAAAAACCTAACTTAACTTAATCTAACCAAACTTAACTTAATCTAACCAAACCTAGTAACCAAATCTAACCAAACCTAACCTAAATTATGTTTTCATACCGGAACAAGACGGTTCCATTAAAGTACGATCCACTCTTATCAATATAGTTTGCAAGGCGAAATTTACTAATGAAATACTCGATCGAAAAAGACAAGTAGAGGTTATCTATACTGAATCTTCCAAGGCATTTTTTATTAGGCAAGCTGGACAATGTCGGCCTTGGTGTTGGCTTAATTACCATGTTTAGGTAGTACTTAACTGACAAGTTTCAGTTTGTAAAGTGTCATGGCTAACAGTCTGTCATTTTTGCGTGTCCCCCAAGTTTTAGTTCTTGGTTCTCTCATGTTTGATATTTTTATTAATGATATCGTCACTTACTTGGATGTGTGTTTTTTTTATACGTGGGCGATCTAAAGACATTTTATGAAGTAGAACCTTCTCTTGATTGTGTCAAACTGCAAGAAGGTTTAGATCTTATAAATTTATGGTACCTTAAGAATCATCTACGTAAGTCGATTGGCTTTAACAAAAGATCTTAGTGTTACTTTTGATCCCAAATTCTCTTAAACTTTTATATCAGTACTAATATCGCATTTGCATACAAAAGCTTCCTAATTCCAAGCATATAAGATTTTAAATCTCTTGAGAGAATGCGATTACTGTTAGTAACTTTTATTAGAACTGTATTATATCTGTCGTCTGGAGTCCTATCTATTCCATATACATTTTCGTCTTTGAGAGAGTACAAAGGCGCTTTTCAAATCAGCTACCTTTGCCTTAGACAATGTTTATCCAAGCGGTACTCCGCTAAAGATTTTTTATGCATGTTTTAATATGAACAGCCTAATTAAAAGGCGAACGCACTCTATTATTTTATAATTTATGTGATATATGAATATATAATTCATACGCAAAAAAAAGTTAATTGCAATGCTTACCACAACTGCATTCTATTTAAAAAAAATGTGGAACTGAAACTAATTAACAATTTTTATTTGGCCATCCCACAAATTATTCACATATGCTTGTAACAAAAATAGAAAATTTCCCTACACCATTGTTCAATTAGTTCAGCAATTATCTATAGGTTATTTTAACACCAATTTTATACTTTTTTTTAAATAACTTCCTCGTGTTCCGTGTTTGTACGGAAATGCACGTTTTAAGATATCCTGTACAAGTACAAATCATATTTCCAAAGGACTGCCTGCCTATGTCCTTTGGAAATTTCGTGAACGCTATGATTTAAAAAAATTATGCTCTGAATAGAATAATATCCAAACCTATATGTATGTAACGGTTCTTAGCGTTTTTCAATTCAATGCTATTACCATCTCAACAACTTCCGTGTTGTAGTAATCGTATTGTCTGCACTGGAACAGTAAAATACAGTTTTTATAATTCCAGAGGCGTAACTAGGGAAATTAGTGCCATAGTCTCCTCCATCAAGTAAGCATTTAGTACCATTTGAAAGGACATGAAATTATTTTGTTGATTAACTATAATAATTACAACTCCACCACAGAAAATAGACAAACCTCGAATCCAAAGCCAAAGCTGCACGGGTGAGAGTTACACTTCTGAAAAACATGGACACACAACCACACCCACCGACATTGCCAGTGCCGGTGGAGGGATTCGAACCCGTTACGCGATGGAGAGATTATTTAATCACACTAGCCATTGGGTGCTCTAGGCAAATACTCTACCGAGCCGGATGTGTATTAATACATTCAAAACAAGGTAAATTCAACCATCAGACATGTTAAATAAACTGCAGCCTGCTAGTTCCTGATATGCTTGTATGTACCATCTTCTCAGAAAAGAAGGTTCAAATGTCACTTTTCCAGGCATCCTTCCAACCACCAAGAGCTGAGTAATATAATTCAATTGCAAATTGTGTTTCTCTGCAGTCTTATTCTTTTATGGCCGTTAATATTCCTATTAGCGTCCATAACCCTTTGCTGATGAGAGGGACAAATATGACAAGAATCTCTCTGGTGATTATTCTGAAACGTAAAATATGTCATGTACTCACTCAAAAAAAAATAAAAATCAGGATTGTGCCAATACCTTTTGGGTAATTTCTAAGATTCAAATAATGTGATTATTGCGTTTATTGTAATCTGAAAGGCCATTCTAGGGACCATCAAAATTCCCGTACGCATTGTTTTACAATTAAGAATTCCAATAAACAATTCTTCGCAGTTAATGATTATTTTACATTTTCCAGTACATTTTACATCTATTGTTATGTTATAAGTTCTGTGCAATGTTTAAGTTTATTGGTATTTTTATATCCATTGAAAAATAATGCGTGGAAGAGCAAACTTTACTGAATGTGTAGAATAGCTTTCTAGATTATGATTAAACAATCACACAATTAAGTGAACGAAACCGGAAATTCTTTAAAAGTATAGAAATGTTATAAATAAATAAGAAACCTCTATAAGTATAGATAAATATATAGTATCATCACTTTGAGGATATGTAACGTTTTCTGAGAAATATTCGTATTTTAGAAAATACTACATAATTTTATGAGAAAAAACATATAAGAACATATGTGTGAATTAGCTCTGTCCTTCTTCTTCTAAACATTTTATCGTAAATGTCTAATACTATGTGAATTATCTTCGATAAGCTGCCCCTTCTGGAACCACACTGTATGCACAGGAAACGGCTCCAAACCCATGGCGCTACGACTAATAGTAACTGCAATCAGGCGTTACAGAATGCAATTACCAATTTGATTTAAAACCAGTCGAATAAATCAGTAAATGTACAACAATACAATAAAATATTTTTTTAAATATTATAAAATAGCACATACTTTTTAAAATCTTCTACGTTTTTAAATATATCAAAAAGCGTAGTGTGTGTGTTAAATCCAACTGGTCATTTAGTAAGTAATTTTCGGGACTACAGCTTGATTTAAAAATGTCAATGGATTCTAGTAAATTCTCAATTTTTAAATTAAATTGTTATGTTCGGTTTGTAATGCTTTATATATGGGTCAAACTTGTTTGTTCGAAATTAGATATAAAGAACACCAACGGTCTTTTAGACTCCAAAAAAATTGATTAAATTTTTCCAAATTATATGTTAGAATCAAATTTAAACAATACATGTAACAATATTACATGTAAAAGAAACGCTTTTAAATTAAATTTACTAGAATCCTCGTTCTTGGCACCACTCAAATGAGGTGAGGTCTGTAGGATCGAAAAAAACTTATTCTTTGGTAAATGGACTTGGGGTATAGTCATTTATCCGTAGTAACCAACCATTTTTTGGCAATGGGCAAAAATTTCGGCTTCCATTTTGGTTTGTTTTACATACTGTTAAAATTATTTTAGGCATTATCCGTTTATTGCTATTTTTTTTGGTGTCGAAAACCAATTGTCCAATTCTGATCGACTTTTATGACACTGAACGATAAGTTCATTTATTAACGGATATGATGAAAGAAGCAATCGAGGATCATCGTGATGGATTAATACCACTGAGTTGCGCTTTTCCAATGGTCGTTATGACCAAAGAGCAGGAAGCTGATGAGATTATATACATGGAAAGAGTACTTCTACAGATTTTAGGCTTACAATTAGTAGCTCAAAGGATGTCTAGAGTGTTAACAGAATAGGTGTCAACATCTGGAGAAATTGAGTGGGATCGTCAATTAATCGGAAATAGCTGTTGCTAACAAATAAGACAGCTAGAAGCTTCTCTAGCTAAACTACCAGTTTTATTAGAAAGTATCAGCCTACTTGAATTGTAGACTCGCCACCTCGACAAAAATTAAATGAAAAACTAAAGAATTTACAGATTGTTATCTGCTTTCTTTGATATTCATATTAGTAACAATTACTTACAAATAAAATAATAAAGTTTGAATATATTATACCTAATATGATTTGAGCCATTTTCTAAAGCAACTATATTTTCCTTGTTCGATAGATCTCTTGAAGTTTTCGAAGCTATTGCCAAAATTTCACAGAGACGGACTTAATACGATAATTGTAAATTTTATGAAAAGGATTTCTTAGAAGAGATCAACTTATATTAAACCATTATATAAGTTAATAAATTATTGATTTCTATTTTAGATTGGGAATGACTTTGCCTGTTTTTTTATTATTTTCATGAAAATATGAATTAATTTGTTTTTTCTGTGCCGTTCTATAAATTATTATGTACAAAGTGAAACACGAAACGAGAATTAATTTTGTCTGTTTGTCCCTTAATTCGTTCGACACTCAATACATATTTACACAGTTGTGTAAATTTCTCATTTCTAAATTTTACGATGGGATTTCCTATTTGTTGTGTAAGAACACAGCCACATAAAAAAATTCTGATCTGGGGGTCTGACCATGTTTAGTATATGTTTTTGAGGTCGCTGAATCCGAATTCGAAGTCTATTTAACCCCATCACATCAGGATTTTGCCATAACTTCAAAAAAACCCATAATTTCAGCTATTAAATGCATATACCCCTAAGAATGAAGTTGTAATCTGAAAACCCAAGCTCTTAAACCCCATAACCCACTTAACCAAAAAATCTATCAACTCCAATAACCACGTACGCCAGATATTTAACTTGATATGTACGTTATTTTAATGACCGCATAACTCTGGTCATTACACCTTTTTCACCCTAAAAGTCTATATTTCTACGTTTATTCAACTAATGTTAGTTTTTCAAATCATTGTACCGTCGGCATTGGCGTTATCCGATGTACACCGCGGGTAGGTTGTCCACCGTCACCACGTGGAGGTGCTGTGGATGCAGACGTACGCAAGATATAATCGCTCTGAATAGAACCTGAGCTTTGAATTCTTTGAAAGAAAATATTTTCTAGAACCACGTACCAAAATACGTAAATTTATCACTGATATTTTTCACCGATATACAAAGACTCATGAATGAATGTGCATAGAATTAGAGCATTTTTGGAGACCTGACAGATACGCGTACACATATCAAGTTAATTATCTGACATAAGTAGTTATTTAAGTTGATAGATTTTTGGTTAAGTGGGTTATAGGGTTTAAGAGCTTGGGTTTTAAGATTACAACTTCATTGTTAGAGTTATATGCGTTTAATAGCTGAAATTATAGTTTTTTTGAGGTTATGGCAAAATTCTGATATGATGGGGTTAAATAGACCTCGGACTCGCATTCAGCAACCCCAATAACATGTAGTAAACATGATCAGACCCCCAGATCTGAATTTTTTTGTGTGGCTGTGTAATTGTTGATAATGATAAACATACGCATTTACAAAAAGAGTATAAACGTATCTTGATCAATTTTTTTTAGTGGACAATTTTAATTTTTTCCGTATCATTTTAAATATTGTAGGGTATTCTCCACCCTTGCATGTATTCAAGGAAATCGTAACTCAATAATATTGAAAAATAAACAAAAATTAGTTGGCACTCCCTGTATTTGTTTAGGCAAGAAATAATGGGGAATAATAAAGACTAAGAGAATCGTGTCACAAGAAAGAAACGAATTAATGACTTCTGGCACATAGAATAGAATAGTAAACGATTTCTGAAAATTATGAATTGTTGCTGAATTCCGAAGAAATGGGGGAGGTTCTGATAACAATCCTCACAAATCGTATTACACTTCAAGTTAACAGCGTCGGTTAGTCAGCCAGGTGAAATAGTGCCATATTCTCAGAAATGAGGCTACTATATTATTGATTATTATGAGTACAAGTAAACATAATATAATTTAGAGAACTAGGTTGAATAGGGACGGGCCCTAGAAATTAACCTCAATAAGTACATATTATTATGTATGTAAATGAAATATTCATAGTTATATAAATGATTCAAATATATTATTTAATATAATTAGGGTACGTAAAGAAACAATATTTGTCCTATAACTTTGCTTGGTCCAAGTATGATTGAAAAATATGAAGTCATGTCTAGATATAGAAAAAAAATCACCTACACAATTAGTTTAGGGAAAATCCATTACTGACTCTCCTAGTTTCTGGAATATTTTGTACTCATACAAGAAATGTGAATGTCCGTATTTTAATATGATGTACAAGGACTAGCGAAAATATGTGAATTTTAAATGAAATCAAGTCTTCGTATTCTCCGATTTTGCATATCCCGTATTGTGGTGCATAGTTTTTTCTTAAATTCTATTTACATTATATTAATATAGCTGAATATACAAATAAACCATCGAGTGGTTTGTGGCTGCATGCTAATCAGTTAGAAATTAATTATGGTACTCATTATACTGGTTTGAAAAATGAAAACACAACATCAAGAATTCGTTGAGAGATTTTATTGAAATTTCCAGTGAAGTTTTGTTTCATTGTAGTTAAGAACCGATTAAAAGTTTTCTTTATGGTCAATCGCGTAGGCCCTAATGTAGCAACGGATGTTGGTCAAGGTTGCCTGCGGAAAGTCGACATGAGCGACAACGCGGATCACGACGATATCGAACAACCATCGGGAAGAATGCGATCTACGAACTTTGGTCCTATGAGATAAATTTTCCACGACGCGAGCATGTTCTAAATCGGAGGATGGCAACACCATATCGCCGAATTAGAAGTGTTTGACTACATTCTTACCGACCGTTTTTGTATCTACCCTACGTCATCGTGCCCTCATCTTGGCATAGTATATTGAGACAGGAATGGCATCAAACTGTGTTTGGTGATGACTGATGAGTCTCGATTTTGTTTGTGTGGCCATGATAGACGTAGGAGAGTGAGACGCCGATGTGCGACCGCGACGTGGAGAACGCCGAAATTTTGAATTCACTGTTGAACATCAGACAACCCCTACCCAAGGAGTGATGGTTTGGGGTGGGATATGCTATGGCAGTAGGTCATCGTCTTCATTTGGAGTAACTTGAATGCTGCCGATTACAAACAGACGTGCTGGAACCCATTGCAATACCTACAAGTGCAGAATAATCCAAATTTGCAGCAGGATAATGCCCGTCCTCACACGGCATGGGTTAAAGAAAACTGTTTACCAAAAGCTAATGTAGTGATGCATTCATAGCTGGCAGGGTCAATCGATCTATCTTCGATCGAGCATGTGTGGGATATGGTTGGTAAAAGAGTGGGAAGTTTACCCTATCGTTGGATAATTTTGAACGATCTTCGGCTTCGTATCTAAGAGGCTTAGGATGAAATACCGCCATCGCCAATATCTTTGGCTTTGAAGATATCCGCTCCTGATGTATTTAGTATTTTTTGCTTAATAATTTGTTCTCGTTGATTTATTAGTTTTTCTCTATAATATTAAAAAAAACACACACCGCAGTAGAAATGTTAAAAGTTGTTGCAAATGCATTTGCGATTACCCTCGTAGAGACTTTCCACTGTAAATATTTTTGGCATGGCTAATTTCTCAATTAGAATCATCAGTAAATTTTACAATATTTGTGGTTTTAACACCATTAATTTAATTTATAACCCTTCAAAGCTGTTTTTATGTCCGGTTTTATATTACTATTTGTTTTATTGCACGATTCTTAATTAGCAGGTTTTCGAGTACAGTTTTCAAGTTATGGAAACAAATCTGCAGATTACAATAGGTCATTAATAGAAATAACTTTAGTTAAAATTGTCCGCATACAGAGTGTCGCAATATTCCGGATACATGGAGCAGTCGACTACAAGTTTCTGTAAACTAGAATGCATTATTTCGTTTTTGTTGTCAAATAATAAATTAATTTTAAAATAAAATAATAATTAAGTCGTTTTAATCGAATATGTGTTAGTCATGTCATAAAAAAATTAATTAAGCCAAATCTTTTAGAAATACTAAAATTTTACAAGAGAGAAAAAAATTTAACAAACCATTTATCTCTATGATAAAAAAAATTAAAGTTTGCCAAAAAAATTATGAGCAGATTTGTTTAATGGTGACGGCATTTTTCAGCTTTCAGTTAATGCATCGGTTACAATTTCCATAAAGTGGAATCTGAATACGGAAATATTGCCGTACCAAATTTCAGTAAAATCATACAGAGCGTTTTGAAAGTTATTTTTGAAAAAAACTAAAATTTTTGTCATCTTTGATGCCCTGTAGCAGCTAAACGAGGCAACTTAGAAAGAGGTAAATTTCGTTAAATCTATTTTTTTTTAACCGCAATAACATGGTAGCCCATGCACACGGAATATTTGGACAACCTGTATGTCTGATTTTGATGTGCGTAAATTTTCGCCTGAAATTGTAACGTAAAGTCACCTTACTTCATAATCATAATTTGTTCCAGAATTCCCCTGGAGACGCTTTCTATTTTTGGGTTATACAGTACATGTGACTCATACTCACATCAGTATTATTTGGTCCACGAAAGTGTCTGGCATTTTGATAGCGTTCATTTCCACTGCTTATATATACTTTCCTAAAATTATTCAATTTTCCGCATGCCGAACGCGCATTTTCCTTCTAGCAGGACATCGTGTCTATTTTTGATTTTGTGTGGGGTGTACCCTGTTTATCGACATTTTAGAGCTATGACTCTCGTTGGTATCGAACGTTTGTTTTTTTATCCGATTTGTTTATTTAAATTAATTCATTTAACACCAAAGAAACACCTCCAGAGGCACATGGATATCGGAATGACACATAACTACGTACCTATTGCGTTAGACATGATTAATGGATTGTATAAAAGCAAATTTTAAATATTTACTTGTCCCGCACTAAATATTTTGCAAAAATCTTCCACATATGTCTTCAGCTTAATAATATTTTAGTTTACTGTCAATATTTATGGACCATTTTGAGAAAAATCAAATACAGATATCAAAAGTTTAATCATAGTCCTGTTATTAGTATATTGCGGAGATATTTGTCCACTACTTGACCATAATAAAACAATGTTTGTTATTAATTAATGTAATATATATTCTAAATTACTAACCAAGTAGTTTTAATAACTGCTTCCGTGAATTGGAAAAACTGGTACCTGATTCAAAAAAGGTAAAGTTGTGGAAAACCTGAATGTGTTAGCTTAAAGCCATAAGGAGGAAAAAAATATGAAGAACATTCTAATGGTCACTACGAATTTTTTGTGTCCATATTTTGAAATTTGATTAGTTTTTACTAAATATGTATTTTGAAAATTATGCGAGTTACTAGAACCATTTTTTGTTAAAAGTATGTTTTTACATTGGATAAACATAAATATGCTGACATGTCCAACATTTTATTTTCATGTCTAAACCTAGTAAATCAATAACGAAATATTGTAAATATAATATGAATGTCAATGTTCTATTAGGGAATAATGAAAATTGAGTCTAATATCGATAAAGGAAAATAAAAGAAGGCTGTAAACATACAAATATATTATTATAATTAATTAATTATGTAGCATATCAAAGAACCAATCAACTAAGCTCATATATTAGGTTCTGCAGTTGTAAGTAAAGTGCTACATAATAATAATAAATATAGTTTAAAAAAACTAAAAAACACGCTTTTAAAGCGCATCAAACTAAAAAGTGAAAAATAATTATTAATATAAACTGAAAACAATAATGAACGAAAAATACTAGTATTATTGTGAAAAAAAGCGTGGGTTGCTCGATATACGAAAAATATGGCACAAAGCACCCCACGCTTTTTTTCACAATAATACTAGTATTTTTCGTTCATTATTGTTTTCAGTTTATATTAATAATTATTTTTCACTTTTTTAGTTTGATGTGCTTTAAAAGCGTGTTTTTTAGTTTTTTTAAACTATATTTATTTTTCACTTTTTAGTTTGATGTGCTATGAAAGCGTGTTTTTTAGTTTTTTTAAACTATATTAATATTGCTTATTGATGCTGATATTATAACATATTACGATCCAACAGATACTTCTGAAAAAAAAAATTTTTTTTTTTCAGCCATAGACGAGATTTGAACTCACGCCCGAGGAGTCCGTCGTTTCGCGTCGACTAAGACTTGCGCCTTAGCCCGCTCGGCCATCGAACGAACTGAGAATCACGGAATGTACTAACAGTAATAAGCCACTTGCTCTCACGCAGAGGATACGTGAGGAAAGGAAATTATTTAATTCTGACGATCCTGATCAGGATAATGATATAAACATATCAAATTATTGTATTGTTACCGGTTCTTCGTAAGTGTACAAAGTTTCAATTAAATCTGTCCGTTTAAAGTGGGTCCAAATCGAGTCCAAAGAGTCGGTTACAAACAAACAAACAAACATACAAGTGAACCTAATAAAAGCGTGTTAATAAAAATAGCAATTGTTACATGATAATGCTTTTCCATTTTATTTTAAATTTATTATGTATTTCCTTTGTATAATAGGAAATGAAATTGACTTGCTAGGAAGTTCCACGGTGTATAGTATATTATATTTTTTATTTTTTTTAGGTTCTGTGTTATGTGACATATTATCTAACTTCCTTAGTAATGCCTGTATATCAATGACGTATTCTTTTATATCTTCCGTTTCCCGTTTAATACGAGCTTTTGCCTTTTCTTCTAAGTCTAGCTGGTATTTTGAGGGTGCAAAGAAAATTTTAAGGTTGACAATAAACTGTTCTCAATATGTCCAGGATGTTTTATTATTTGGGTACCATAAAGCATATACAATATTTTTGATCTTTGCACGTAACTCCTCGACGGTTCCGGTTGCAATTTGTCCGTACTTGGTTAATACTGCTCATAACTAATTTTTTTTGAGATTATAAGTCCATCCTACGGTCGCATCTGCGACTTCAAGTCTACACGCGCCTTCTGTATCGGATAAACTCATGTTTGACATAAAACATATTTATCAATATAAAATAGGTAAGTGCTAGTCTTTCTCGTCCCTTATAAAGTACTTCTGGGCTCTCTACAACTAAAACATATCTGAAATCTGTTCGGACGCCAAATTATGTAACGGTGTCTGTTCGGACGCCCAAAATATGTAAGAAAGTATGTTTGGGCGTCGGGATACGTAAAGGTGTCTGCTTTCGGATAGCTGGTTTAGAGAATAATCCAGGATTCCTATTAGTTGTAAATAAGAAAGCCCAAATTATACATAACAGAGTTTATTTAATTAAAGCAACATTTATCCAAAACATGAAGTTAAATAAACATAAAATCAGATTCCCTAACAATTGAACCAAGTCAAGTACAGTTAGTAAATATTATATACATCGATGCAAGTAGTTTACGGGGAGGAAACATCTAGGATTCGATGCGACGGTAAGTCCGGTAATTATTTAACGGCGGCGGATCCAGCTCAACGCGCTGAAGGCCCAGGGCAATAAATAATCACGGGACTGGTGACGGTCGTTGGTTTAGCAATTATTTACTAAGAGCGGGTCCAGCTCAATGCGCTGAAGACCCACGGCAATAAATATTCACTATACTGGTGACGGCGGTGCAGGACGGTAAAATGGCTACCAACACCAGGAAGTCTAGCTCAGCGCGCTAGAACTCCCAAGATACTACCAGACATTGGGCCGGGCAGCGTCGTCATAGGATTCTGGCTTGGTGACGTGTCATATTTTATGGCGGCAGGAAGTGCGTGGCAACACAAGACTAACGGAAATTTCCGAAATTATAGTAATGAACATATATACGATTCATTACACAAGTTACATGAATCCTATTGGGATACGTGGATAAAAGATGTAAAATTAGTATATATCAAAAATGAGTTTATCGGTGTAATCAATTTAAAAAAAATCAACACTAATAAACTATCTTTATTTTTCAAGATATGAAAAGAATTTCATAAAAAAAGGTATTTAGAATGTCATTTGTGCCTCTATACTAAATTTCAGGAATATAAATATGCTTTGTTGGAACTGCCTCGTATAAAACACTCCGTACATCATCGATTCAACTGATTTTTGATATATTATTTTACACCGAGCAGGAATGATTCCCGAAGTGTCATTCCAAAATTCGATTTTTTTTTGTCCACCACCACTATTGTTACATATATCCTGGGACACAGTGTATATGCCTCTGCATCTAATACAAGCTTTCATTTTCATCTTTGACACCAATTTTACACAAAGCATTTACCTCTATTTCTTCAACTGTTCGTGCATTGGTTTGCAACACGTTTATTACATATTAACAGTGGTGTACTCTGAATAATGCTTAGAATACGCATAATATCATTAGTGACTTTATGTCCCCTAAAATCCATGGCTTCGTTAATACATGATAATGTCGATGTAGTTGTTACTATTTATTTTTATCTATGCACCGTCTACACACTGCGACGTCTATAGATAAACGGAATAGTGAAAAAACACTATCTATACCTTGTTGCGCACGCACAGCTACCTCCTTTCCTATGGGAGCTCAGAGAGGTCAATGGGGAAGCCAGTCCGGGACCCACGGAAATTGTCCGGTGTCTAGTTATCACCATATAATTGTTACATTTCTTTCAAAAGATAAATATGATCAAAAATCGCCATAACAATTCTTTTTGGCACATACGAATATAACCTCATTTTGCTCAGAAACCTGACATGATAGACAATTTTTGTTAACATAGTTGGATTTATTAGCGTAAGTACAACAAACTACCAGAAACTATTTTCGTTTTTTAAAACAGTAAAATATAAAATTTTGCAGGTGTGTTATGAGTGATGACATAATTGAATAATCCCACACGACATACCATCTTATTGTTTTAATTTATTAGCATCTCGTTAGTTATTTAAAAGTTTGTATTTTCCTTTGAATTTCTCTTATTCAAAAATTTTATGGCACTGAATTAAATATTGTCTCCTCCCAAACACAATTTCTGTACACGCCACTGCCTATTTTAAAATGTACTGTTTGGACATATAGTCATGAGAGAAATATTGTTTCTTGCCAAAACGCATACTGACTTCAAGTCCCCGCCAGTCAAGATGGAGAGATAACTACCTTATAAAAAATTTAAATAAACAATTTTTATGTAACCAGATGACCAGATGGAAGTATGTATATGGAATTCTCAACCATTTTATAATCACCATTAAGTAATATGACCGTTGATTCGTTATTAATTAGCCATTAAATTTTAGTTCTGTTATTACCTACTTCGGACGCAAGCAATATAATTTAAAAAAATTCCAAGTTAGCATATCAATTTCGGACAGTTCAGTACTTCTTAATCCGTTACGTTGTTATTTACTATAAAATAATTAAATTATTACTAATCATAAACAGTCGTATATATAATTAATTATATAATATTTTCCCCAAATCGTTTAGCTATGAAACAAATAGTTTAGTTACCTACATAAATAATAAACAACTTTTTAGTAGCTTTCTGGTATCCATATACAAATTATTATTAATCCATTTCGGTTGAACATCCGATAGTACGAAGGCGTGGAAGGGCCATAGAAGATTTGTTTTTTGAAATTTCAACTTGTATTAGTTGTGGAAGTGTTGAGAAACAGTTGGGTTAGGTAGGGTTAGGTTGTGGGTTTAAAAGGAAGTTTAGAGGGGGGGGAGATTTTTTCTCCTCCTCCCGGAAGGTGAATGTTTCTCACTCTTCCTGGAGGTGGTATTATCTGGGTTAGGGTCCCCCGCCGTTCCCCTCTTCGAAGGTGGTTTAATTCCACTCTTCTTCAGATGGGGTTTATTCGGGAGGGATTTTCCTTTCCCAGATGTTCTCTGTCGGGGCTGTTCGCTCGTCTTGGGAAGCGATTGTAGTTCGCTTTTCCCTGAGGGCGTTCCTGCCACCGCATCCTTGTCAGAAGAGTCTTTACCTCCTTTGACTTTTGGGCGGAATTGGATTTGTCTAATTCCTCCCGGTGTAGTATGGTCCACTCCGGGGTGTTTAGACCGTGGTTCATTTTCCTCAGCCTGTTCAGCACTACCTCGGAAGACAGTCGGTTACCGGCGTCATCCGGGATATATGCCACGCAGACATGAGGTTTGGGAAGGTCCTGCCCCTATATGAATTTAAGACGCGCTCTTTCCCATGGATGGAAATATTCTGTGACATCTCCATCCACGAGGCGCTCGTCCCATCCACACAGGTGATGATAATCCACCCAGGTCGTTGTGTGTAGCCTAGAAACCTCACCTGAGGACCCTCGTCTGGGATTGCCTCTACAACTTGCATTATTGCCTGCTGTAGTGCTCCCATCTGTGTGCTAGTTAGGGTAGCCGTTGGGTAGTTGAAATGGAGTATGCCCACTCTGATCCCCTCAACAGCTTCCCTAAAAAGAGGTTTTACAGCTCCACCTTCCCGGGCTTTTTCGCCCGCTGGCATGGTGTGCTGTCGTTGGAACGCAGACGCTTTACGGTTACAGCTTTCTGAGAGGAGGTTTGCTGCCCTCGCTCTGGCTGGTGTTCGGTTGGCCGTTGCTCCAACACTTTGCTTAAGGCGGTTTCGTATGGTGTTCCGCTCTTAAGTAAACGACCAAGGCGTCTTCTTGCAGCACCCCCCAGTCGTTTCCTCTTAAGGGTGAGTCCATCCAATTCCTTGGATACCTCATCCCCTGAAGTTCTCAATTCTCCAGCCCTTAGAGACGGGGACTTTAACAGCTCCCGCTCCTGGTCCAATGAAATTGAGATTTCTGATGGAGTAGGATTGATCCCAATCTCCATATGTTCTCCAGTTTCCTGGAGATCGAGAGTTTGCCTTCTCTCGTTAAGGTTGTCAGTAGTACTAGTACTCTCCACAGCCTGACATCCCACTGTGGGTACTGAGTAGTCGCTGGCTGACGGTCGGGTGGAGCCTACTCTCCTACTCTCTTCCCCGATCGGAACTGGGGTATCCCTCTCCTGCTGGTAACTTTTACCTTTTTCGTTGCCATGTTATTCATTGATAGGTTTGGCTAAGGTTCTGGGCCCTCGCCACTGGACACCAGGGAACTATTTTTGTTGAAGAGGTTGTTTCCCTCTGTGCAAGCCTGTTAGTCCACGGGTGCTGTTTTATTTCATACCTACCTGGCGACACCAGTGTCGCTGAGGGCGTTCCCCTATCCGCCACCTGGGGACGCGCCAGGTTGGGGTTGCAGGTATCCCCGCCGGGCTTCAGATTATAAATCAAACAAACAATGTATTACTGTGGTTCTATGTATCTACCTTTTGTTTTCTATTTAGGTTTTAGGTAGAAGTCAGAAAAAAATCTAAATCTTAATAGCGGTAAAATTGCACCCTGTATGTTTAAAACTATGTAAATATTTTTAAAATATAATAACTAGGTATCTATAGGTACTGCAACACTATTTTATTTTAATTTATACTGTTTTGTACCAAATGTTAAGTTTTAATACTTGTTTCTTTTTAAATATACGTTTTTATTGCATAAAACCATCTTTTGTTAAAAAAAAAACTTTGATAGTGGCGGCAATTTGTTTTTTGTCCAGAGCTGTTCCTGGCGACCTGATAATTGAGGGAATTGCGCAAATTTCAGCGTTAATATTCATTTTAAGACCTTCTAAGTTTCGAGGCTCATTCATGTTGACTTTGTTTTTCAAGTAACCCCAAAGAAAAAATTTGAGTTGGTAAGGTCAGGGGACTTAAGAGACCAATTTGTTTCAATTCCGTGAGATCAATCGCTTTGAAAACGCCTCTGGCAAAACGGCCATGTTAATTCTTGCCGTATGAAATGTTGCACCATCTTGTTGAAACCAAAATTCCATATGTTGAACTTGTGGTATGAAGAAATTTTGCAACATTTTTCGGTAGCGCTCAGAATTAACTGTTTCGGTGATTTCATTTTCTTCGAAGAAATAAGGTCTGATTATTCTCGAAGCTTAAATGCCACACCGCACTGTTACTTTAGGCATGTGTAAAGGCCGCTGATGAAGTTCCTTTGGATTTTCACGTGCCCAGAAATAACAATTCCGCTTGTTGACGAAACCATTCAAATTAAAAAAAAAGGGCCTCATCGCACATAAACACAGTCGATGATCAATATCAGGTTCAACTTCTCGCAACAAAAAAGTTCTGCAAAATTCAGTTCGTCTGATTATATCGACATTTTTAATTGATGAATAACAGTAATTTTGTAAGGATGAAATTTCATTACTGTTAAACATTCTTCGGATACTGTGGTCAGTGCGGTCTGAGATCTGGGGAGAAGCAGCACGATTTTCTATTAATCTTTTGGGACTCGCAAATTGATTATTATCACTTGGATGTCTGCATTATTCACAGATCGCCGTTTGCCTGGTGGTTTTGTATCGCAAATTGAGCTTTCATTATTTCATTTTTATCCACGTGAAAGACTATTTCTGGTTCTTAATTTAAGAAACATAAGCCAGGCAATAACTAAAGCCTTCTAGTGTATTTAATGTTGCATACATTTCAAACTTTTTAAATATTAGTAATTTTACATTTTAGAAACTAAATAGTGTTGGCACCATAGATTATTTTTCTATGGTTGGCACTTATTAGTTACTAATTTTGTCAGCTGTTTACCGATTTTGAGTTTAAGGTTACTGATAAACTTTAAGAATAGGATTTTACTAGTGTGGAGGCGTAAATAACTGTTTCAAGTGATTTTTTTAAATTGTTTATTTTTCACATCCTTTTTAAATTAAGAAGATGGCATCTGCTTCCAGTGAAACGTAAGTAAAAATGTTTTATTCTTTAAAAACTAGCCTATATAGCATGTAAATAAAACTAGTTTTTTATTATGACAGCTGATATTAACTGTGTGCCAGTTATTGCTTATAGTTAGATAAGTTAAATTGTTATTATTATGTTTATGTGGGGTATTAGGATTAGATTTGGTGTTTATATATTTCAGACCCAGTGTAAATGTTTAATAAAAAAAAAATAATGAAACGGTGACTTTTATTTAATTATTTATTAAATTAACTACGATTTAAAAATCATGATAATATTCCACGTTCCAGTAATTACAGAATAGATTTCCTTTTTTATTCGAGATTGAGAATTGAAAAGATGACCATAATTTTAATTGCACTATTTTGGTACTCTTGTTTCTAAATGAAGTCCATGTATATTTTTTATTTGTTCCTTTAAAATATCATATACGAGTCTATGTTGCTTCATAACAGATAAACCTTTAAATTCACTTGTTACAATGGAGATATTAAACATTGCCCCGCAACCACCTGATGTGTCTTCTACAGAAATTCTAGTGGCTTGGGGAAATTCTTGTCGTAATTTATTTGTTATCTCAGCTTGCGTTACTGGACCACTGCCTTGACTGTACTCAGACTTCTTCAAAAATGACTAAAATCACAAAATTTTCGGAACTTAACCTAACTTTCAAAACCTGTACATACATTTATGTTGATGTTGACTGGATGATACCTGATTGTTTGAAAAATTGTTATATTTTTGAATAATTTGTTCATTGTTGCCTAATACCGATGTTATGTGGGCCAAATTTTAAATGTTTCGATTTAAAATTATCATGAGGACAGTGAAAGTGCAGTCACAATTATCGTATAGGCAATCCTCTATACGTTGGTGCAATGCAACAGCAAGTTTATATAGTTATCTGTATGAAGACAAACTTAGTTTGTTAGGAGATCGTTAGATGGCGCAACATTGAACAAAATTACTATTTTAGGTCATGCTTGTAGCATAAATAAAGTATATGAATAAAACAGTACTTCTAATTATTGTAGGATTTGTTTTTTTTTAACTGTACTGTCCAGAAGTGTATGCAGCACTTTACTTTTTAAAAAATAAAAATTTAGGGTGAGTCCCCAGCCGAACTTCTTGCTCTTTGCCTTTTGCTTTACGCGATTCTATTCATGGCTAAATTAAAAAAAAAAAACTAAGAGAATAAAGCAAAGTAAAATGCGGATCTACTATTTGTTTTGTTAAAACTTGTGATAAACATAACAATATATCTTAATCTATAAACCGAATTTTGTTGTTCTGCAATGTAAATGACAATTTTCAAAATTCCTGAGAAAATTAGTTTTGTTTTTATTTCCAGAAATAAAAAAGATACCTATAAACAAAAAAACATCCTAAAATTTAGGTTTTCAGGATTATGTCGAAATAGACAGGCGAATTTTGTGACATTCTTATTTAAAAATATTCAAAATATTTTTTTGATTAACCCGAGTTACCTCGTTTCTATTAATAAAATTTGCACCGATGATTCCTAGCCCGAGTTACCTTGTGCAATAGTTACGTTTATTTTTTTTATGAACCCGATATATCTCGGGAGGGGGGCAATAGAAGCGTAAAACGTTACCCCGCTTCTATGCCAGCTGATCCAAGCGTATGCCGGACGTGTATATGACTAAGTAATGAAAGACACTTTCTGGAAATATACCCGCAACTAAAAAAATACCAACTCTACGTGCCAGTGTGCAATGTGCAGTAGAGTTCGTGATACTCGTGGTAGGTAAAAAAATTAGAGGAAAAACAGATACTATTGTTCAGAATGCAAGGTAATTCCATCTTTTAAAGTTTACCACATAATGCATAGTAGAGTATAACAAGTTGTTAAAAAAATTTGGCTGAATGTTGTTTTTGAGTGCCTAAATTAAATTCAATTTTCAGTTGTTAAAATCATGAAAATTTTGTTGATAATGGGAAACACTCGACTCTTGCAAACTCCCTGTATATTTATTGTATAGTAATAAAATTTTGTATGAATTAAAAAAAAATAGATAAATAAGTTTTCGGAGTTCCATCGATTTTATAAAAATAATTAGGTAAATGTCTGGCACTGGTAATTCAAAAATTATTCTAAAATAGGAAAGCCCTATACTTGGTCCGTTAGCAATAGACAGTAATTTGACCAATAATTAGTCTATTGGAAGTACACAAATTCTTTAGGCACGGCAAAACTCTAATTTTGAAGTACTTGTAGTGTAGTCAAAAGTTAATTCTTGAATTTCAAAATGGTTTTGCCATGTCTAAAAAAATTTGTTGTGGATTCCAATGGACCTCTGGTATATTACTGTCTATTGCCAACGGACCGAGTCAATCACTCAATAATCGATATGGTCCACACTTGACATTCCTTCATTTCATCATGTTTTCATTATTTTTATTACTCTTTTACCATTACCTTTTAAGTATATTGCTAAGTGTTTTAATTTCATTTTCCATTGTTTTAATTACTATATTTGATTACTATGAAAAACCTGGGACATGATTTCAATTTTTCCGGCAAATGCTGCCATCGGCATAACGTGAAATAAATACGCAGAAAGGTCAGAGGTTAATTAAAAATAGCCGCAATATATGAAAAATACTGGGGTAAACCACCCCTTTAATATTAATAAAATGGTGGAGGCGTATCCACCCTTTCATTGCAAAGGTCACTCCCAGATTTTTTCTAAATCTATTTCGATTATTTTTATTAGTTTCCTTGCGACAGAAAATTATGCTGGTGTCTGTTGTTTGTTTCGGCAAGATAGTAAAATAATAACAGGAAAACTGCAATGAAAAAAACATTTTTAGACTTTTTCTAATTCATTTATAATTTACGATGTATAAATGTTGATCCAACAGTTGTATATAATTTGAATTGTATTGTGGAATTATCTCATTTAGGTGTAAAGTCATAGGAATCATGAATCTTTTATTGAAAGAATTCTGTTATCAATAGCCCATCGGACTCTTTTGTTTTAATCATTTACTGGTTGTTCGTAGCAAAAGAATTGTTTGATTACATACCTTTATATGGTCTTGTCTTATTTGAACTTATAGTTATATTTTTGACTTTACAACCTGCAAAATCCCAGAAATCGAACTAACGTTAATATTGCAAAAAATAGGGAATCAATAGACGGGATGGTATAAGTTCGAGATACAATTTTTCTTATAAACCTCACAGTCAGTACTTTTCAAGATCTCAAGATATGTATAGAGTTCTCAATATTGTACCTTTAACAGTCCATTTATTAAATGCAATAGGTGCCTTCTTTTTAACTGAGATCTCAATTAATCTAAGTAGTTTTACGGTTACGGACTACATCAAATGAAATTATGCTTTTATTTATGCAGCGTAACCGTAAAACAACTTAGATTACCTGAGATCTCAGTTGGAAAGAGCTTACCTAATGTATTCCAATCCAGTCAAGCTTTTGAGCATATTAGGACTGCCCACCTGGTAACTGGAAATTCAGATTTCTAAGTTGATTCTCAGAGGAAGACGTTAAAAGCGAGTTCGCCAAAATCGGCAAAGCGTGATTTACATAATGATTTTATTAAATAGTGCGTTGTTTTTCAAAAATTTGTGGGAGACATGTTCGTTGCCTGAAAAATATTTCAGAATTATTCGCGATCAAGGAATTGTCGCCACATTCCTCAACATGGACAGGACACTCTTTTAAGGGTAAATGTAGATTTCTAATGTGGCGTATTGACGGATGACGGTTCCCATTACAGGTGGAGAGGGCATAATCCATATACGTCATTATTTGCTTTTCTTTTAAGCCTGTTGACTTGAAACAACTCTCGCTGTATACACCCAGGAATATATTCTTTTTAGCGCTTGTCAAAATCACCAACTTATGTGTGTTTCGATACAAATACGTCGACTTTCTGGTCCATATCAAAGCCAATTTTTGCAACGAAATGTGCTCATCCTGGTTCAAAATATTCACGATACTTATTAATTGAATACAGGTTTCCTGTTATATGATTGGTTAAACAAGTAAACCAGGTTCAACACATTTCGTCGCAATTATCTCAAGTTAAGGCGTCTTTTGATCCGTTGTAAAATACAATTTATTCATTTATGCTATGTTGTATACCCAAAGCAAATATTTAAATGTGTAGATATCTAATTGGTGCAAAAATGTAGAAATACGGTGTCTCCAAATCTGTTGTTTTCTACCATTAGCTGCCTTAAAAACCCTAAAAGTTAGCAAGGTCGGTTAAATGGGTGTTTTGATAAATTTTAAGATATGTTTTAGAATCTGTTACGAAATGAACCTACCTCGAAACTGTTTCAATTGAGATTTTCAATGAAAGAAACAAGAATTTCATACAGGGGCGTATTCCCATTTAATTAGCGCCTAGCTAAGAAAGCCCTGGTCAGACAGGTTGTAGACTTTTACATATATTAAGGCAGTTATAGGGATATATGGAATATGGATATATTATTTATATGTAAAAACGAATGCTCAAATATTTTGAACATTTTCTAGGTACCCTTATATCTAGCTGCCGTAAAAAAACAAAAGTTAGCTAGGACCTACCTAGACAATAAAAGACTATAGAGCATTCATTTTTGTAGCAAATTAGTGGTCGCCAAAAAGTGTCCTGATAATAAAAAAAGTCTAGAACCTGTCTGACCATGCAAGGGTTACTTCGCTAGGGCCCAAAAAAAAAATCACACAATTTTCGCTTTTTCAGAAAATCTCAAGAACGCTTTAGCCGTGATTTCTTAATATATTCAGAATCAGCATGCAATTTGCTAACACGTACCCCATTTAACCGACCTTGTAGCTCTTATGGTTTCCGAGATCCCAATTTGAGACACGGTGTTATTATTGATCTTATTCGGGCACTTCATCCCAAGGAAACATCGAAAGAACTTGTAAAAAATACCTTGTACATAGGTATATCCCTAAATAAATGAGTTTCTATGTGTAAGTATCTCTAAATGCATAGATAAATGGGCCATAAAATGTAAATAATACGGTACTGTAGCCACATCATCTTTAAACACGTATGCCCTGTTATTTATAAACAGAGAATGTCACAGAAAAATAAACTGACTTTAATAATTGGAAAAACCATTTAACTGTTCGCCAACTAATGCTTTGTTTTCAATTAAAAGCAGCATACTATACATATGCATAAACAATAACAGTTTTAGGAATAACAATTCTTTCTAACGCTTACGCTTTGCTTCCCCGCCTAAATTGAAAAATGTAAATAAATAGGGCCCCCCCACTATGTTGACGTCATCGTCTGCCATTCTTATATTCGTTAAACATAGACGTAACGTAACCTTGATTTACCGTCCCTACGCCCGGAACCTAAATGTTTACATAATTCTTAATGTTCTATTTAAGCATCTTTGAATTTAAAATGCATGAAAATAAATTTTAACGGGTCCGTGGAACTCGTGTATGTAAATTTATTGCGTTAAAGTGCAATTTTAGTGGATGAAATGGCCAATGTTTACATAGAACTACTTTTTCGCTCGCGCATGTTTTTGTGAAAGCACCCAAACAAGCTCTAATGAGGTTGGTATACTTACAGTTCCACGTTACACTGGCGCTACAGTCGTTTAGAGAACGTCGTCGTGAGTGGTCACGTTCGTAGTAAACAGTTTGTTTTCAAACAAAAGTAGCAGTGTTTACAGTGCGAACAGTGAATACGGTCGGTTTAATGCCAGAAATGCCGTCTGCCGATATGCGTACAATGACAACAACAATGAGTGCGGCCAATCCAATCAAAGGCCCCGAATTTAATATTTCTTCGAAAGATGTAGAGGGCCTGGTTCTCGAAATAAAAGAAAACCTTCGATTGTCTGCTGCAGCTACAACAATGAAGGCATTGCCCTGCAGTCATTTGTCGAGAAAGTCGTCAAGGGCTTCTCCATATCGAATACCCGGAAAATATTGTTGTGATACGAATTCGTGTGTATCTTGTGTGAGGAAAAACAAACGTAAACCGCAACAGGATCCTTCCAATGAGGATCCGTATGAATTGTTGCAGAAGTTGTTAAGAGATGGTAGTTTAGTTAGTGAAGCTGTAAGAAGAGTAAAGCTTGGTTTGTCGCCAAAACAACGATTCTTTTATGATTCTGATGATGAATCTAGAAGCCCTGTGTTAAGATTCTTTCCACAGGAAAATTGAACTATTTTTAATAATTATTTATTACATTAATGTTCCTTTTCGGTAGTGAGTGTTGTGTGAAAATGGGATAGAGTTGCGTCAGCCAGAGTACAAGCCAAAGAACAACGCAAGAAATGTTTTTTATTTTGTTATTTAGAAATTTTTCCGGTGGTTGTATTAGAAATAGACGAATTTATGTCTACCAAATAAACACCTATACCTAATTGTTGCATGAAAACTTACTTGATGTATTATACATACTATACTTGAAAGAGGTGTCTGGAACTTTAAACATCTTAAATGTTTTGTATGTTTTTTTCGTCTCTGGTTTATTTATAATCGTAGTATTATACGCTTAGGGTTTGAATCTGAGATCATTTTACAAATGCTATTATACGCTTAATTAATAAATTTACCGGACTTAAATGAAATTTTAGTTAATGTAATTTAGGTTTCACACAAATTTAAATTTACTCCATATCTGTGATTGTAATTGACTTTTTTTATATTATGGAAACTCGATTCCTAATACATTGATAAACTTTTAAAAATCGTTAAGTAATAGTGTAGGGAAGGGGTATCAACAAATGTAGGACAGAAGTTTGTACAGGGTTACGAGTCTCTTATTTTCTAAATAATTAACGTTGTAGGTAATTATTTATTGAATTCTAGAGTTTGAAATTTCTTGTTTCTGTAACATAATTAAAGTCTGTGTAACCTCCCTGCGTTTTCCCTCCTCAAATTATCAATTAAATATGTAAAAAGTTGGAGGTTGCAGGAAAGGTAATGCAAACACACTTAAGAAATTAAATGTAAAGGAAATCGAATATTTTTAAAAATTTTTAGGTGTGTTTGTACTTTAGTAAATTAGGTAGGTGTATAAATAATAGGTATCAAATTTAGTTTGTAAATAGTTATAAAAGATCAGCTGTAGGTTTTGAAATTATATCCCAATCGCTGATCTATAAAAATGTACCTTCTAGGTTCAAGTGGTAATTTGGAAAAACTCTAGTTCTATTCCAGTTACTCTGCTTACGTATTCAGAATGATTATTAAATTTGTTGAACTATTTTTAGTCAGTTAAGCATTTGTAAGTATTTTAATGATTAAAAATGCACTAGACCGAACTGATTCTATTGCTGTTCTTGTGATATATATTTGTTATGCATAAAATTCTTTACTCAATGCGGAAAATGTGATTTTTCAACTTAGATTTGCATTTGCATTTGATTTTTTTGACTGTGTTCCTTAGGATTAGATTTAAATTGGACAAAATGGGTTTTCTAGAATTAATTTGTTTTCAACGTCTTTTTGTATCGTTCGATGTCCTATACCGATTATTATTATCTAGTGTTAACTAATTTGATTTTTTATTGCATATCTGAAAAGAATATGTAGTATTTATTTGACTATTTATGTACGTTTTTGTTACAATTTGCAATATCTTTGTGTTCATATGTATACTGTATGTATGTCTGTTCTATGACATTTTGCATGTATATCATATGTCCAGAATAAAAATTGTTGAAGAAATCATCTTTTATTTACAAATTACCAAACAAGAAAAAAATGCTTAACTACTTTTACAGGCAACTACTCTTAATATTTTGTAATATTTGATAGTGTTTCTTGGGATTTTCGGTCAAATATACACGTATTTTTTCCAACGTTTCGATTTATTAGACCATCACCGGAGAACTATAATTAAAACGTTTTTTTAGAAACAGTTTTATATAACATTGACGTAATTGTCCACAAAACATCATATACTGCACCAACCAAGTCGGCATCATCTGAAGACGATTTAAAAACAAAAGTTAATTGCAGTGCTGAAGATCTAATAAATCGAAACGTTAAAAAAATTACGTGTATATTTTACCAAAAAATCCCAAGAAACACTATCAAATTATTCGATACCAAGAGTCAACAGAAAAAAAGAAACTTAAAATTTTATTTTGCTATTTTGGATATAGGTATTTACATTTATTACAATTTAGTAATCGTTAATTTTTTAAAATCACGTGTTATTAAGAGCAATGAGTGCATCTGGAAGAACAGCCCCACAGTTTAGTTTAAGGTTGGGATTTCTCAGATTGACAAAAAAGTAGGCATTTGTGGTTCTTATATGTAAATATTTAAAAAATCAAACATAATAATTAATAAGACATCTAAATTGGTTTAGGAATTTGCTATTATTGACTCCAATATAAATTTTTAGTTGTTAATTTTTGTTGTAATTTAAATTTGTGATCTGACAATGAAAATGCTATCATTAGATCCCAATTTTAATTATAATCATAATTAACAACTAAAATTTTATATTAATATAGTCGTTAGAATAGTAACAGTTTGGTTTTAAATATTTATTATAAACGGAAAATAAAAGGTTTTATTTTTATTTATTTTTATAATGATGCATTTGGTTACCTGCAATTAATATAAGTATTGTATAAGTGTCAGTTATAACTGGACACCCAATAATTGACAAGTTAGGAAAAAGATACTTATTAACCAAATACCATTAACAATAAAATGATTTTAGTTTTAATGGCTCCCATTTACTTAGGATTATATTCTTTTTTTGGAGTCGTCTCTGAAATTGAAAGTGATTGTCACTCATGTCAAAGATAGAAATAACTTACAAATAAAAAAATTCTAAACTGTCTGGCTAATAGCTTTTATACATATATATCTAATTAAGTACGTCGAAAATTGCCAGTCATTGACAGGGATGTCAATATTTGGCTAGATGTTCGGTCAAATACTGTACTCCTGCTATTGATGTTCAACTTAAAAGACCCTAGTCCTAGCTGTTCGGAGAAAATACACAATTTTTAGAAACAATTTTATCCCGTTTAACTTGTAAAATTAGGAAACATTTTGTAATAATTCAAGGGGTGAATATGAATGAAGATCAATACTTACGGTTGTAATTTTGTGTTCGTTTCGTTTCGTGTTTATATTTTCATTTAAATTACAAACTGTATTTTATAGCTGGCAAAGCCTTAGATTTATAAATTGTATCTTATGTAAAATTATTTTCATAAAACCGCTAGTTATTAGTTTTTCAAAACGCTACGTTAAGCAATTTCATAAGAAAACGTTACCTACCAAAAGATATGTAGACCCCTGAATTTGCTAACCTAATTTTTTATTACAGTGAATGACATGACATACTATGTGCAACCATTATAGCGTGCTTTTTTCATATACTCCAGTGAACCAATTTAATGGGAAACCATAAAAAATAAAGTAACGGAAATGAAATTGGGAATAATTGGTTAGATGAACAAAAGTTGATACTTGATTCTTCATTAATTTTTATAATTGCAAAAACAAGAATCAATATACCTACAATTCTGATTCATCTTTTAAAAGACGTACTGTTAAATTAAGTCGATAAATAAAATGAGATGATGAGAAATTTGCTCATATTTTTTTATTATTCTCTAGTATTTTTCCAAAATATGTTTTAAATCCTTGTTTTTTAACAAACCAAATTATAAGTACTTATTTATATAGGGAGTCAAAAGAGTAAGTAGATGGAAAAATTAGGAAGAAACCCAAATTCGTAACTGATTAATTGAATTTATGAAAAAAATAGCAGCAAATACAAATATGTTGTTTACAGTTTAGTTAAATAATATAAGAATATGAACAATAATTGTCGTTTTGTATTGATTTTCCACAGAGGAAGTGATCAGATGATAGTGTCGTTTTGCTCTGTTTCGCTGATTAATGAAAATGTGAAACAGTTTCTCTGCAAGTATCTGCAGATTTGTGCTAACTTAAAGTGAGTATGCGGTTTAATCATGTGATTTGTGAGTGTGGCATTAAAACATCTTGAAAATTAGTGGTAGTTTTGGTTACAGTTAGCAGTGCCAAGAAGTTGTATAAAATGTGCCAAATGATAAACCAGTGCCATAGAAACACAAGCTGTCAAGTAACGCGAAGAAAGAGTTAACGGCGCAGTGGAGACAAAAAACTAACAGGATATTTTTATTATATTTTTTTATTTAAAAAAATCCAATGCCTGCAGTTATGGTTTTCAGTCGTATTTGATTTTATCTCTCATCACTTTTATAGCTTTTTCAACTTGTTTCATTTTTACCCTAAAGATGGTATTATCACGTGTAATACATATGTGAGTTGTAGGGCTGTTTACAGAGCTTGGCAAAGCACACTGAAAAAAGTAATTGGACCACACAGCACAAAATATGTCCCTTAGAGTCACAAATACTTAAAAAATAAATGCATTCAGTTACAAAGCTGTTGAAAAAGTGCTTGGTTCAAATACAAGCAAGAAGCTCTTCAATAGCTTGAATTAGCTTAAAATTGCTTGAAGCAAAAAAAAACTGCTTACAAGTGCAGTTATTGTCACCAATTAACGGTTTTATGTTATTTTAGCTGAAAATACTCCTCCAATATTCATGTATGATGGGGGTGAAGTTGAAAATTGAAATCACAGTACACAAATTATGTAATAGAATAGAATACTGTATTAATCCAATAAGAGCAATACAAGTTATACTATACGACAAGCCATGTTTACATCTTTGTCACTTTTCAATAGTTTTTTTTAATAGAAGACAAAACTACATGATTCTTGATCATGACAATATACTGTGTATGTATTTTGTTACTTTCAAGAGGCTAACGCGACGATGCTGAAGTATATCTTATGTATTCAGGTAGCCAATTTCTTATATTTAAGTAGAGAATAAAATAAAATCCACGAGAGCGGTCATGTCTGTATGTTTATTACTTCTCATATAACTTTGTGGTCACATTTGTAATTATTTTTACAGTCCTTACAGTAACTACTGTAGTCAAAAGTATGTTGGACAAACTAAACGATCAATTCAAACTAGATTCAAAGATCATATGGCCCATCTCAAATATGGTAGAACAAATAAGTCTAGTGTTGCCCAACATACGTTTGCGAACAATCATAAAATATATATTAGCAATTTAAGATTAATAGTATGAATAGTGATAAAGGGCTAATCCCAGATAGTGCGCTTTATTGGTTAGTGGGTCACTGTTCACCGAACCGTAACAATAGTTTGGGTATAAATAGAATACATTGTTAGCATAAGGTTAGTTTCAATCATCTCCAGATGATGCCAACTTGGTTGGCGTAACTCACGTTGAGTGCAGTGTATGGTGTTTTAGCGTTTCGTGGAAAACTACGTCGATGAGATTAAAATCAAAAATGTAATTTTTTGTAGATATCGGGTCTAGAAGCATTAATAAATAAGTGAAGAAAATATATGACCTATGAGCTTTATGGCCCATCCGGTATATCATTTTTTTACATTAAATTGCATTTGTATTATTAAATATATTAATAGATCTCAAAAATTAGCTATGATAAATATTCATTCAAAATATCTAAAAAATGGCATTCAAAAAAAACGATGTTTCAATTTATTCAAAAAATATCAGTAGAGGTTTATTTTCTGTCATAATTTTATAGTTTTTTTTTATAGTGAAAAATAAAATATGTCACACGTTCCGTATGTCGTCAATATGACGGACCTCCTTAGTTTTTTTGATATATAAAAATTTATAATATAGTTTAAAATGATATTTAGATTGTGATAAGTACATGAAATACTACATTTTAGTATTAAAATGGCGTGGATAGCTTCATCAGGAGCGTGTTTATGAGCTTGCAATTTAATAATTTTGTTAAAAAAAATATGTACGCCACTGACTTTTACATTTTGATTGCGTAGTTATGTAGACAGGTAAATGTCTAAAAAAAGTTACCTCTTGATATTTTTTCAAAGCTTTTTGTTTAAGAATTTATGTGAAGCCCGATTCTAATTGCCAGTCGGTTCGGAGATATTTTGAAAAAAACTGAAAAAAAATAAGAAAACTTAACAAAAATGAGGTCAGAGTGAACCCATGTTGATAGGAACTATTTGTCTTAATTTTGGATAAGAAATTTTCGCTTAAACGATGGCATATGTTTTTTGAAACATAAATGTAATGAGTAAAAACTATTTTGAAAATTGTTATTCATTTGCATTTCAAATCCCGTCACTGTGCAAGCAGATCGGTTTGGTGGTGTGAAACAGTGCTTTTACTACGCAGACTACCCGGGTAAAAATTCGGACAGGACAAGTCGATGAGGGATTGTGGATGAGCGGAGTCGCTTTCTTTCGAAAGGGATGTAAAAATAGGTTCGTTGTTTCAGTGCTTTCTTACACAACTACGGATGAACTTATCTCTTCGTGTCGGTAGCGGAAATTGGTCAACGTTAAATAAGTGATAAACAAAAAAAGAAAAAGTGTTCAAACTCATAAAAAGAGGTTTAATTTTCCTTCATCTAAAGTTTAAATCTCAGTTACCATTACAGATAGAAGGTTCTCTGAAGAGGGTTACAGTTAAAAACACTTAAACATACAACCATTCCCACCATTGCCAATGTGGGTGGTGGGAATCAAACTCACAGCTGCGATAGAAAGATTTCTAGTCACGCCTGCCATCGCGCGCTCTAGTAGACTTGATTATCTAAAAAATACGGGGGCAGAGGCTTATTCGTCCAGTATCATGCTGGGTAATTGTATTTTATACAATCAAGCTTAGAAGAATCATTCATGTGGTAGTAAGTCCCACGAAAGAAAAAGAAAAATTAGCTTCATTTTCTCTCCCGGTACGGAAAAATATAATTTTATTTTTAATTGCTGGAACAGAAAAGGTAGACGTTCCTGATTATCGATGGTATTATTTAGATTTACTGTATATACACGTAATCGAAATTGTTTAGCTGCAAACTCGGATTTTTTAAATTGACTTGACTGTCAAATGTTTTATGTATCTCCAACAGTTTGTTTATGTTATCATATCTACATGAGAACGCATAAACAATTCGGTAAAATGGTTTACTATGCGAACGTAAACACCTGATACTAAATAAATAATGTATTAGGTATGCATAAACCGTTCAATATGTGGAAATAAATACCAGGGCCGGTGTTAAATTGTACGGTATAGTGGATCTGTGTATTATTACTTGAGTAAAAAAAGAGTTACTAACTTACTGGAAAAGTTTTCATAACTATTTTCATGTTGAAGATGATATAATTACATTTTTTGTATTCACAATTCTTGAGGGACCATTGCGGTCCTTGCATAAAGAACAATAGGTTTATAAGCGCGCTGAAATAGGCGTGCGATTGAGAATTCTAGATAAAGTAATAATAATAATTAAGCAAATAAAATGCCTAGACACAAATAAGTTTACAGGGCCAGTCAGTTTCAACCTGTCAAACTTTAAGAACCGATTATTTTCCAATTCTTAAATATGTAGTGCCATTACAACAAAATTCCTAGTTCGCATTGTAAGTGCAATACAGGGCGTTAAAATGTTGAAGTTAACAAGTTGTATATAAATATAATTATTTCAAATCAAAATTCCGCAATAAACATTGTCGAGTGCCATAATATAATAATGACGGCACGAAGTACAAGATCGAAGTTGGAAACAATAACGGCATGTGAATATGTGGGAATTAAAAGAGATTTTGAATGATTTTAAATCAAAGTTTGAGGCGTGTTACAATGTTATTATACAGAAAAATATAATGATTATTGAAATGCAAGAGGAAATAAAGGAAGTAAAAAAAATAAATCAGCACCATCTAGAAACATCTAACCAACGTATGCTGAAATTCTTGGTAAACAAGAACATGTTTTAGTCGTTAAACACAAAATAGAAAAAGAAACAAATGAAATTAAAAACGATTTAAGAGTAATATAAATCCAGTGGACTTGCTAGTGGGTTTAAAATATTAACAAAAGTACACGCAATGGAGGAGTAATTTTAAAGTGTTCAAATGCTGAAGCCTTGAATACTGTAAAAGAGGACATTAAAACGAAATTGGGAAATAATAATGAAATTAATGTTCCAAAAAAATTGAAGCCTAGGGTTATCATTACTGGCATTGCGGAGGAAGAATTAGCAAATAAAGTAGATGATAAGGAGTTGATTGAGCAGATCCTTAGGCAAAATAAAATACCTCAAGAAGCTAACACTTTCAGGTTTGAAAGTATTTATAAAACAAAAGTGCGAAGAGGAATATTTAATTGGATTGTAGAGGTCGATACTGAAACATTTAGACATCTAATGAATAAGGAAGAGCAAGTATTACACGTTGGATGGAATAACTGCAATATATATGCATATTTCTGTGTAAAAAGGTATTTTAAATGTGGAGGATACAATCACGAGGCTCAAAACTGTAAAGAATAGGTTTCCTGTACACTATGTGCAGAAGAACACCACAGTAGTGCTTGCAGAAGTGAAAATAAAAAGTGTGTGATTGTGTTAGAGCAAATGAAAAACTAAATCTTAACTTGAATATGCAGCATGCTGCTTTTGATAGAAAATGTGAGTGTTACTTAAAAATTGTTGATTCAATAAAGAAGAAGATAGCCTATAACGAATAGCAACCACAGGATAATAGTGCGCTATTTCTATCCTGCACGAACGCTGAAAGTTATTATAAAAATAAAGACCAAATATCAGAGTATGTATTTAAATATAAACCCTTGATTTTGTGTCTCACTGAAACATGTATTACTGAAAATGTTATTGACTGAATTAGAATTAAAAGGGTATAACACCGTTCGTTGCGACTCGAGCAGCCGTCACACAGGTGGGATATTAGTATTCATTAAAATGGGCATAAAATTTGATAATGTAAAAACATTAATTCTAGATGTAAATTTTTGGCTATTATCTGTTGATATATAAGTTAAAAATGCCCTATATAGTTTGACTGCTGTTTATAGATCGCCTAGTGGTAATATAACACTTTTTCTTAGGTTTTTGCAATGGCTAGATGATTATGTTGACAAAAATAATACACATAATATAATCCTCACAGGTGATTTTAATATTGATTTTTCCAAAAACGATTATATAATAAGAAGGTTTAAGAAAGTATTGAGAATTATGACATGAAACAGTTTATACAAAATTTTACTAGAGTAAGAAGTAATTCTAGTAGCATAATTGATCTTGTTGTCGGTAATGATTATACAATAAATGCGTATGTAGAGCATAATTATATCATCACAGACCATTCGATAATTCAAGCAAAAGTAGAAAACGGTAGGGATTTATCAAAATATCAAACAAAGGAAATTAGATCTCGGATCAATTTTGATGAAATGACAAATTTGTTAATTGAAAAGGAATGGGAGTATTCTTGCACAGATGTAAATATTGTTAGTCAGACATTTGTAAATAACATAGATATACTAAATATAGTATCACCAAAAAAAATATAGAAGTAAAGGTAGCTGAAAATAGATAGTTAGATGATAAGTGTCGGGAGGCTATTGCAAATAGAAATAGGGCTTACAAAAGATTTGTTTTTACACGCGAGGATGAGGATTGAAATTACTACAAGCAGACAAGAAACAATATTGTAAAAGTTATCAAGGAAGCGAAAACAATATTTTATGATAGAAATATAGATAGTAATAAGTCAAATCCAAAATTAATGTGGAAAACCTTAAAGCAATTAGTTGGGAAAAAAGCTGGGAACACGCTCTATAAAGTTTGAACTGTAATAGAGTAATATATAATAACAACTTGGCAGATGTATTGAATCAATATTATGTACGTAGTATTGAGAGTATTATCATAAGCATAGGGACAGATGATGTCGATATTGATATAATTAATGAATCTATACCGAGTGTAAATTCTAGCATTACATCATTTAATGCTATAATCCTACAAGATCTAAATAAAATAGTGACTAAATAAAGAAAAAAATATATATATAGCACTGATGAAATCATAAAAAATCTTGTTCACATAATAGGGTATCCTTTTTTAAATTTGATTAATTTGAGTCTGGAAAAGGGTGTTATACCTGAATGTTTTAAAATATCTGTAGTGGTACCTATACAAAAAATACCCAATACGAATCTGGCCGAACAGTTAAGACCAGTAAATATGTTACCTTTTTGTGAAAAAATCTTAGAATTAATAATTTATGATCAGGTAATCAAGTACATAAATTCAAATAATATTCAATGCACATATCAATCGGGATTTCGTGGTAAATATTCATGTGAAACGGCTTTGCAATTAGTGATTTCAGATTGGAACCAGTTGTTGGACAGAGCATGAGTTGGGATTTGCGCAGTTTTCATTGATCTTAAGCGTGCTTTTGAAACAAGTGACCGTAATATACTACTATTAAAACTAAAGAGATATGGATTTGAGAACACTGTTATAGACTGGATTTACAAGTTATATAACAAATAGGTACCAAGTAACAAAAATGAATGGGAATTTATCAGAAGCCAAGTTAAACAACTTTGGGGTTCCTCAAGGCAGTGTACTGGGTCCATTATTATTTATTCTTTATATTAATGACCTTGGCAATGCGTTGCAAAAATGTAAAATCCATCTTTTTGCTGATGACACTCTTATTTACTATGAGAGTACACATTTTGAGGAAATGGTAAGTACTGTTAATTTAGAACTAAAATTATTGACAGAAAAATTTAAAATCAATAGACTAAAAGTAAATGAATTAAAATCCAAATTTATGTTCGTGGGTAATAATTATCTATATAAACAGTGTGTTTGTCTAAATCTTGGTATCGAGTTAAATAGTAAAAAAGTTGAAATTGTTCAGGAAATAGGCCTAGATACTTAGTATCTAGGCCTAATAATTGATCGTGAACTGACATTTAACAAACATATAAAATATATATCAAAGAAAATCGGCAAAAAGATCGGATTTTTTAGCAGAGTGACTCCATTTATATCAACTACTACTAAACTAACTGTGTAATACCTTAATACTACCTCATTTTCTCTATTGCTGTTCTGTGTTGTGTACAAGTTGTACACATTTTAGTAGACTCCAGGTTCTCCAAAATAAGGCAATGCGAATAATACTAGGATGCAACCGCTTCACTCGCAGTCAACTAATGCTTAATACAATAAAATGGCTTAACATTAAACAGTTCCTCTTCTTCCAAACTATGACATTTATTTTTAAAATGATTAATAACATTTTACTGGAATATCTCACACGACAATTGTTGCCTGTTACAGACGTACACATGTGTAACACACGAACGGCTAGTGCAAATAACTATTATATTAAAAGAACTTCTAGGAGTAGTACAATGAGAAGTCTGTTCCCCAAAGGAGTTGTACAATTCAATCTTCTTCCTCACGTAATTAAGACTAGTAATATCGTTAACTAATGTAAGAGTCAACTTTTATGTTTTATAAAAGATAATGCATATCAGCCAAACTGATGTTGCTTGAGTTTTGTTTTTTTTTTTTCTATATTGTATGTCTATATTATGTAAACTTGTACTAGTTTGTAACTATTGTTTTTATATCTATTATTTTTTTTATGTACATACTATCTATCTATGGATAAATAAAGAATATCTTATCTTATTACATATATTCTTACTTGCTGGGGGGGAGGGGTTTTGCTTACTTCACACTAAAAACTTTCCGTTCACCTAAGCGTCTGTATATGGTCGATTTTCCAATCTTCGTCATGTTTGAACACTTCTCAATTACGCTATGAACATTACTTCTCGGATTACGTTGAGAGTAATAATCTTTTCGTGGACTGACAATGCGCATTTACTCTCGTTTCAGAGAAGAGAAAATTGAAACATCGGCAATTTTCATCCACAAAGTACGTTTTCGATATCAACATGTTCTAACAGTCAGTCAAGGCCAAGAGTCCTTTTATTTTTGTAAGCCGGTCCTGCTTCTAGATTTGGTTTTGTAGTTCCTTCCTTTTTATGTAATTATAATTGTGGTTGCTCTCCATAAAACAAGTGTAATTTGAAATGCATATAAACTAAAGTTAACAATATTTAGCTTTTAATTAAGTACTGCAATTATCAATTATGCAGTCCGCTAACAATAACCCTCCTAGGGGTACGCCACAGTCAGAATTCACAAATTGATATCGGATTTTAGGTAAACTAAGAATAATGAGAACCCATTCAGTTTTCTTGGGTTTCAGGTGTTATTAAATTATTGTTGACAAAATCCGTAATTGAAAAGAAGGGACTAACCATTAAGTGCCTTTATTTAAAGGGATTATAAATGTTTAACAAGGGAAAAGGATAATCGATAAGATATATATATATAAAAAATAATGGTGTCGTGCAATGATTTGTTACTCATTTTCGATAAATAACAGACTATAAATGGAACTCGACAGCTTCAATAAAAGTTTTTCTATCATAAATATTTTGGACAGCAATTTTATATGTACAGGGTGATCATTTTAAGTACCTGACTCGATACCTTTGCTTGATTTTTCACCTAGGAAAAAAATTCCTTATAACTATACTTATGTATTTTTGTTTTGAGGAATCCATAATCAAAAAAAGAATAAAACAATTGAACTACAAATAAAAAATGTATGGCTGAAAAATTGAAAAATGCAAAAATTGTCACCCTGTATATTAATGGGGAAATGGACATGTAACATTTCACTAGGGGGCCCGGAACCTCCGCCTAATTCCACTCCGATTGATTTCACCTGAAATTCTGAATGCTGAAAATATTTTAAAAATCAGTTCATTTAAAATCGTAATTGCTGTTGCAGTGACTACGCTGTAAAATATTTTCTAAATTATTTACACAATTACAATTAAATTGTTCACGGAAAATTTGTCATAGTTTTATTGATCAACATTAAAACGACACGATGAAAACAATGCTGTTCAGAATTGATAAAGAAATAAAAATTTATCTCTTATCTCTGTATTGACACAAATATGCTTAAATAATATTTACATTCAAGAGGTAAAATATTTAGCTGCTGGATTGAAACAGATAATCCACAGATTAACTTCAGAGTCTTTACAATTCAACATGAAAGATTTTTACCTCATAAGTAAATTATATTGAAATATGTTTCCTACATGTATTGTTTTCGCAAATCAATATTATACCAGAGCATAAAATAAAATATTCTTTTAATTGTTGTATCTTCTTCAATCTGGAAATACCTCTTTAAGGGTTATATTACATAGTATAGAGAATAACGTTCATATTAATAAGTAATATTATTATTTATAGTCGTTAAAGCTGATAAACTTTTTAACATTATAATAATGGTCCGGTAGTTGCATTTGGTCGTAGGGACTAATGATTTATTAATTTCTGCAGAGGAATCACATTCCATCGCGACATCTTTGATAAGATACGATTCTCTTTTCGACTAATGTTTTGTGTATGTGAGTCGTTCTACAAATAAGGTACTATTTTAAGAATCCTAATTTCAAAAAATTAAATTTAATGAATTTTGGATGAATTTATTTAGAACCATCATCTATGAACAACATACACTCCTCAGTAGCGCAGTTTTTTAAGAAAATTAATTTTTTGTAGGTGATAAATACGTCCTGCTTTACTTTAATTTGAATGTTTTTTATGTGACAAATCGAGTGGATGAATTACCTAAATATTTAAAAAAATTCTATTTGCTCAGTTATTTTAGGAAAATCTGGTAACGCAGTGGAACAGGAGTAACAAGTAAGACATTAAGGGCCAGTTTTACAATCTCTGTTTAACTACAATTCATAGTTTAAACCCAGGAACGCTGATAACTGGTTTGTTCACATTCAGTTTCAACTACAATTATTACTATGAGTTATCAGTCAGTGACCAACAACGTCTCATTTTTTTATTTGTTTGTGTTGCCGCTACCAGGGCCAATCACTGACGCCAGGAGATGAATTATCCCTCCCCAACCTGGAAATTTTGCCGAACTACTTCCCTACCGAAGTATAGGGATTTTTTGCTTACCTAGCATCTAATAGACAAAATTGCATAGCTTCTGTGTATACGATGCGATGGATATACAAGCTGCATGAAGTCGAGACTAAGGCAGATCTACGTTCGCCCCCATTACTTCTCATTGTAACGGGTGATTATAAAGTAAGGGATATATTTCAACTTATTATATATTCTTAACAAATCGAATAAATAACAAAAAGTAAATGGAATCTAATTGCTTATATAATGGGATTTCTGATGTCAAACACTAGTTACCGCAAATGTTCGATATGACCTCCATTTTGTTGTTGTAAAATTACCAACCGTTCCTCCAAATTGTATACAGCACTATTCAACATTTCTGGTTGAATTGCACGAATTTGCTCTCTAATACTGTCCTTTAATTCTTCCAGCGTGTCGGTAAATGTGCGGAGTTGCTCCATCCTGCATAAAAATCATGTTTTCAATTCCTTCGTGCTCGTTTTGCATCTGTGGAATTGCATAATCCCTTAACATGTAGGTATCGTTCACCAGTAACAGTTACAGATACGGCCTCCCCATTCTGTATTTCCTCGAAAAAGTACGGACCAATGATGAAATTAGCTGTGAAACCGCACCAAACAGTGACTTTTTTGTCATGAAGGCCTTGTTGAACGATTTCATGTGGATTTTCTGTTGACCATATTCGGCAGTTTTGAGTATTAATTCCACCATTAAGAGAGAAATGGGCCTCATATGTCCATAAAATACGGGATAACCATTCGGGTTCAATTTCCATCTGAGTCAATACGTGTAATGAAAAATCGTACCTGAGCAAAATCTGCGTCCTTTAATTCAAACAGCAGTTGCAGTTTATAGGGATACATTTTTGGATTTTCCGTAAAATTTTCCAAACCGTGGTGTATGGCATTTGTAATCGTTTTGATATCGCATTCACACTACTGATTGCTAGCGGATTAGTATTGGCTATGTTTTGATTTTCCTGAAGAACTTCTGCAACTTGGACATCACTAATCCTAGGTCATCCTGATCTCGGAAGGTCTTTTACAGACCCTGTTTTTTCAAATTTGCTAATCAAATTACGATATGCCTTCATTTTGCACGACCCTGCTCTCAAACCCATTTTCGTACGAAATCTTCGTAATCCAGTAGTGTAATTTTTACCGCCTTCATAATAACATTGCACTAAAGGAATTCTTGTTTGCAGATCCATATTGAAATTGTTACAATTTACGTTACGCGAGTTTTATTTTGAGAACAATTTTCAAAATTACGATTATTTCGTTTGACAATTCTTTTGTTTTCCATAGATACACTAAAATCCAATTATTGAGGCAACTAGATTGTTTACTTTCTGCTACTAGCATAATTTCTTAAAACTGTATAAGTATTTAAAATAGATCCCTTGCTTTATGATAACCCCATATTAATCATTACAATTTATTCATTGTATTAACGGACAACGGTACATAAATAGTACATTGTGTATCTAGTAGTAAAAGCAATACATTTCCGGACGACGATGTAAATTGTTGACCGAGGCGTTAAGCCAAGACCAACAAGCATTGAAGTCCGGGAATGTGCTTTTACTACAAGGTACACATACTATTTTTTCTGAAATCGCAATCAATATTATTATAAATTAAGGAATTCTTATTAATGCATAACATTACAATCTAATTACTTATGAAATCGTGTCTTTGACAATCCCTGTTTATTTAATGTTGTGATAAAAGTCTGATACAGTGCTTATTTCGCTTTAATACTTGTAAGTGCTAAAAAATATATTAAAAAACATTTAAAATTGGCAGTGATGATGATGTCCAGGTGTTTGGGACAACACCAGAGTTAGTAACATCTGCAAAAAATGTGACTTTAAATTTAATATACGCGAGTTACTTTCCTGGCTGTCGGAAAAGTAACTTTCTCGTACAGTTTTATAATGGTTGCTTAACAACGGTCTAAAATACTAGAATAGCATATTTTGGGATCTGAAATTGCTCCGAGATACATTCAAGAAATATCCTTGAGCGATTTTAAAAAAATAATAATTTTCGTAATACAACTTCTATATTATTTAACAAAACAAATAAGCTCCGTTGGTGTTGTGTTTCCATACTGTTATTATTTAATAAGTTATTTTTTTGTAATTGTGATCCACATACGCTTTTGTTCATAGAATAGAACTTCTAAAGTTATATTATGTTATCGATAATGGAGATATTTGATCCACCAAGCAACCTCATGCTATTATTGTTTTATATATTTGTTAGTACACAAGTATCATATTTTTTATGAAAATTTTATTCATTTGATGTATGTATGGCAGTATAGTAACATTATATTATAAATAGAGTTCGGATATCGGCGAGTCATTTCAGTGCCGTCTGCAGGAACCTTGATAAGAAATGCAAGTTTGTCATGTGAATTTGTTTACATTGTATACATTTTTATATAACCATATAAATACTAATTCGATTATGCGTTTTCATTATTCATGCACTTTAAAGAACTTTCTATGTATCTAACAGAATTAGTTCGATTATAAATCAAATTTTGTTTAATAATATAAAACTGTTTGCAAATTATGTAGTTGTATAAACATTCGAATATCCTCTAACAAGTCATATACCTACCGAATGCAAACTGTGAATTAGAATTTGCATTATTCTCGCAGCCAGATTGTTATGTAATACATTGCCGCAGGTGCTGCGAAGCGTACCTACATATGTATATGATTTTTTCACGAATTTCTACCTAATACGCCACTACCTCCACAGCCTGTACTTGGCTGAACGCAGCATCGTATTACCAGAGAAACTGCGATATAAAAAGAGTCGTCAGTTGGAGCCGTTGCTATTGCAAATGCTCAAGAAGCCACTATCGATTCTAATGGGTTGGAATTTATACACTCAAGCTTTCCACGAATTCCTCTTGCTATAGAACAACTGAACGTCGACCAACACCAGGAGAATTTACAATGCGATGAATGTAGTGTTTGATTTTCGACAATTATCAATTATCTGATGACATCGCTGAACATGTAAACAAAAAACTAGAAAGTGTTTTATGAAACAATCCTGGGTTTGTCACAGTTCATCGAATATCAGACCTATGCAGGGGAAATAAGTGGATTGTTTAGGGTCTCAAATAAATATGGCGTCTTTACGAATGTTCCCCTATTTTAATAATACCACATTACCATCTGTCGTTTTCAACATATATATGGATTTTTGCAGACAGGCGACGGATTTTGACACTAAAACATATTTAGCAACTTTTAATAATATACTTCGCTTGTAAGGACTACTCGTAATACTGCAGCAATAACTGTGAATAAGTGTGTAGTGCAATGAAAAAAATTGGTATAAACTGCTAGTGCCAATATACTTTCACTTTACTACCTCCACTAGTCAATTTTGGAACCTCTACACTACAAGGTAAGCTACTGAAAGATATTAGTTTGCAATAATAGTTAAAAAAAGTATTTCATTTTAAACCGAGCTCGGTAGCGCAGTGGACCAGAGCATTAAGTGACAAATGTAACTGGTTTACTGCCTATCGACTCCCGGGTTCAAATCCCTGTTTCGAAGGCGAAGGGATTGGTTGTGTGTGCATTTTTTTCAACCGTGTAATCCCTGTCCGTGCAGCTTCGGCTTTGGTTTGGGGGTTGTCTAATTTATGTGGTGTGTTTTAGTTTTTATATTCTATTTGTTGGTGTATAAAAAATAATTACAAATATTCTCTTGTGCTGGCTCTGTTTTTGACGTCATGACTAGCCGATATCCGAACTCTACGTATACATTTTTATTAAATTTTTGCATTAAAAATTTTTAAAGGTCTGGGAATGCAAAATGTATCCTAATTAATTATAGAACGGTCCTTGTGTGTCTCGAGTTATTGATTACACTCGCCTAGAGCAATATTATATAACTTGTTATTTTGAAGTGTTCTATCGATTTTCGAAGCATGGTAGATTACTTTGTGGATACCCTGTACATTACCTTTTAGGTGTCAAGCCAGGTTTGTTTATGCCTATAGAAAGTACTGTTATTGCAGTTGCTCTTGCTGCATTTTTATTCATTTTCTTTCCTTGGGTGGTTTCCAATTCAGTTTCCTCACCAGATTATATTCTCTTCTGCTGTTTCCACCGTTGCCTACATTGTTTCTGCTCTCCTCTAGAGAAAATGGTTCCTAGGTCTTCTAGACAGCTGCTACTGACTTGAAATTTGGTAGATATACATATAAAATGTCACCGTAGATATCGTTGTTGTTTTGAAGTGCATCATGATTTTCTAGAGTCTGTAAGAAATGTACAGTAAAGTTTAACTGTGGTTTTTCGACAAATGTCAATCCTATACGAAATTTTACTGCAGAATCAACGAGCAATTTTCTAAATTCGAATACAATAAAAAAAGCAATATCAAACTAAAATATTAGTTAAAGTTATCGCAGTTGCTATCGTCCAAGTGCAATTATTTAGTCAAACATTTATCGTAGTTTGTGTCTTTTTGTATATATTTCTAAACTATTGTATGACATTTAATTTTACCTTCACGTCTAAATGTTATACCAAGAGTTCTTTTACACAACCGGAAGTTTACAAACCGTCTGAGAGTCCATACATATAATAATAGTATACTAACATACTGACACCGCCTATGTTTTGTTTATACCTACTTTGTTATATTACGTTGTAATTTTGATAGGTCGTAGCACTCACTGTGTAGTTAGTATTTATTATCTACTTGGTACAGCCACGTGGAAGTATAAAGCGCTAAACATTAATTGTGTATTTTATGGTTTTATCAACCTCAAAAAAAAACCTTGAGAAATATTGCGCGACCAATTTGGCAGAATTATATCTGGGTGGATTGTTTTTATGTAAATTATTTTAAATCTGTTTGTTTTGATTAAAAACAGGAAAATAAATAGAGGAAAATTAATAATTAACTTAAACAATTGATTGTTTCTTCTGAGATCTTTGAATGGTCAACGGACACCCATGAAAACATTAAAGCGAAAGTGAGTAGTAATGACTAATGAGTAATAATACAATTTTTATTGTATTTTTAAAAATACAGAATATCCGGGAATGTTCACCTGATTTAAATAAAACAGAACTTCCGTATTTTTTAATTGATTTCCAAACTGAAAAAGGGAACATTAGGTATGATACTCATCAGCTTAAAGACCTTCCGAGATGCTCTCTTTCTGGCATTATTTGTAGAGGGGCGTGCCAGAAGGAGAGAATCTTAGAAGATAGTGACTTTAAGCTGATCGTGCACACTTGTGAAATTTATTTACTAAAAATAACCCATCAAAATGTCTGCCTTCGCGTTCTTCTTCTGCGATCATTGTGGATCTAACGTTTTCGATAACTTTCGAACAAAGATCTATGGAGTTTCTTTGTAATCTTTAGATTTGCGATAACCCCCATAAGAAAAAATCATGGGGGGTTACAATCGGGCTTTTTGGCGGCCAATCAGTGTCCCCTCGTTTGGAGATTACTTTTGCCGGAAACATTACCTTAACGACTTCCATAGAAGCATCGGCAGTGTGTGCTTTTGGGCCTAATCTTGTTGGTACCAGGATTCGTTATTAAAACCGTCGAAATCTAGAAGTGTAGGTCTTAAAAAATCTTTCAGCAATTGCGTACACTTGGCAGAAGTTACGGATACTGTTCTTCCCTGAGCATCTTAAAAAAAATAAGCGTCCTCAAGAAAATAAGGATCAATTATACCCATGGTAATGGTAATGGTGGGGGATGCTAGCGCCTAACAAATAGGCCGCAGGCGAGCTCTTTTCACCAACTGCCATGTGCTTCTCTTGCTCCCTCGTCGAATGTTTCCGACCTTCTAATGAAGGTCATGATATCACTCATTGCGAGCGAGCTCATCTCCTTCCTTAGAAGCGCCTCAGAAACGAAGATACTATGTCTCAGGCTACCAAATGCTTTACACTGTCCCAAGAAATGGTAAGATGGTTCTTCACCACTCCGCATCCTGGACATGTAGGTGGGTCTTCCTTCATACCTATCAATGATATATGCACGCCCTGTTGGTCCTCCAATGCTTCCTCAGTGTCTCGTGGGTCCACTCATTGAGGGCTGTTGTGACCCGCCTTCTTGTAATGCCTAACATAGGCTCAGGTCCGAGACGGGTTTCCTTGGCTCCAAGTCTAGCCAATTCATTGGCATTCTCGTTGTCTGGAACTGCGGTATGTCCCGGGACCCACACCAGTCTCACTTGTTTATGCCGGGCAAACTCTTCTAGGACGTCCCCGCACTCCTGAACGAAAACTGATTTGGTCCTGGGGGAGCACACCGCTTTTAGAGCAGCCTGGTTATCGGAGCAGATGTATACCATCTGTTTCGCCCCGTTCCTAACCTTGGCTTTACCCGCCACTGCTAGGATGGCGTAAACGTCTGCCTGGAAGACCGTGGCGTACTAAACTACAACAAAGCTCCCCTGCACTCCTGCATTCCAAATATATTCCCGCCCCGGAGGACGGTCTAGTGGCCACCCGAGATCCGTCTGTGTAGCGCACCAAAGAGTTCGGGGGAAGTCAATTCTTCCTTCATCCCACTACTCCCTACTGGGAAGAGTGAAATATATTTCCTTTTCAACTTTAGCTGATCTTTCGCATCTCTCACCTTTAGGACAGAAATGGGGATTTCCCTCTCCGCCAGTCCAGCAATTGCTGCGTGACCTTCAGCTTTACCTGAACACTGCCAGCTTCCAGAATCCCGCATTCTCAGATATTTAACATAGTCCCCCTCTTTATCCACGAGGGAAGTGTTGGCAAGCCTAGCAGAACCTCCAGAGCAGGTGTCGCTGTCGTCCTCATTGTGTCAGCGATCCCTAGACAGGCTAGTCTCTGGATTTTTGTTAGCTTTCAGGACGTGATTTTTCTGTCCACGCTCGGCCACCAGACTACAGATTCATACTGGAGCCTCGGTCTGATTACCGCCCATACTGTGGTTTTTGAACTATGGAAGGGTTTCTGGTCATTTAAATGAAAGTGAGCTTCGTCGCTAAAAAAATTTCAAAATGTCCAAATAAAGTGCCATTTTTCAAGCAAAAATCAGTTTTTTTGGGTAGTCTTCCACTTTGAGAACGCTAATCAATTAAATTTTATACGGATACATTTTTAAATCTACTTTCATAATTTTGTGCCAGATTAGGCTGATCTACGACAACCGCAGTATTTTTTATTCCTAGTGGTTCTTTTTCTTGTAATTTTTTTTGATGTTGCTTTGGTGGATACGTACCTTTACATGATAACAGTAATAAATATCTATAGTTTCTTTTATATTTTATACTGTCATTTTTATGTGATTGCGCTAGTATAAAAGTTTTACGTAAATAATAAATCAAACACAACAGTTCCAATACATTTTATCGCAAGGATGTTTATGTAATACCTAATCGTTATTTTATCTTATTATTTTTTTTTCTAGAAAAATAATGATTGTTTTCATAAAATGATTTTGCACAGAACACACGCTGTTCATCCTTGAACCACTGCATTGCTACTATTTGCCAGGAGTGAATACCCGACCCCCGTTTACGTGACCCTACCCAATTCCAAGAAATGCGGTCAAGAATCCGGCGAACATTCCTGAACACGCTGTATATTGACAATGGCTGATTGAGTGAAATGTACTTTTGGCACAAATATGTGGCCTAGATATTTATTAACATCAACGGGTTCATCTTTAGCTTGACTCATCGATGATCTAATCTCAAGTTGCTTACTTAGTTTTACCCTACAAGAAGAAATAAAAATAGTTCAACAATATAGAACTAGAATGAACTAGTAGAAGAAAATTCTCTTTCTCATATTATCAACGATGTTTTACAGACGACAGGTTGTAGCTAAAGAAAATTCACTTGGGGTTGCTGGAGATGAAGTGGCCAATATTAAATGCTTTTTTGTTTTAAATCGCTGTGTTCTTTGCATAATTTTTTGTAAGAAAGTATGAAATATTTTTATATTACTTTTAAGTACTACATTTAAGAGCGTCTGCATATTATTTTCTATACAATTTCTGGCCTCTTTTGGGGGCTAGAATTATAATATAGTACATTTCTTTGTGGTTCATTTCGGAGCTAGATTAGATTAGATTAGGATTAGATTGCGTGTGGGTCGTTACGACCCTAGTGGTCTCCTTCATTGCTAAAAAAATCTTTGTAATAACCTTTATATGTATACCCATCAATTTCTAGGCTTCTGAAAAAACCTAAAACTTTCATGGGAGCTACATATATTCCTCGGTTTCCACTTCCTTTGTACAGAAGCAAAATATATCGCTTTCAGCTTTGCTCACTTTTTTGTGATGAAATCTCAGTGGGCAATGGCCTGTGAGAAGACCTGTAAGTATTCTTAACTGTGGTTTGCTTAGTTCGAGTAGCTCTCTAGCACTTTTTTTGCGAGTAGTTCATAAACTTCATCGCTTGTCTTTGACCTGGAATTAACTTCCAGTAAGAGGATTTATGTTCCATTTCCCATTTTCTGATCTTGTCTGTTATGATTCTTTTACATATTCCACAAAACAGTTCTGGTCCGATGAATGATAATCCTGTAACTTTTCCCGCAAGACTATCAGCAATCTCATTCCCTTCTATTACTTCATGCCCTAACACCCACATCAAGGCAACCTTGTTGTTCCTTGCTTCACTGTTTGTAGATATTCCCCGACTATGTTAGACTTACATGTAAAAAAACTTAAAGCTCTTGTGCTGCCTGACTGAGATGATATAGATTCTTACCCATCGTGTGCCTTTTTAATCCATTCTCGAGCGCAGATTTTTATGGCGGGAATTTCCTCCTGAAAGATGCCCTAAGACTTTTGATAGCCTACATCTGAACCCATATACTCCTACTCCTTCCTCCATCTTTGATCCATCTGTATCCGTTTTCAAATTTGGGTCTTGCAGAGCTACATATTCGGTGATCAGTAAAGCTGGCCGAGGTCACCTGGCCGACAGAGCCGTCATATGACTCATATGTTTACATCATATCATAATACTTGAATAAGTACAATAAATGGAAATAAATTTTAACAATAATGTTACATTTTATAAAAATTTGTATAAAACTCACCCTTTTAAGCAGATTTATAAAGTAGTTTGGTTGTCGTCATCACAAAGTGGGGAAGATCTAATAGTATAATAGCATCAGGTATGTTTCTACAGCTGTCTCCGTCAGCGATGTTCGCTTTGGTGAAAAAATATGTTTGTATTTTGAAAATGACCGTTCGACATCTACGGATGTAATACAGGCATAAGTAAAACAATCTGTGAACTCACTTAACGAAGTTGTAGATGCACCATCACAAATTTGTCTTAATTTGCTAAAATCAGGATCTTTCTGTAATACAGTCTCGAATTTTTCACTAACACGATTATTTTTTGCGTCATTTATAGCCTGTAGGTGTGTATTTACGTCGTCCACTATTTGCAGCGATTCCACTAAAGACAACGAAGTATTTTGCAATTTTTCTATTGCGTCGTGTAGTCCTCTATAATTGTTATTAATAGTTTTTAAATCTGTTTCAAGGGAAACGTATTGAAAGCTTGTCTGGCTTTCCCTAATAGCTGCAGCCTCGTTAGGGTTGAACTGTAGTATCACAGCTTTTATTTGTTGAAAATATTCAGCATAATAAAAAGCCGCTTTTAACTACGTTCCCCAACGTGTAAGAATCGGCTCTGGTGGTTCAGGGATACCAGGACACTGTTTGTGAAATGCTCGAAGCCGTTTAGGAGATTTGAGAAATACTTTTTTTTGTATTTGCTATTAATGCATCTACCTCTGGAAAATATTTTCGAATCGTTTCTGCCACAAGATGTAACGCATGCACTTTACACGTAACGTATAAAAACCTACAATTGTCTCTTTGAAGAGAACGGCCTACCACGCGCATTGTCGCGGCACCATCAGTCACAAACATCAATACTTGACTTGTTGAAAGTTCAAATTTTTCGAATGTTTCCAACACCACACGCCTAATAATTTCGCCAGTACACGCAGTTAGTCTTACTAGCTAGTAAAAATGGAAATGTTGGTTTAAGAGGGTCCAGTACACGTACTATAATATTTAAAATAGAAGTTTTTTTTACAATCTGTCGTCTCGTCAATACATAACCAGAGCCGTGTATTTTTTAATCCACATTTAATCCTATTTACAATGTCTTCACGAACAGCTGGAATATATCTACGTAACGATGTACGACTTGGTAAGTTCACCTGGGGATTGTATTTATTCCAAAACTCCCGAAATGGTTGTTTATCCAGTATGTGTAGCGGAATATTACAGGCTATTAACATTAACAATAAATCAAACATAAACTGAGTTGTCAAAGGCATGCCAATTTTTTTATTTTAATGTTGCACGGTATTGATATGACGACGACAGTCTTTTCTGTGCCAGCACATTAAGTCTTGATTGCAAACTTTACAAATTATTTTGCATCCGTCATAGAATAAATCCGGAAATTCACCGATAAATTTATTCACTGTGTCCGCGTACGGTCGTTTTTTACCCTTTGGCGCGTTTGACATTATGTATAATTTATAGGTACAACCTCACGCATTAACCTTTCAAATAAGACTGCAGCGTAAATCACTTCTAAATCGGCACGTGTGACGTCAGCGCAAGACCGTGGCTGTACTCCAGCCACCTCGGCCAGCTTTAGTGATCAGTTATTATCACTTCAAATACCCGCTCAAATTCTAGTTTCACTGGCATTGTGTCAGTAGGTTTGGTCATTGAGATTAACTGAAATTTATACAGAATACTCCACCAGATCTCCTGGTTTGAATTTCTTAGATTGGAGTCTTTGAGCGCTGAGGGCTGCTTTCTTCTTTACATGTGTATGTAATGGTAGCAGATCAAACAAGGCTTCCATTGTTGCTGTTGGATAGGTTCTCAGAGAAGATATGGAAAAAAATATTTTATAGCGTTTTTTATATTTTTTATATCTCTGAAATGGACTAGTACTTCTAGTTACAGTTAAATAAGCAGTGATGAACTGGCCCTTAGTTTTTAATGATTCTGGGACATCCTGTATGTATAATGTACCCACCCTTGAATTTTAAATTAAATTTGAACCGAAATATAATAAATTGCATCGATACAAATCTGTTTAGCTGGCTAATGGCACATATTTAATTCATACTTAATCTGTGCTTATGGGAACCACCTATGGTCAACATAAAGCAAAAAAAACTGCAGCGTGCATATTAACTTTATTTTTATTAATTTTTTTTATCATAAAGTTTATCGTCTTAAAAATATCCAACCTTAGATAAAAAATTACAATGCTATTTTATTATTTGTCATTGGAAAAGAAATAAAAAATAAAAAACAATAACAAAGCAGTTTTTACAATTGTATTTTAATACCGAAATTTATTTTGTTAAAATAGGTATCACGTCTTCTTTTGATTGGCACATTTTAATGTAAATGTAATAGAGCTGATTTATGCGTTATATCTGAACTAGTAAAAAGTGGATAGATAAAAATAATATACACATGATGTAAATGGATTAGAAATTTGATAAATGAAAATGTGAAACTAAAAATAGATAACAATTGCAATTCGCAAATTCTGTCATTTTAGAATATTTTTTATTTACAAAACTGTTTGGGCATATTTATGTTATGAAATTTACATCTCTGGCTTTAATTTTAAATTTTGTTTTAAATTTTGTATAAAAAAGGTTTTGAGGTAAATAATCTAAATAAGAACTTAATGAATGATATATAGTGTGGAACAGCCAAATGGAATAAATTCAGTATCTCAATTATTATGCATATTTCTAAAAAATCTCGAGACACGTCGATTTTGGATTCGAAAATGACATCCTGCAACGTAAGAATTTCATCCGTTAATTTAACCCCTTTCGAGTGGCAGTTGCAACCCCTAAATTTTTAAATGGGAAGTAGGGGCTTGTGATACCTCATTTGAAAGGTATTTTCATTCTCTATTCAAACATGCTATGGTTTTAATATTTATTGTAAAATTAATGGTCTGCTTGACGAAAATCGGTACAACAAACGAAAAACATAAAAACTTAAAGCGTTTTGTTCTTGCAGGCTAGCAAAACCAATTTGTGTTCTTTTTCAACGTTATGAGCTAAAAATAAGACATAAAAACATAAAAACTTATCAAAATTCTTCATAGCATTGCCAGTTTTATTGAAAACGCCGTAGGTACTTGCTATTTGATTGACAGCATATTTGTCAGTGTTTTGCGTATTGTTTGAGTTTTGCTAACTGCAATTCCTAAACATGGTTTATTTAACAGAAATGCATAAAATAACAATATACAGGTGGTTGATTACGGAGATAGAATGCGATCACAGGCCGAAGTTGCTCGCCTATTTCAAGAAAAATTTCCTGATTTGCCGCCTATATCCCAAGGTACAATTAGCAAACTTGATAACATTTCCAAATCGGTCGAGAGGGAGGCAAGGATCGCTAGAATGGCTAGCACGTTCTCCTGATCTTACATCCTTAGATTTCTTTCTATAAGGATATGTAAAAAGTATGGTATACAAAACTAAGCCAAGCGATGTAGCTGACTTGAAAAGAAAAATAACGGTTGCGTTAAGGTTGGTCACGCCTTAGATGTTGGAAAACGTTAGAAGACATCTTTATTTAAGATTAGGATGCTGCCAAGACGTTCATGGAACTCATTTTGAACATCGCCTATGTTGAAAATAAGGTTTTTTTTAGTCAGCTATAGTGAATTCGTCAAGCAGATGAATTTATTTTTTTGCTGTTAATTTTTGCAATAAATATTAAAACTATAGCATTTTTGAATAGAGAATGAAAAGACTTTTCAAATGAGATATCATAAGCCCCTACTTCACATTTAAAAATTTAGGGGTTGCAACTGCCACTCGAAGGAGGTTAAATCTAGGGATGAAAATTTTACGTTGCAGGATGTCAATTTCGAATCCAAAATTGACGTGTCTTGGGATTTTTTATAAATATGCACAATAATTGAGATACTGAATTTATTCCATTTAGCTGTTCCACTGTATAATCCTATTATATATTTTTTGTAACACTTTTTCATTTAATTTTCTGCGGTACATTTGTGGAAACCGCCGGGAGCTATTTTTAACTACTGTGTTAGATGACCAGGGGACCTATAGTTTTTAAACTCATATTTGAAGAACCATACCACCACAGTTCAAAAGATAATTGGAAGAGTTGTAATTTTTTAATATAGTTTGTCATTATACCATTCCAAAGAATATAGTATTTAAATGGTATCCATTCGACGGGTGAGATTCTATTTTAAAAAACCAAGTCAAATTATTATTTTGTAGAAATTCTTTTAGACCAACTTATTCAATATAGGACCTGAAACCCAAAAAAGAGAATTTCCAATCTATTATATTCAGTAGTTATATCATAAGGTTAGGTTAGGTTAGGTTTTTGTGAGTGGGTCCTTGTGGGCCCTCCTCTGCGGCCATCGGCAGACCTATTGTGAGTCGCACCTGATTATATTTCACCCAATAAGTTCAGTCTCTTAATGAAACTGATAACTTTATTGGGTGAGAATGTGTCCAGATCCGCTGGCAGCAGTTGCCCTTTGCCAAATATTGAGAATCGTCTACCATCTCATCATCCTCCAGGCATATACGGCACTCGGCGTTTTCCGCTAAGCCGAGTTTATGCAGATGATAGTTTAGTCGGCAGTGTCCGGTATATAGGTCTGTTAGAGTTTTCAGGTTTACCCTGATTCATTCTAAAAGTTTCTTAGATCTTGATTTCAAAGGGTATTTTATAAATGCCGCCGAATGAACTAATCCCGGTAACTCGTGCCAATACGGAGAGTTTTCCTTTCAGCCCAGGTTGAGATAGCTATCTTAGCAGTTCTTGAAGATAAGCCAAGTATCAGTTCTGGTCCGATGATTCGTGATTGCGCTCTTTCTCTGGCCGAGGGGTCGGCTATTTCGTTACCTTCCATACCAGAGTGGCCGGGTATCCAGACCAGAGTCACTTTGTTATATCATATCATAAGAGGGGAATATTTATTTGAATATGCTTTTGACAATGTTTTTGTAACCATTTTCAACACCAAATTGCATGTATTGGCAGCATTAGCAGTCCATTTGGAGCCAGTTTTCCAACCTGGATTGACTATTAAAACTAATTCTTCAATGGTAATATTGTCGGATCGTTGAGAAATTAATGATTTAAAAATTCTTACAATACATCTGTCTGGTTTTTTGTATTTGACACGAACCATTTGGCAATGTCCTCTTTGTGTAGTTTTGAAAAAGACAAGATTATATTCTAGGTGACGATCACTACTTTTTCTCTAGTTTTTCGCGGTTGTTTCCGTCCCATAGTTTCACCATTTTTATATATTCTCTATAAGTTAAGGCCTTTTAAGTAACCTTTCGATTATTGGTTGGTTCAAAATAGACGTATATAATCCCTAGTATTTGAAATATTTCAAAAACAATTATTTTTTGGTTATATTGTGTATTGTCGATATAGAAGCTTGTCCAAAACACTATTTGCTATTTATTTTTTACTAAAGGTATAATAAGAATTGTAGCAACCCTATTTAATCTTCAATTAAATAAAGTGAGAGGATTACGACTTTGGTGCCATGTATTTAGATAATACTTTGAGTATTTATTTATTACTATTTGTACACTTATTTTTCAACTGTATCATAGCCGAGATTTAATGATAACAACAAAAGCATCGAAGTTTTTACCCGTATTAAAAATCATTCAGGTGTGTCGAAATTATTTTATGGATTGTTAATTGGTAGATTTAAGATTTGGATAATATATTTATTGGGCCACATAGAAAATGTATTATATTACAGTCCCTTTCTTCAGGATCATTTAAATATGAAAAACAAAAGACCGGAAGTACAATATTTATACATTTTAGTAAGACTGAGATATCGTTAAAACCAGTAGAATATAAAGTTTTTAATTAATATTTTTATTATCTTAAACCACATTACATTGGACTGTTAGCGATAAAAAGAAAAATTTATGTAGCAATATGCCGATTAAATCAAATAAATGCTCTTTTAAATTTTTAACTGCATAGTTTTGAAGCAATACCAAATTCCAATTTTTTATGTTTAATTCTGAATTTTATACTATCACAATTTCATAAATTAGCATTAATTTACCATAATGTCAAACAGTTCTAGCATTTTTTCGGAAGAATGTCGAAAAACATTTTCAAAACATATATTAAATGTATATCTTGTTAATTTTGTTGTTTTTGTCACATTAATTTTAAGGCAATGTGGCATGAAACTAAGGGTTTGTTTATAGATCGTCAAAAATATGTTCAGATCATCACGTGGCTTTATCCGAGGCTAAACAATGACAGGCCCCTAGGCGAGAAATCGTGACCTTCCCTTCTTCCTTTCCTTATTAAATACATACATACACCACACCACATAAATTAGATAAGTCTCAAATCCATAAGCAGAAGCTGTGCGAAAGGGAATTACACTTTGAGAAAACTTGAACACATTCCAACATTCCATTTGTCGCAGCTGCGAATCGAACCCAGGACAGCAAGTGACTAGTCGCGCATTTGGCGCTCCAACGAACTGTGATACCGTGCTCGATTAATTAATATTATTGTTTAATACTACGTTTTCTTCCTATTCGGTTTTTTGTTTGGTGACCTATAGAGTTTAATATTAAAAGACAAAATATTTTGTTGATTAGATGGATTATTGTATGTGTAATAATTTGGGCCTTAGAATTAATTCTTTGAGATATTTGTACTAAAAATTTCATAATTTTCCTATGTTTAGCCATCCTAATGAATTCCCTGTGTATTTGGGATTATCTTTTAAATTAACTACGAATTTACTCCACAACATAGGGATTAGTCGATCCGAATCATTAAAAGGAAATGGAACGCTCTTCCTGAAAATTCGACAAATCTGATTATGCTCATGTGTTGTGTATTTTAAGTATCCCTAAATAAGAGTGAGATTGATGGATTCATCGATAAATTTATTAACTTGCCTTTTGCAAATATCTGTCTTACAATTGGAAATTACTAAATTTGTAATGGGCAAGGTCTTTGCTAACGCTTGCCACGATGGGTCGTTTATATATTCTCGAACTGGGCATGAAAACAAAAGACTAGAACAGCAACAAAAAGTTTTTTTTTCAATATAGTTTCCTTACTTTTGAATACAGGTATTACACCGTTTCAATAACATCTTTATCCGTTGTAAAAATAATCATTTGTTTTCTCCTCAAAATGACCCTCAACAGCTGGTATAAGTTCGTCATTGTCTCTGAATTTTCGCCTAATTGTTTTTTTTTTGAGATTCGGAATTAATCCAATTTTTAATAAAAAACAATAACAATTAAAAAAGATATTTAATGGTGCTCTTAATATCAGATGATCAATGTCACCTAGGGGTATATCATTCCAAGCTTCTTGGATACGAATCTGAAGATCATTAGTATTGTCTGGGAGGGTGGGGTAAATTACCCAGTCTTGTACCGATCATATCCTAGGCATGTTCGATTGGTGAGAGATCGGGTGAACGTGCAGGCAATGAAAGCATATCGTCGCTTATCTTACAAACGGGCGTATATCATTTAGCATAGTTTTTCAGTAGAAGCAAAATAAAATTACAACATACTTTGATATGTTATTACAATTATCGTTAGTTATAACTTTTATGATGTAATCCAATTCCTAAAACATCAAAGTATTGATTCTACAGATCTACTTTACTTAAAGTGCACATTTAAGGTACAAAAACTAATAATTTTTTATATAGGCTTTGCGTGATACAATTTTAATTATTTCGTGAATTACGACTATTCATATTTTAAAAACAAATTAAGTTCCCCTTCTTTGGTTTTACTAGACAGAATAGTTGAAATTAAAAATAACATTATTGAGTCAGTTGTACTGAACATAATGTGCATATTATCTTTTTTTGTAATTCAAGTTTCAGCGTTTTGGCAAATAGCCGGGAAAATAATTGTTTAAAAAGATATATGTTATACTTATCTGTGATAAGATTTGTAAAAGTTAGTAAATAATAATTAACACACTATTCATATTATAAGTTTTTCTGTGTATAAATGGCAAAAAAAAACTATGAACATTAAAAAATGTTTTCTTTTATTTAGATAATGTAATAATAATAATGATAAACAAAAATATCTTTGTTATTTTTTATTATCATTTATTAATTTTTATTTTCATTATTAGTAAAAAAAAATAAATTGCTTGAAAAAAAGAACAGTCGAAAATAAATACAGCTTTGAATAATGAATTTTCATGATGTGGAAGCACTATAACAAATTTTTTTTTACAACAGTGGGGCCGATACATAATGACGTAAGTGAATGATATTTTTCCACTGAAATTTTACCTGACTGTTAAATCTAGAACACATCTTTTGAGAGAAATACGTCATAGTCATCTTTAGATTTACTGGTTTTAAAAAATGTTTTTTCTATAGATATGTCTTATTCACACAAATCGCAAGAATATGTGTCTAGTTTATTTTCTGAGAGGTTTGGTTATCTTTTCTAATGGATGGATTTCGCATATCTTTCGAATGTGATTTGAAGTCACCAAAATCGGTGTAGTCCATTTCTTGCACAATATAAGGATGTTTCCATTTGGCCAGTCGAAATATTGGTATTAGTTGCCTTGGGTTAAACACATCTTTAGCTCTAGAAAGGCAGTAGTGATTGCAGCCGAATTTCTCTCACTCTGGCCATGACAGGTTTCAAAGAAATAATGGTGAATTCTTTCAATATTTCTACTGTTGTTTTTAATAATATAGACATAGACATAGACATAGAGTAACATGGTTACATCGAAAAATTGAATTTTTTTGTACCAACTTTCAACTGAACTAGAACTTCCCTTTCACTCACGGCGACTTGTATATGAAAATGTTCAAAATTTAAGGTTATTTTGACATATCTTGGTCTCACAATAAGGCATAACGCAGCATACGAGTATGCGTGTTAGTCATTCCAACAAACGACAGCATATTGATGTACGCCACTTAGTAAGGTCATATAATGTTTAATTTTCGTTTACGTCCACAGGCAGAATAACTGTATCTTCTAAAGTACTTGGCTTTAACATACGCCACTTTGTGAGGTATTAGACTTAATTTGCAATATCTACCTCAAATTGACCATATCATGAGGGACGCCCTTTTGTAATAAGAGCGACGATATGCATATTAGCTTCTTCCAAGAACTGTGTAGTAAACTCGTACCGTGTGAGGGCGGGCATTATCTTTTTGAATTTAATCCCCTGAAGATATGGCACTGCAAAAGGTTCTAATACATTGGTTATGTAACTGGCTGCGTTCAAATTGCCCTGAACGAAAACTGAAAGTTACTTACTGCCAAAACATATTGCACTCCAAACCGTCACTCCGCGCATAAGGGCAGTGTGACGTCCAACACCTAGTTGTAAATTCCTTCCTTCCTGCGGAAACGTCTCACCCTCTTTCGTCCATCATGGGCCCACAAACAAAGTTGGGCTTTATCAGTAAAGACCACATGATGCAATTACTGCACCCAATGCACTCGCCTATTACACGACATGGATAAACTTTTTTTGAAGATCTTGAAGACCCAAAGAAGATTTTCGTATATTCCGTGTGTGTAAACTTTCTCTTTTCTGGCTTAGCTTGCAAGGCTCGCCGTTTCAGCCTTCGCATCTCTCACAGATTTAAATTTAATGTCATGGAAAGGATCAATTAATCGGGGTGATATTTTATATGCTACATTCTACAGCTGCTTCCTTATTAAGAACAGTATTTTTACCTCATATTACTGCTCCAATCTTTTAGAGTTGTTGAGAGCTGATGTTGTTTTCTCTATGACGTATTCTTGTCGCTACAAAACTGTTCAAAACTCTTTGGACCTTTTTGTAATTTCAGATTTTCTATTTCTGAATCAATATCTTTCATAGAATTTCTCCTAAAACGCGACATCATTTGAAAAAGATTGGGGAAACAATAGCTGTTTCTGTTTATTTGTAGCTTTGCAACTACCGAGCCTCATATCAACGTAAACCTTAAAACCTGCTTTTATATTTGAATAAAAAATGTCAGGATGACACAGTGTGTCTAGTTTTATTGTGGCTTCATGAATTTTTCTGATAAAATATATCTCGTCCATTAAGAATTATAAGCAATCGTGCATATTTTCCTAAAATTATCGATAATTTTCGATGCACTTATATTATTATTACTGACAATTTTTCGGTTGCAACAGTCAGATTTAATTGAAGAGTTCTATAGATATTTCGCCAGGAATAAAATATTTTTCCTTATCCGCAAGGTATCAGCGTTATTAGATGTATAACATTTATTTGTTCTTGTTTATATTTATTGGGGTTTTCAAGATAATATTACAATATGGCGCCTTTAACCAAACACAATTTCAGTAAGATTTGCATATCACATATTTACTTATAGATATAACATTTTTACTCATAGTTTTACAATTAAAATGCATATTTTAACTTAATTTGACCTAGTTTCTAATTGAATCCGTACATTTAGGTTCTTATAATGATAATGACGTAAAGTTTTATCATTTAATAACTATTTTATCAAATTCATTTGTCACGTTTTATACAAAGTTTTGTATGATATTTTTAATTGACATTGTTTAAATTGTTATATTAATATAAAGAATGACTAAAATGAGTATGTTCATTGTAAATGTGTTTTATATGGATTCTTGTTTACATGTATGTACATAATTTTTTAACGGCAATTTTACGTCATCAGATAAATATTGTTTTGATTAGCAACAAACTTATATTTAATTTTAAATATTTCCTATCATTGTTATTGCGAAATCAGTAGATTTTTAAGAAATAAAAAGATAAATCCAGAAATAAATAAGATAATTCATTTACAAGCTCGTTTACAGGGTATTATAGTGATAATACACTTATTTACCACCAACGTTATATTTAGTGAGGGCGCGTGGGGTCAATTCCTCGATTTTGAGGGAAGGTTAGAAAAGACGTGAGGAAGGCCTAAGAAAAGAAACTCAAAAGTCGATGAGCATGCTAACTGTAATTAAGAATTTATAAGATAATATAAAATATCTAAATCATATCGAATACATATCAAGTTAAAGCGTGTTAAAATTTGTACATGGTGTATAATAATAATAATAATAATAATAATAATAAGTAATTTATTTCCTACAGGTTAAAGCACCCAATTACAGGAAAAGCTTAAAACTAAGTATACTGTAATATAAAATGCACAAATTTGCAATACACATAGTCATTAACATTACATTAAGAGTTTACAAGAAAACTCATACATAAAGGTAAAATATATTATGGTGTTATGAAATAATCTAATTTAATAAGCACAGTTTTCTTCATATATATGAATTATTTTAGCTAAACTATCATAGTTGACATCACATAAAGATGAAATGGTGTTAAAAGTTTTACACATATTAAAGATTGGTGACTTTATCATAAGGTTTGTACGAGGAGCGTCGCAGTAAAAGAGGTTGTTTTGACGGGATTCTAATCTGGGGACTGATAGGTTTAGTTTACTTAAAAGAAATGAACAATCAACATTGTGACTAATTAATTTATAAAGAAAGGATAAAACGACAACACCTCTTCTGAATCTGAGAGATTTAAGGTCAAACATATTAAGCAGTATTTTGTTGTCTGTACCTCGGGGAGGATAAGATCCATTACATTTGAAAAACATAAATTTCAGACATTTGCGTTGAACTGATTCAATGCGTGACAATGAATTTTGATATATGGGAAACCAAATAATACAGCCATACTCCAATTTACTTCTTATAAATGATATGTATAACAGTTTCAGGGTGTCAATATTCACAAAACCGCCCCAATTTCTTACTAAAAAACCTAAGGTTCTAGATGCCGATTTGACCATTTCATCGATATGATTGTTGAAAGTAAGTTTTGGGTCAAAAATAATTCCCAGATCCTTATAATTCACACAACGATCTAAAATGTTATTATCTATTTTATATTGAAAGGTAACTGTAGTGTCCTTCCTTGTATATGACATAACCTTACATTTGCCAATATTTAACTTTAGAGAATTGGCCGAGCACCAGCTAGAAATTTTATTAACTTCATTTTGCAGTAAGATACAATCCTCTATAGAACTTATCTCTAGGAAAATTTTGAGATCATCAGCAAATAGTAGGTGGTGAGAATTAATATTAGCTGTTAGGTCGTTAATAAAAATTAGAAATAAAAGGGGTCCTAAATTTGATCCTTGCGGAACTCCCGATACTGCTGTATATGATTGAGAGCGATAGCCTCCATATTCAACAAATTGATGTCTCCCAATTAAATAGGACTCAAATAAGCAAATTAAAGAGTCAGAGAAACCAATTCCTCTCAGCTTTGATAATAATAAAAAGTGATCTATTTGATCAAATGCCTTCTGTATGTCTGTGTATATAACATCAACTTGACCTTGTGAATCTAAGGATTCTGATATATACTGAGATATCGAGGCTAGGTTGGTAATTATAGATCTCTTCTCCATGAAACCATGTTGAGAAGGCGATATTGTATTTTTAACAGACCAGTAAATGTATTCATACAGAATAATCTCCAATAATTTGCCAAAGTTACATAATATTGCTATTGGTCTATAATTATTTAAATAAGAAGAATCACCGGATTTGAGTATGGGACATATTTTTGCAATTTTCCATATATCTGGATATTTACACGTAGTTAACGAGAGATTAAATAACAAAAGCAAGGGTTGAACAAACGCTGTAGCACAATCTTTGATTAAAAAACTAGGAACTTTATCAACGCCGGCTGTCATTTTGTTTTTTAGTTTTTTTATGCCTTTAAGTATATCGTCCTCCGTTATATATTGCAAATTAATAAGATTGTTGTTTAGCAATATATTCTCTTTATTATTGTTGGGGTTTGAATTGATATAAACGTCCGAAAAATAGTTTGAAAAACCGTCAACGATGGACTGAGGAGTTTCGTAAGCTTTGTCATTGTAGTGGAGAATTCCAGGTATTCTTGACTTACCCCTTTTGACATTAAGAAATGACCAAAACTTTGATGGATCTTCTCCAATTGCGTCCTCAATGCTATGAACATAATCTTTATATGCAACGTTAATTTGAGTTTTTATTAGGGATCTGAGTGACCTAAATTCGTTTAAGTAGTTTATAGTTTTGAATTTTTTATAATTTTTGCGCGCCAGTTCTTTTTTTGTTGATGTTATTTTTAATCTCCCGGTTAAACCACGGTGGATAATTTCGTTTCGTATCGTTGCTCACTGGTACACATTCATCAAATACACTATTTAAGGTGTTATAAAAGCTATTGACGGCATCATCAACATTTGTAAAATCCTTTAAAAAAGACCAATCGGTATGTAGCAACATGTTATACAATAACGGAAAGTTAGCTCGTCGAAAGTTATATCTAATATTTGTGTTACAATATACAAAATTTTTTTGATTACCGGTGATTATTTTAAAATCGATAATAAGGGCAGGATGATAGTTATCTTCTTTTGTTAAAGGGGCATTATCTCTAATGACCTTGCATTCAACATTGGCTAAAATTAGGTCTAGCATTCTGCCATTATTATTTACAACTGTATTTTGTTGTGTTAAATTTAAAAAACTAATAAAATTATTAATTAACCCACATTTTGTAATGCAACAACTCTTGTGTTAGATTATTATTAATAATGTTTTCTAAAAAAAATCGTATTTCAAAAGCAAAACGAACAAAGTTTCTTGTTCCTACATTTTAATATTTTCAAACTGTAAAACCATTAATAAACCTCTGAGTTATCAAGGGATAAGGTAATAAGATCACGTCGTGTTGGTATACAGTACACGGAACAAAATTTGGCTGTACAAAAATTTGCAAAAAAAATTATAATGCATCAGAAAGACGTACGTGCTGTTAAAGGTCAAAAAGTTCTGCACATTTCTAACATAATCTCGCCCTGTCCTTCTAGATGAAAGAGGCCTTGAAATACAGTCCTGGGATAAGTAAAAGAACCTCAGAATCTTACGTAGAATACAAAAATTAAAAATAGGGTAATTCAATTTAAAATAACGAAGTTGAGGTAAATTTCCGGTATACCCGGAAATGCCATTATTCTGAAAATATTTTCATTAAATAGATCCTGGCCGTTTATGCCCACAGCCAAATTTTGAGATCAATGTCTTTTTCTTTCTCAAGATACTTCTAATGGCCGGTAAAAAAATCACCCTGTATACTGCACTCGACGCACGTTTCGCCAAATAAGTTGGCATCATCTGGAGATGATTAAAAATTTAATGATGCCAACTTGGTTGGCGAAACGCGCGCCGAGTGCAGTATAAGTGTTTTGATGTTTTGTGAAAAACTTCATGCCGGTTATGTTCTCTTCTCCCCAAATTCTACAGTTGTGTTTATTAATTATTCATTTGAAATGTTGCTTTGTCACTAAAAATGAGATTAGGAACAAAATTAGGATATGTTTGTAATCGTTGAAAGAAATCTCGAGCATCGTCCATTGCTCCTGTATTGTCTGTTTGACGAAGATGATGCAAAACTTTAATTTCATATGCTCTGATTTTCAAATCTTTACGAAGAATTCTGTGAACGATAGAATATGGAATATTAAGTTCGGTAATCATCGATGTGACTTTTTTTGGACTTCTAACAAAAGCCTGAAAAAATCATTTACGGTTTCTAAAGATCGCTTTGATCTTCCACTTAATATTTCTTTTTTTAAACTTACAATCTCACAGAATGTCTTTACCCATCGACAAATTAAATTCATATGAGGCGGTTGTCTGCCTGCTTCTCTTCTAAAACGCTATTGAGCAAGAGAAATTGAGTAAGTTTTATTATATAAGTATTTTATAAAATGGCATAACAGGCTGTTACGTTAATTATATAAAAATATGTTTGTTTTATCGTTTTATTCACTAAGTATCCAGAATAATTTTTAGCTCATAAAATAAAAGTCTCCTTCATCGCTAACATCACTATCACTATCAGTATCACTATTTAAATTTATTATAATGTATTCTGTTCCTTGTGAATACTATCTTTTTTTTATAACATTCTGAATTGTTTTCTGTTAGTCTGCAGCCATTTTCACATTCACAAATAAAACCAACACATGCGACGGAACTATATACAATACTAAATTATACATTAGAAAATCTCTACCCTTTATATATATAGTAGGTGCTTGTTTGCTGTCGGAATTTTTGTTTGTCGTGGCGGTGCTTTTATAGGGATTATCTTATGTGTAATGGTAATAAATAAGGAACTGCCGTTTGTCGACACTTCGGGGAGCTCCTCAAAATACAGGTGTCCGCCAATTTAGTCTGTTCAAATTTATTTAATAAATAAGATTTATTGTTTTAAAATTATTAATTAAAAATAGAGAAATTGTTAATAATTTACTTATAATCTAACAAATAGTTCTTTATCAAAATCAACATGTAATTATAAAATGTACAAATATAAACAACAAGTTTAAAGCTTTAAATAAACTGTTAATATAAAAGAGGTCTCTTTCAGGAATTAAAAAAACTTGGAAAGATGGCGACACTATTCGTTAGTAAAAAATGTTTCATAATGTTGAAATGTACATAAGCTGATTCTGCCTCTATTTTACCACAGCAGGTATTACAAAATTATTAAACCACAATAAAGCTAGTCGACATTTTCGGTACAACTTTGTTTACATTAAACATTTTTTGCGAGTTCAATTATCTTTAGACATAGGTGATTAAAGGAATGACGTAGAAGACATCTAATGTACACAAGTTTGATGTCCCAACGTCACAACCTCAAGTCGACACCAGGATGACGTAAAAATGACATCGGGTTGTTGACCACTTCAATTTTAAAGACGTCTCTGTATTAAGTAAAAGTTGACGGTGCTATGAAGTCTTCCTAGGTACATACATCTGAAATGTATCGTCGCGGTTGTAAGGACGTACATTTTTGGTCATATGACGTTGCCAAAAACTGTCAAAACAAGACGTCAGCCTCAGCCTCATATTACTTGGGAGAAATCAGAAGCGATTCAGAAACCGCATAGCTTTTTTTATGATACGTTAAGACCAGAATGCTTTAGAATGCCTCCAATTGCCATTTGACATCATTTGCTTTTACATAATGGCGGTCAGTTAGTTCTGATATAATAAAGTTTTAACAGTCTTGCAGACTAAAAATTGGATTTAAATTATTTTCCCAATTTTTTTGCACTTAATTTGTGATATTTCATTATTTTTCAACTTACGTAACGTAACGCAGTTGTGCAAAATTTCGTCAAGTAGTCTGAGGTGTTTCTAAATTGCAAAATTATGTAAGTAATTTTTTGTCAGTTTTTGAATTCTCAGAAAATCAATATTTTTTTTTTCGAACATGTATGATTTTTAATTGATTTAAGATGTTCTAGGGCGTATTTCTGTAATACAAAATAATGCTATCTGTGTACAACCCACAGTCATACAATAATTCTCGATAATCAGTAAATATTCTTTTATCGAACTGATAGATAAAGATAATTACATGATATAATAGTCGTCATACGATCTTTGTAGCTTTATTAAATGGTTGAAGTCAAAATGGCTCCTGTGAAAAGTTTACCTACATCACCTAATGAGTGAGTTTTCCAAAGTTACTTGATCTTAAATGTTTAAAAATTTTCACATTTATTACTTTATCAGCTGTCAGATAAGTTTATCTGCTACCATATCTTGTTACTTTATTCCACGAAGCAATAATGTGTTATAATAAATAATGTGTGCATTAATCCAACGTTTGGAAGACAATGTTCCTTCTATATCTATAATTTTGGCAAGCTAACAATTAACTTTAAATTCACCAAATATATTTTTTATATATTTCTTAAAAAAAATCGAGGATTCTTAAATATTCTGTAAAAAATATATTTTTTAACGAGAAGCATTGAAATTCAAAATGACCAAAAAATGTTGCCGATATTATATTTAAAAACAAAGTTAAAAATTCTTCCAAACTCTTGCACTACTCTTGAGGAATAAACATATGTAAATAGTAGACACAAAAATCGAGTCCTTTCTATAAACTTCCAACCGGAATTATTTGATGTACGCTAGTTGGACAACTATGTATGTACCTCAGAATTAATAGGGAGGTGGTGATCCGCGCTCTCTTACACACTCTCCAACTCTGCGAGGCATGTTTCGATTAAATGGCCGATCTCTTCTTGAGATATTAAATCCCAAGCTATCTGAACCTCTTATGAGAAGCACTGAAGGTCCATTGATGGGGCGGAACCGTGAAAGAACCTTCACATTAGCGTCTAGTAGCAAACTTCTGCGTATGACAGCAGTATGGAGTCTGGCAGTACTGTCCCGCTTTCCACACAAAACAGAGTATCTGATCTTTCTCCACGTCGACCTATTCTACACTCACTATTCGATTCCATTTTGGCACGTTTGTACCCAAATCATACTTCTTGCTGCCTCTAGATCAACGGCAAAATGAGGCGGAGTAGACACGACTATTGATTTGCCACAGAAGTGGCAGGTTAATTCTGGACAGCTGAAGTCAGTGCTTAAGACTTCTTGCAGCTATGACCATTCTACTGTGCCTTTAGCTGCTTAGGTTAATCTACAAGTCAATATGACGCTTAAGTATATGCTTTATTATCAGGGAGTCGTGGACCACTTCCGAATGCACTATCGCTGGCTAAGGCATCCGCTTGCCCGTTTCCTGGATTTTCATCATGCCCCTTTACCCATAGAGTTGCACTCTATATTTTTGGGCAAGCATGCAATAAAGAGCCCTGATTTGCATGACTAGACCGGAGCTTATCCTGCAATTACATTGGGTACGCAAGGCAGCTGTATGTAGACATACACACTGTTTTACCAATAATGTTTGCCATAGTAGTTTCTATTACCGCTTGCATAATATCCACCAGTTTCGCTTGATATATCGAAGTGTATGTATCTGTACCTAGCGGTATTGTATGTAGTTCTAGGTTCTCTGAGTAAATAACCACATCACATCCCATTTTTGACCCATCGGTGTAGATAGATACATCAGATCGATCGTTTTCTGCCGTCACTCTTACTTCAAATTTCTTTTTAAAATTGTGTATGGGTGGATACGGTCACTGCCTTTTCTCAGAAGGGATGTTTCTGTTGTCGCCTCTTTGAACATACAGCTTGTCTCGGAAGCCTATCCTTTATGTGTATACTATAACAGATTTTAACTTTAAATTTGTCCTCAATGCTGCCTCCTCTATAAACAGTTTCAGAGTGGTAATGCAGAGCATAGTTTCCAGGCAGCTGCAGGGGTCGTTTTCATAGTTCCCGTAACACATAGGCACGCTAGCCTTTGAACTTGCTCTAGCTTGGATGCCGTTGCCCTTGGGGTACCAGACAATAGTTCCACAGCAGAGCATGGGTCTTATAACGACAGTATACACTATACAGCCATAAATATATCCTGGATTAAAGACCACAGGACCTGCCTACCGTCCTCCGACACTGCCAGAAAGCTGCACATGTTTATTTTGGCTTCTATATGTCTCCTCTAATTAAGAGTATGATTTCCAGATACTGAAAATACTTATTTGATCAAATAATTATTAGAATAGTGACTAGATGTGTGCGTGACAAAATAATTTGTTTATTTTTAAACTAATAGATTGAGATTTGCACAATTAATAGATAAAATTTTTAAACTTAAAAAAAGGTTGGAAGTCTTGTTTGCAAGATTCACACATACTTAAAAATGCATTTTAATACCTTCAGGAAAATTTGTTCTCTCAGAGAGTATGTTTTATCAAAACATACAAAAACAGCATCTTCCAGAAGAATAACCATTTGGCTGTGATCATTGTATAATTACATACCATCACATAAATACATTTTTGAAAAAACGTGGATGCACAATCATTCCATCCGACCTTACCATTGCCTATCGGAAGTGAGATTCGAACTCAGAAACGCGAGTTTTATTTTTTATATATCGCCATTATTCACTGAATTATTTATAAATCCCACATAAGTAGGTATTAGAATAATAGAATATTATGAGCAATTTCAATTTTGTCCAGTTGTTTTATAGAGAATTAATTAACAACCAAAAACGAATGTTCTGAACGGAACTTAGATATTAAAATGTGCCCTCAAGGAATCTTTTAGAGCTCTGTGGAAAATCTTATTCCGGTTATTTTGTATAGAATAAATTCAGAAGAGGAACTAAGATTTTTTTTGTCTAATGTATTTAAGACGACTTCAGATGATATCTTTTAAGTTCGCAAAATTGGAGACTTTTCCGGTCATTATTTCCGATCATTTACAATTTGGATTAATTCATGCATATGCTGCATATCCATGATAAATTAATTTAATTTTTGTTGAAGGTGAAATAACCATTTTTCTAGACGATAACAGTTAAAAATTAGTTTGGAATGCAAAATTAAGTTTCGCAAAATAGTTGAATTTTCTGATCAACTATTTTTGATCTTTTACATTTTCAGACAATTCATGCATAATTAAATTTCCTGGTAATCGAATCGAATGTTTCGCGAAATAGGTGATTTTTACATAATTAATAAATTTATTTAATTTGTTCAGGGCGAAATAACCATTTTTGTAGACCTTAGCAATTAGATTAGTTACAGTGAAAAATTAAGATTTGCAAAATTTCGCATAATTAAGTTGCGTGGAAATAGGAGATTTTCCGTTTCATGTATTATTATTCATGTATACGGTTTGAAACATAATAATATGAATCTTTTACTATTTCGCTTCCTATAAGCGTTTTCCGCAACGAGCAGAAGAACACCAAAATATTCATTGTGTGCTGTTTACATCTACTGTGTAGTGTTAAAGGGTGATAGAAAGTCGAAATGACAAATATCCTACAAGACCAAATTTCTTCGTTTCCTGCTTCGTGGTGATTTTTCTAATTATTTGGCGCCCTTGTTTAGCCTGTTCCTATTTTTAGCTACCACAAATTTCAGAAGCATTTGATAACTTGAATTTTTACAAATCTATCAATAATTCGGGATTCGGCAAATTATGGATTAAGTTGTAATTAACCGTAATTCATATTTCGCATCCGAAATATGAATGAATCGAGATGATGTTAGTCAGTGGCGCCACACAAAGTGGCTCTTGGGAAAGCAATCTTCTGATCAACGTTTGTTTCACCAGCAGCTCCACAGGACTATAGCACGTTTCAGACCACTAATGAGTCAATTTGTGATATTACTAAAAATAGTCAATCAAGTCTATAGACGGTTCACAAAAGCGTTACAGTTACTGTCTAGTATAAAAAGACACTAAGCGAGCTACTGGTGACCGTCAATGGTGATTCCACAACTGTTCTATGGGCAAGGCTCTTAACCGATGGTAATAAATAATATACCTCATAAAGGGAAACATTGATGCACCGATGTTTCGGAATTATTCCTCAGCGCAGCAATTCTAAGAATCGGCCAGGGTTCATTGACTCCACTAACTCTCACTAGTTTAAATAGTGATATGCTTTAGTGCTGTAATCTATATTTTCATAATTCAATTAGTTGAAGTAAACGAAAAGGTTTATGGCACGTATTTAATAGTTGTTATTATTTATTATAATTTTAGGCGAGTGATAATTCCTTAATCAGGAAATGTATAGACATTATTAATTAAAATACAAAACTAAGCACAAAGAAGTGTCATTGCTCTACTTAGTGTCAAATGTATATCGTTGTTTGTAAACTGAAAAACTGTTGTCTTGTTTAAACAATAAATTTGTTTATGGAGCATGTTTTAAAGGTTATTAATTGTTATTACATAAAACAAACGGAAAATAATATTTATCAAGTTCATCAACATGAAATTATAATTCCTTCATGGCCAATTTATTATTGAAGCATTAGTAAATAAAAAAAATGTTTGTTATGCTAAAATAATTCCTACATACAGGATGTTTTAGTTTAAGGGAGCAACACCTCGTTTCAATATGTCAAGGACACTTTGTATTATGTATTTAGTTTATAACTTTTGTTTTATACGGAGAACTCAAAGGAGTTGCTATTTTTGACATCTTCGCTTTTATTTATTTTAACTGTGATTTTCTTCTGTCACGTGTATTTTCTATAATTGCCATTAAATAAAATAGTAAATTATTTATTGGTGGAATTTTGTGCTGTAAATTTACATGCGGGTCTAAATTTTGATTGTACTTTTCTTAATGATGTTTTTTAAATTTTAAGAAATAATGTCAGTTGTCAAGTGCAATATATTTAGTTATAACTCTATATGGCATTCGCTTACTCGTACGGTAATTTGAGAGAAAAGAAGAGCTTATTGGATTTTCAAATGTTTTTGGTTTTGTGTAAAGAGCAAAAGTTTTAAGAGAACCGGTTTTACCCCATTTTTGGTGTTACGAGAATGGTGGTCAGAGTAACATGTAATATATACGTATAACTTTGGTTAAATAGACATACGCAGTCTGACAATCCCAAATTCCTTTATTACAGTTATATCAAATAATAACTTGATTTATTGAAAGACGTACGTACCTCTTGAGAAAGATGGAAACGTGGTTTCTACAAAAGCCCGTATAAATTCGATCTTTAGGAGAAATTTATCATGTTTTAAAATTTTGGGATTTTAATCGTTTTAATCGTTGAGTGGATAGATTTGAAAGGCAAAAGAGTTCCCACCCTCCGAATCGAGCTTCATCCTGCTTACTCTCACGCGCTAATATTTTTGGCTTTGACGATAGCCTAGGCATGTAGGCAATTTCGACAGACCTTCCCTGCTCCTAGCTCGATGCACCCTGCCTTTTAGGCTTTGTTGGTTTTTAAAAACCTGTTTTCTTGGATAAATTTGTAAAATTCGATAACCGGTCTTTAAAAGCCGGTATATGGTACTAGAATTAATAGTAAAAATTAATTATTTAGTTAAAAATATTATTATTTTGACTTGAAATCGTCTTGGGCACACGCATATTGTAAAAATTTTGTGTAAAACTAATCTTCATGAGTCAAGGGAATGTTTGACATGAAAATCCACTAACACATTCTATTATGTTTAGGGCTTTTATGCAGACGTAATATTATATTGTAAATACCTACTGAAACATTCCCAAACAATATAAAAATAGACATTTATACATGATACAGTGAATTTTATTTAATTTTAAAATGTTAATACGTAAATTAGTTTTATCGGAAAAGGTATGACAAAAAACAAAAAAGTTACATTTTTATTTGGGGGTAACGTCACACTATATTTTTCCTTATAACTCGTGAATAAATATTAAATGAACTGAAAAATAATTATACGGATTTTAGTTATTATAGTTTTTCTTTATTTATTTATTTGGTTTTGTATAGAGTATATTTTATTTTGTTATATTTTTGTGGTTCCAAAGATAGTAAATAAGGTATAAATATTTCTTTATTGTCTTAATTATATTTTGTTTTTATTTTTTGCGAAAATTCGAAAACCGGTTTAACCGGTTTTTTTGAAATATTAAAATTCGAAAACTGATTTTTCCAAAAGTCGGTTTTTGTATAAACCCTACTGCCGGCTGGATCTCCTTTTCTGACGCAGTTCGGTTTTAGTGTTCTTTCTTCGCCGGCATTTTTTATCCCCAAAATATGCGTTTCGCTTTTATATACGAAGCGGTTGCGCAAACTCAACATTTTCCTTATCAAATTTGCTACAAACTAGGTCCTGTGTCCATGAACGATAGAAGCAAATCGCTTACGCTTTGCGCATCCTGAGCTACATAGCTCTACCCTCCACACCGACCGACGACCGATTCATGATTGCAAGTTCGTCCTGTAATCGGCAGTTAATATCCCAACCAGATTAAAACACTTGGCAGTCGCTCTAGTCCTCGACACGATGACGCTCCCGGAAGCTAACAGCTGACGAAGAATGAACGCGCAGAAAGAAAAGCACCAGAAGAGAAAGACCCCAGTCGGTGAACTCCAACAAACCAGGACAGGGAGAGGTCTGCCAAAACGACTACACCATTCGAATTTGTGACAGGGTTGCCGGTGGAGCAGGCCCACCCCGTACGAGGATGATCAGGACCTACAGCGATGCGATAGGAGTAAAGAGGAATGGCCACTTTCGGCTCATGCTATCCAAGATCATCCATCGTCAAAACCAAGGATATTGGCGCGATAGAAGAAGTGGAATTCCAGAGATGCGGGGTTGAACAGAAAAGTCTTTCTCGAAAACGGTTCATTCTACGATAATCTATATGAGTTATGATCGTAGAATCAGCCATCTTCGAGAAAACCGAGCGCGAGTGACGAATTCGTACTGCGCACCGAAGGTCGCCAATTATACTAATTTTATAGGTCCTATCGCTAATGGGCATTGGGCCGGATCTTATTGGTAGCAAATATCAAGGAAAATGTCGGGCCCCTTTTGGTTTGTGTGTACGACTAATGGTCGCCAGAGGTGGTTTTTGATAGTAAATGGGATTAAGCTCGTTTTGGAGGGGTGTGAACTGTTTTGATTTCAAATATATCCACTCAACGTGTATAATTTATTGATTAATATAATTCTTTTGATCATGTGTTTAAGTTTACACTGTACACAATTTGAAAGCAAAATACTTTTCTGTTAAAAGTTAAGTCTTACATTTCGAGAAACTCTCATTGCGAGATGATAAGATTGATTGATGAGGACACATTCTGCAAACAGAGTATCAAGTAATTTTATTATTTTTTTAAACTTAACAGTGAATTCAGAATGTAGCTACACAACACCAGCAGAATGCGATTCATTTCCGGTGGGGAAAATTTGCATTTTTTATTTGTTATTCGTTTGTCTGCTGAAATACGAATCTAGCCATAACATACCCTTATCGCAGTGGCGTATTAGCTACCAGACATATATAATTTTACAACATAAAGTAAAAATTTATTACATAAATCAAAATATATTGACCTCAGTAAACAGTAGTGTTAACACTTTGGAATATGAATAATAACAGTTTTCGTTACCGTCGGCATAGTTTTGCCAGTGGTGTAGGCTAGAATTTAACGAAGGATTCAACATTTTATTCTGTAATAAATAAAAAAGTTTTGGACATCCTTGGCAACACTCATTGAATATGTTGTACATTCGTTTTGTGAACACAATTTCAGACTTTTTTAATCACTTTGCTCTTGGTATAATTTATACCCTGGTTAAATTTCAATTTTAATGTTTGCAATGATACCAGCAAAAAGGTATTTGACTATTTTGTTACGTGCAAGATTAATGTCACTAAAAACAAGAAAATTTTAGATCTTCTGACGTAATGTAACTTACTCCTGATTAGATAATAATAGTTCATGAAGTTAGCAAATGGGTAAATTAATTTTCGGGGTACAAAAAAGTTCAGATTTTACCTTTTTTTATCATATGGAATTAACAATTTTTTCTTCTTAATTACATTAATTTTGCACTCGATTGTACAGAAAAATATGCTCCAGAATGTTTTGCCATAACAATTTATTGTTTGAAGTTTACATTTTATTAGTTCTTGTTAAACTACAAAACAATTACCTTAATGGTACATTCAAATTATAATAACGGCAGCATGAAGTATGACATTCGTGATATGCAGATTTGTTAAAAATGTTGGATGCCTGCAACGAAAAGGCAGCACAGTATTTTGCCACAAACGCTATTTTAATTATTTTCATTGTAATTTACATTCTGGTGCGAGTTTTCAAGCAGCATGCCTGCGCTGGCTCACAACGATTTTTAATATAGTTAAATTCTCATGTTTTCTATCAAAAACTGCTTGAAATAAATGATTCATGTCATTTCTGCTGCTTGTGTACGCTTGCTACATGGCTGTAACGCCGTGCTACATCGCGCCGTGTCGGGTTACTTGTATTGGCCTTGAGTTTTTGGCTGTCGTAGGACTTATGAAAATCGTTATCAGCTCGTTACTGTCCCAAATTAAATGCACTGTAAAGAATATCAATTTATTTTGTGGTATTCTGCAGATGACTCAGTGACCGAGTCCATCGTAATATATTATTGGTTGATATGACATAATATTAGGAAAGAAACAGTGGAGTGCTCCAAAAGTAGCCTAAAGTAATGGCGGGTTTACATGCAGCTCAAGTGAGCAGGGAATTGGGCAGGGAAGTGGGCAGCGCGAGTATGTAAACACGTCGCTCGCGCTGCCACTGCTCATGCCATTGCCGCTGCCGCTCGCTCCCTTCACTGGCGGTAACCCGTACCAGCTGTATGTAAACAGGCACTTGCTTCAAGGCTGCTATAGGGCAGGACAGCGGGCAGCGCGAGTAGCAGCGGCAGTGGCTGCATGTAAAGCTAGTATAAAGTTCATATGAACGTGTCCTAAAGTTTTACGGTTCCGAAAATATTTTATTTTATTTCTTATTTTTTGTGTTTTAATCCCCAAATGATGCCAACTTGGTTGGTCAAATGTGCGACGCGTATAATATCGAAAGTTTTTATGTTTATGGCTATTTCACTGTTATTGTTATGTTTTATTCTTATTTTGACTTAAGCGATCCGCAATGAGCGCCGATTAGTGTTGAAAATTGTGTACAAAATTATCGCTTTATTTGTTCAAAATTCCCCTAAGTACTCCTCTGTCATTTTAGTATACCAGACAACCATTTCCTGTTTATATTTTTGTTCTATCATGTTACTTACATGTGTAATAAGAAACTACAACAAATAATGATTTCTGTCCATCTACTACCTGTATGATTTACCGAGTAATGAAAATGAATAAATAAAATTCCTTAGCAAGAAATATTTGACTATCTTCAATTTATCGTTAAATTGCTAACGTATCAATACGTTTAAATGCATGAATAAATATCGTAATAAAAATTTATTATTGTGTACAAATTGTTTCTGAATGAGATGCGTATTTTCTGATAATTGCCGGATGGATATAAGTATAAATTATTGATTTTTAATTTGTGATTATAGCCCAGTCAAGCTGGTTAGATTTTGCAAGAAAATTAACTTTTAACAAAAATATTTCGCACATGTACGTAACATGCGAAAAACTCCCCATGGGCAGTAAAAAAGGGCGTAACTCACGCTTGTATGTTAGTGTCCCAAGATACGTTCAGAACGTAGTCTTTAGTATCGCACTCCAGCCAGTAATTGGTTACGATGATCTCCATCATCTCAAATCTCAGCAGGACAGCCAAAGAGAGAAAAAGTACTAAAGCGAGGATCGTTTTGATTGTTTTCTCGGATATAAATGTGTTTGCCTGGCTAGTGACCTAATGCTCACCTGGTATCGACGTTTACATGTTGAAAATGATTTTAGCCAACAACCAACAAGAACATGGGTTCCATGATGAACTTTGTTCTATTCCTACGGACCTCACTGAGCTGGGGGTCTGCCCCAAGCCAAAAAACTGCACAATTTAATGATGTTCACTATACGAACCGTAGATATAGTGAAATTGCATTCCTTCTGCACCTACAGAATTCAAATGGTAACACTGGGGTGAAATGCATGTGTCCTTATCGCTCGATCATAGATTTATAAAATATGCAATAATTAACAGATACCATATTTGGTTAATATGACAGTGGCCAACGAAGAATTTGTCAGAAAGAAGACGAATGAAAGTATCACAGGCACATCTTGCTGTAGGCCGAGTCTTTTCAACATCTAGATACGTAATACCAAATACCTCTATCAGATAAACTGAGCAGATTGCAGATTTAGAAATTTGGAAATCAAATTATCAAAAAAATTAAAACAGACCAGGCCATATTTTATCTAAAATTACCTAAAATATAAAAATTTACACTACTCTAGTGAATGCGGTGCATATGACCTAGTTTCGAAAAAGAATTTTTGCAGTGGTTATATCTAACAATTTAGAATGTGTTTGATAGGTGTTAATCAGCGTTTCCTTTATACATTTTAAATAAATTTTACTATGGTAATGGTAATGGTAATGGTGGGGGAGGCTGACACCTGGCAAGTAGGCCACAGACGGGCCCTTTTTACCAACCCCCAGTTGTCCCCTCAGCCATGTGCTTCTCTTGCTCCCTCATCGAATCTATCCGACCTTCTGATGAAGGTCAGGATGTCAGTCATTGCGAGGGAGCTCATCTCCTCCCTTAGAAGCGCCTCAGAACCGAAGATACTGTGTCTCAGGCGCCCAAACGCTTCACATTGTCCCAGGAAGTGGTAAGATGTCTCTTCATCACTCCTGCATCTTGGACATGTAGGATCTTCCTCAATACCTATCAATGATAGATGCCTCTTAAGTCTGCAGTGGCCTGTCAGAACACCGATTACGACTCCGTCCCAGCAACCAGGCCGATCTCGATTTGTTCGGCCCCGTCACAAAATCTCGGGTTTGCCTGCAGGCCCTGTTGGTCCTCCAGTGCGTCCTCAGTGTCTCGTGGGCCCACTCATTGAGGGCCGTTGTGACCTGCCTTCTTGAAATACCTAACATAGGCTCAGGCCCGTGACAGGGTTCCTCGGCTCCGAGTCTAGCCAATTCATCGGCCTTCTCGTTGCCTGGAACTCCCATATGTCCCGGGACCCATACCAGTCTCACTTGTTTATGCCTGGCCAGCTCTTCTAGGGCATCCCCACACTCCTGGACGAGAGCTGATCTCGTCCTGGGGGAGCACACTGCCTTTAGAGCAGCCTGGCTGTCGGAGCAGATGTATATTATCTGTTCCGCCCCATTCCTAACCTCAGCTCTACCTGCCACCGCTAGGATGGCGTAAACCTCTGCCTGAAAGACCGTGGTGTATGAGCCTAGAGCAAAGCTCTCCAAATTTTACTATACTTTTTAATATGATTTTTTGTATATATACGTACATATACGTATTTTTTTTTGTATATCCCTATTATTTTTGAGCTATGCCAAATATTGGGTACATCTCAAAATAATTGAGCTAGATTCTAGACTCAGAATAGAAATTTAAGGCCAATACCAATATTTGAACTGGAATACCTTGGCGAAATCTGTCGTAAATTATCAGAAATGGAAACACATTTTTCATCCTAATACCTCAATCCTCACATTGGAAACAGCAACGTCGTCCTCAGTATCCACCTTAATTACGACCACGTGCCGAAATATTACAGTGGCATAGAAAGAGAAGGGTGGTGTTGGGAGGGTTATAAGTTTGGAGTTGTATGGGAATCCAATATGAAATTATGAATTTGAGATAAAATGATTCATTCAATAAACCTATTGATTGCTGATGTTTCTTTTTTTGTTTTGATAATATTCCAAAACATTCAAAACAAGTCTTCGACTTTCAGTATATAAGGTACTTATACTATAGGTATCGCGTAGTACCACTCAATGTCAAATAATTACTGAATTTATAGCGACTTTATTGATCTTAAATTTCTAATCCCACACGAAATCACTGTATGGCGGAATCGGCCCGCACCGGCCAGCAAAAATTCCGAAGTAATGAATTACATGTTTTTAAATAGCCGTGCCCACATTTATCCGATTGGAGTCGGTTCGGAAAACAGCTCTCCGGAATGCTGGTAGATTTTCTCTCAGTCAGTACTAGCACTAGTATTCATCGGCAGAAATTCATTGCGAGTAGATTCCGTCCCGCTAAAAGCGCACACAAACAGCATTCGGTGGCATGCCTCTGCATTGCAGAGTCGTTCGGCTTATAAACGATGATATTCAGTAGTTTTCGTCGACCATTCTGAATCAACAAACACCAAACAGGAGCAATGGTTACACTGTAGAGGGCTAATTAAGGTGTATAGTAATTCGGGCATTATGCATTAGCATACGACAAAAATGTGTCTTTCTTTTTCTGATAATATGTGATGGACTTTTCACTGTCAAACTGCACGTTTTAATTAGAGCAAACTATGTATATATGCATACACAAAGAATTTGAACTACATCAATTAGGAACTGAATTAAGTCAGGGACTTGTAGTAAAAAAATAGTAAATATATCTATCTCTTGTTATTGGTAATGTTATTCTATGTTCTAATAATGTTTTAACTAGAAAAACAAACTTACGAAAAATTAAAGCAAGATGCCAATGGTGGTGACACTCGAATTAGAATAGTCTCTTATTATTGAATAATATTCACATAGTGTCTTCGATTTGTTTTAGTATGATTGTACAAGTGTGATTCTAGATGTGTTTGTCAATAAAATTCCTTTTTTACCTGCCCGCATCCCGCAGTTATTTTCTAAGGTCATGCAACTCTTATAATATAACATAATAAATCTGTTTTCTTGGTCTCTGCAATTCGGGGAACGATGGTAGTCATAAGGTGTTTAGAGCAAACAGAGTTGCACATTTAACTGCTTGTTTTGCATGTTTATAAATTCCAAAACAAAATTCCACTTTAAAATTACTAAATGGAAAAACCATGAGACCATCTTCTAAATAAAAGGTGCCGGCGCGGCTGTCTTGTGGCGAGGCTTGTGTTAATGTTAACCGCAAGAAGGGTTGTTTAGTGGTAGTTAATTTTCCCCTAATATTATTAAAATGTATTTAAATAAATATAATTTTGTAGGTTCCCTATTATTTTCAAAAATATTGTGAACATTTGAAAACGTGTTTTTTCTTTTAATGAAAGTTGCACACTACATGTGTATTAGAAATTATTATACGATGTTATTTTTTTAAATAACCATAGTTGTCAAAACTTCCCCATAAATTATCAGAAAAGGAAAGACGCAACATTTTTTCTACATATTTTCTCACAAGGGAGACGTATCAACGCCCGCCTCAGTATCCGCCTTAATTTATTGGCCGTGCAAAAATATTAGAGTGACAGAAGGATATGGGTTGTGTTGGGGGGAGGGTATGAATAAGAATTTATGGTTTTATGGTGATTCAGGGTGGAACAATTAATTTGATAGGTTAAAGGAATTAATAACTGAAATATTTTCTAAGCTTGTATTTTTTTTTTTTTGGAAATATCCTCAAAACATTCAAAGCAATCCCTCAACTTTCAGGATTAAGCTCTTCATTAACCAACTCACTAGTCCGTACCACTCAGGACCACTCAGTGTCAAATAAAATGATTGGACTTGTTGCTAACTTTGTTGGGCTTATATTTCTTATCCCACCCTTCCGAACACGCCCTGAAATCACTGCATGACCATTTTTCTCTTTATAAGTCACTGTAATATTTCGATACGTAGTTCTTCGCCTAATTAAGGCGGATACTAAGACAGGTGTTGCTATATCGTCTCCTAATGTTTTTGTAAACACCATTAATTTTTCAACATGAAAAGGAACAGGAAATGTTATTTCTTTTCATTAACAGTTTTTTCCACATTAAAAATAAAATTCCGTCATGAATTAATTCTAAACGGTAAGGAGACGAGAGCGTTCCATGAGGTCTAATTCCAACGAGATGTATTCCCATGAGATCTTAATCTGACTATGTACCCTAAAACTCCGATGCCATTTTCGCATAAGATCTAACGGGGACGTTCCATCAGATCTATTTCCCTGTATATCTATTCGGGTTTCCGAATTAGTTTTGTATAGACCAATAAAATAGACCAATGAGATCTAATTTCCACGAGATGTAAAACTCCGATGCCATTTTCCCATAATGCAATAAAATAATAAATATGTACTTTATAATCTATATTCACTGAATTGATAACAAAATCAAACTGGAAATTAAGAATTTTATTGGACATAAATTGATTTATAAAGTATGTGTACGCCTCTGGACGTTATGTGTGAGATGATGTCACAATTAGATCTCGTGAGATTTAAATTTCGGATTTTTAGATCTCGTAGTACTTTTAAATTAAATCGGTCTATTTGGTAAGCAGACTAGATATATAGGGTGTTGAGTAAACTGGTTGAAATTTGATCTCGTGTGATTTAGATATCATGAGATTTTTTCTGGGACTCTAAATCTCATTGGATTTTTAAATCGGTGCTTTTAAATATGCATCCATGATAAAACACATTCAAATAGCCGAACAATTATACAGAGTGATGCGTTTTAGATCTCGTGGGGAAATAATTTCGCAGTATTTAGATCTCGTGGGAATTAAAACTGGTGGGAATAAGACCTCGTGGGACGTATTCAAGGAGAGTATCATTTTGTCGAGAATTACAACAAAAAAGATGTCTTTACGCATTATGATATATTTGTAAACAAATGATATAAACAGGTTTTTCGAAAATCTATAAAGGTGTTTTTCAATTTTTTACATTTTTAAATAAATTTTTATTCGTTTGCAAACGTATCCAGATTTTATTGTCGCATTTATCAATAAAATGTTACATTAGTGGCGAAAAAAAAATTAGATACAGATTTTCATTTGGAAATAAAATGTTGGCCTATATCTCGAACACATTAAGAGATATTTAAATAAATGTTTGTTTTCGATTTTACAGGTTTCAGGTATTATTAAAAAAAATCCCTCGTCTTGGAAACTGGAGTAAATATACTTGTGTAAACTATTATCAAATCAATATAAAATGTTTGAGCGTTAATGATGTTGAACAACAGTTTGCTCCCAAAAAATTTAGCTGTAATGTATAAAATTAAATTCTTTCTATTCACTGGTTACAATGGTGTAAAACTAATTTATTGGAAGTGAAACAATTGGAAATCATATTATATAGACAATTTTATAATAGACTGCCTTGTTAACAATCATAAGCGTAAAGTGTAAACAATAATATTACATCCATGTATTTACATTGTCTTCTATTGTCTGTAATTTAAAATAGAGGTCATAGTTTTAGAAATTTGTTTGCGCTAGACTAAAAACAAAAAACAACATTAATAAACAAACTTTTCTCCTAGAATTATTATGACTGTAAATAATTACAAATTTTCTAAATTCGGATATTTATAAACAAATTCCTTTTTTTTTTTGTTTAGTCATAATAGAGATGACTCATACAACTTTATAATTCCGCCTATTAGAGTTTCACAATGTTTTCCTTTATTTTGTAATTTCTTCTGCGTCAGAATAATAAACACATCAAGTATATTTACTTCACTCACATCAAACTGAAAAAAGTATAACGTGAAATTAACTTTATTACATTTAAAAAATATGCTTATTGGAATAATATTATTTCAAATAAATATATTACTCAACAGTCATCATTAACCAATAATGTAATTTGCTGGATAGTCCAAACTCAGTACTCCAGGCTTTTTTCTTGAAGACGTTATTTATTTTTTTAATGTGCCATGCAATCGATAGACTTTATCCAACTACAGTTATATACGACTAAAAGATTTTCCCATTGATAGCGCAATTTAATAATTTAATAAGTTTGTTCAGAATCGGTTTACATGATGGAAAATAAAAATTAACAATTCACGAACTATATATTTTTTTTACTCTGGTATCAAATAGTACTTTTGAGGATTATGCAGATTGACGAAACTAATAAATTTTGTCTATAAGTCATTACTCACTGTTCAAAATTAAACGGTGTTCACATTTACCATTAAAAATATTGTAAAAGTGGTGTGAAAATTTACACATTTTGGTGTAAAATCAAACACCATCAAATATTGTAAAAAAGTACACTCATTTATTGAGTAAATCTTACCATTTTTTGGATTAGAAATGATCTTAAATACTTCATTTTCGTATATTATACACCATGTTTAGTGTGATTTTACGTTTCTGCGATTGCGTCAAATATCTGACGCATGGTAATCAGTAATTAATAGTTGATGATCATACAATACACAAAACCGTGTCTTGAACTTGGTACATTTGGTAGATATTTTATATATTATTTTCAGTGGCGATTTATGTGCTGTGAGCTGTAGAACACAAAGAAAAACAGAAAAATGAGAATAGCGATTGGATTATTAAAATCTATTACGGGAAACGAATGACTTAAATATACCTAGTTATGTCATTCTACAGCTTTTTAGTGTAAATGACAATATACTCCATATAGTGTATAGTGTACAATTAATTGAGTTATCTGAAATGTGGCATTTATATTTAATAAAATACATGACATTTTCACATTTTTGTAGCTTATTTAAAATGAATGTGTTTTCTATCCCTTAAGAATATCACCTTTTAGAAAATTTGTATTTTCAAATTCAACAATTATAAGTTGTATAAATTAATCAAAAATAAAGTATAATTTTACAATTCATAGGTGTAAACATTTTACACATAAATAATGGTAACATTTTACACTGTACCGTTGGTGTCTAGTATACACCTAATTGGTGTGTCCCAATATGTACCCCGTGTGGTGTCAATTTGGTGTGAAATTTTACACCGTATTTTCAACTGTGTAGGTCCATGCAAAATATATATGTATGTATGTATTTATTACTTTTATATCTACAGTTGCTGTGTGGGCTACCGATGCTGTGAGATGGCGTACCAATAACGTCTCGACATCTGCTACTTAAGTTGCCTAGATCAGCTAACAAATTATGAAAGTTCGCGTCCATTTATCGGCACTAGACGGTACCGCAACACTCGACTACGGTCCGCAATTTGAGTGGCAATGCGCACTTATCGACAACGGTGAATTTGCACCGTTGTCGATAAGTGCGCATTTACCACTTCTAGGTTGACGGTAAAATTTTCTCAGAACACGAGTTTACTTTAGCAGAAATGAAAGAGTTATAGTCAACAAACCGTCCATCATCAACAAACGCTGCTTCCTATTATAATACAAAGGGTATGCTGTACCAACCAAGAACTGATCCAAAACGAAATATCACCACCAGCCAGAAAATATTCTATTCGGAGAAAAAGTTTCGTCTCGAAGTGTAATTGCCTGCATCGCTAGAGAAAAGCGAGCGCGGTTCCATTTAAATACAATACAAATTATTGATTGCCGTGGAGTGTTCCGTTGCCGATAAATAGGCGTGAACCTTGAATCGTTTATAACAAACTACTAATATATGTGGATGAATTCACCGACGCTTCCGGTGGGATGCTTCGTAAAGTTTTTTGTTGCAATGAATGAGAACTCACGAATAATCGCGTGTAAAGTGTGAGGCCGCATCCACATGGTAAATATCGAGGACGGAACAGATAGCCTTCTTGTTATTTGATTGGTTCCGTTTTTATCAAGGGCATTCCGGAAAGAGTTGTAAGCAATCAAATAACGAGATCTTTTAAGGTAAGGGCTTATTTGTACGCATCGGACGAATCGTATTATTTTTGCCAACGTAGCACATTACTTCGGTTTTGCTTTACGTATTTATAGAGTACAGTCAAATTACTCGTTCTTACACCTAAAGCTTATTTTTGTTTTTGTGGACGAGATGAGCAGTTCAGAAGAAGAGTTATTTGCAATTGCATGCGCTTTGGAAAACGAAGAAAAAGGTAGAAACAAAAAAAAAACGAATGTTTTGGGTTCATAATATTAATATGAAGATAAAACTGTATGGAGAATTTCACACCTTATTTATTGATTTAGTACAAGATGATGCGAAATTATTATTAATAAACCATTATTCGTTGTGATTTGCTAGGTGACTCTCGGAAAAATGGTGTCAGTGGTAGGGTATTTTGTACTAAATTACGACTATTTCGAGCGGATTCCTGTTGTGACGTGTTGCACACTCACGCGGATTTTCGAATGACGTCATTAGTACGTATCGCGTTGACGGATTTGATTATTTTCAGAGAATCCTAAACGGAATTCCGCTTATGCGATGCGTCCGATGAGAATCAGTGTGCGTTGTCCCGTTTAAAATAATTGATATTATCATTTTCGTCCGATTCGTTCGTCCGATGCGCACAAATGTGCGCTTACCTTTAGAATGGTATATCCAATGTAAATAATTTGATATCCAACGTCAAACAAATCTTTCGAAAAGCACCAGCGCCCATTTTAACATGGTGATGAACTTGTATAGAGACAATGTGTTATTAATATTATAGTGAATTTGCTGATGTCAAAAATGTAGTGTAGTAATTAGATGCCCACAGTGGCTAGAATGGACGCGGTCATCGATGACGAACTTCCAGAAGATGCAGACATCTGACACATCAACTGTGCCGTGTACAACGCCGCGAAGCAACTTGTTCCCCGTGAGAGGTCAACCAATTACGGGGTCGAGAAATCCAAGCGGCGTGTACAAAAAATCGAGGGCAAGCCACAGTCGGCCAGACAACACGCTTCTCGGACCCAGAGTGTGGTGGAATACAAGACGAGTGGTAGAGTATTTACTCCCAGAATTCAGCGCATAGCCGCCGGATTAAGACTTCAACACCATACTCTAAATCTGACAAGTGATGCTTGCCATCAAGCAGCACTGTCTAGATAGGGTCCGAGCGCTTATGGTTATAAAGAAAACGTTGAATAGGCGATTGAAGAGTATGGAGCAAAACAATTTGTGCCATACGAATCCTTCCCGCCTTTTTCAAGAGCCACAGCGTGTTGTAGATAATCCGCCTACTGTGGAAGATGTCGAACCGTCTGGAACGGAATCTACGAAACGACGCGTCCATTCAATAGCGACACTCCAGCTATTGCACACTTCGAGGCTCTGTGCCACGGACATCTTGAAGAGCCAGAAGAAGTGTGTTCGGCAATCAGTACGGAAGAAGTCCGACAAGCACCACAAGAACTTCGCTGCGCCGGGCCCAGGCGGCATTAAGAACTGGTGGTGGAAGAAATATCCTTCCACTCACCGCCGTCCGGCGCGAGTTTTCTACTTATGGTTGACCAAGGGGCAGCAGATTCCGGATTGGTTCGTCGAGGGACGTACTGTGCTTATCTCCAAAAAGGGGATCTTTCCGACCCGAGGAAATATAGGCCGATCACTTGCCTCAACTCCTGCTACAAGAAATTTACACGTATCTTTTATTCAAGTACACTGAAGTCTGTTGATCCGGTCTTCTAGTAGATACACGAACAGCGTGGTGCCAAAAAATCGCATGGCAGGTAGCAAGGACAGCCTGCTGATAGACCGCTGTATGACACAGGATTCTGTGCAATACAAGCGGAATTTATCGATGGCGTGGATTGATTATCGCAAGGCATTTGATACAACATCGCATGACCTATTGTCGTACTTGCTCGAATGTCTTGCGGTACCAACGCCATTAGTGAGATGCATAGAACAGCTGCTGTCGCTTTGAAAAACTCGCTTCGCCATAACATCAGGTGCACAGCGGGTCACTACAGAGCAGGTGGCATTTAGGAGAGGAGTTTTCTAGGGTGACTCCCTGAGTCCTCTCCTCTTTTGCATCTCACAGCTACCGTTATCTGTTGGGCTCCGCCAACCCCGCGGATATCAATGTGGACCACCCAGCGACCGGAGGCATAAGGTCACCCATCTATTTTATATGGATGGCTCCGAAGAACGCGAACTACAAAACGCTCTTAAGGTGGTCGAAGAATACACGTGGGCCATTGGTATGGAGTTCGGGTTGGGCAAATGTGCAGTCGTCCACCTCAAGAGAGGACGATGCGGGGAATTCTCTGAAGATGCGCAGCTCGCAGACGGAAGCATTTTAAGACATCTGGATGCCGGAGTGACCTATACATATCTGGGTGTGCAACAAAGGCACATCCAGGATGTAACACAAATAATGGATTCTCCCCGCGACAAGTACAGACACCGCCTCCGAAATATTTGGTCTTCTGAACTTTCGGGGAAGAAGAAGCAACAAACATGCTTGCCGTTCCGGTTCTGCTCTATTCCCTCGGAGTAGCAAAGTGTACTGTGGATGAGCTGCGCCAATTGGACAGAGATACCCGCACGATGATGAATATTCACAGAAGTATTCATCCTAGATTGTCCGTTCTTCGTGTGTACCTCCCACGTCAACACGGGGAGAGCGAGGACTCTTGACCCTGGAGTGTACGCATGGCAAAGTAGTACTGAGTATGGCATGTAACATCCTCAGGAGCTCAGATCACTTCTTGCCATTTGTAAACATCACGAATCTGTAGGAGTGGGAGCAGGATTGTTCAAGGCAGCAAAAAGAGCTACAGATGAACTCGGTTTTCATGACATCAACTGCAGTACCTGCCGTCAGGCGCTGGAATTGCTCATGCACATACTATCTGCATGCCCCGTATACGCGATTTCGGCCTACATCCACTGACATAACGCGGCAATACGAGTGCTATACTGTCATCTAAGGCACTCGTACGGGGTAGATCAGACACTCGTGCTGCTTTACGTCCTCGGAAACATTGAGTCCGTTGTTGCGACTGGGAAATGTCGGATATACTGGAACTACTGTTTTCGGACTGTCAGGCAAATCAAAGCCAACAAGCCTGACATAATCCTCCTCTACTATCAACTCAAGGTGATGTATGCCATCGAGTTCTCGGCACATGCGGAGAAGAACATCACCTTGAAGGAGGAGGAGAAACGGACCAAATATCGCGATTTCCGGTACGAGCTCCAAGTGCTGTACCCAGGCTACTCGGTAAAAATGGTTGTCCTAATAATCGGTGTACTCGGAGGGATAAAGCCTACGCTACTCTCGGAACTAAAGACCATACCAGCTTGCCAAAAATCAGCCGAGTGGCTGGCAGGTCAAATGCAGAATGTGGTCATTCTAGTGGCTGTAATTAATTCGCCCGCGCGACTCTCGTAAGGCGTCGAAGGTCACGGGAGGACTGTCCGGTATTCTGAAAAAAAAGGAAAAAAGAAATACATATGTGGATATATATATATATATATATATATATATATATATATATATATATATATATATATATATATATATATATATATATATATATATATATATATATATATATATATATATATATATATATATATATATATATATATATATGTCATTCATTAATCATTATATTTAAATTTTTAAACGTATACGTAGGTCCCAATCTTAAGCCGACTATAGTAAATCACTTAAAAAAGTCCGATGGACAAATTATCTATTTTCTTCTTATATCTAAATTTGCAAATAAACTAGATTAAACTACATGATTAGAGAATAAAAAAATAACAGCTAGAAAATATGTTTTATAGCTCAGTGCACTCTGAATCCCCGAAACTGGCAGATTTAGTTGTGACAGATTGTGTAATTCAACCCACGCTTAAAATAGAATAAACCGGAAAGCTGGTAACCTTTGACCTTTGAGCATGAAATTTAAATTTATTTATATAAGAAAACAAAAAGTTAATAGTGTACTTAAACATGGTATTAAACAGAAATAAAAATCATGTTAAAGAGATTTAATTTACGGAAATTACCAATCTGTTGTAATATAATAACAACAATACTGTTAAGAGGAACTACTACATATACAGATGTACGTTATATACTTATAATAAAAACAAGAGGGTTCATAATCCCGTTGTGTACTTATTAAATTAGATAATTGAACGGTTGCTTTTGTCGCCATTACTTAAATACCATTTCTCAGCATCGTAAGTAACAAAATTGGGCTAATTATTTCCGGAACAAAAATGGAAGCCAAACTGAATCATTTTTTCTAAATTATGGCGTGCTATAATAAGCATAATCACATCTTGTACAACGAAGACATGCTCAATTTAGTTATTTTGTATAGCCAAATAATTAACTGTTGAGGTGTAATTTGTTATTGAATTAATTAATATCCCACTCGTGCCACGTGTGGTAAAAAATGTAACTTGGAATGTAAATGTATCATCGTGGTTATCAAGGTGGCTTGTCCAGACAATTTCAGTTATAATTTCAATTATTATATAGTGCAATCGAAAATGATTGACGGTGTCCTCAGTCACTTCATCTTCCAGTACCGTAGAATGAAAAGTGTTGCCCGGATATTACTAGATGGAGTAATAAATGTAAATGAATTTGAGTTCAGAGGAATTATCCAATTGATTGGAATAGCGGAATGTAAGGTTCAGAGGATGGGACGCGTCCCGATGAGGACTACATCGGACCGACTACTCCAGAAGATGTCAGGGGTTATACGACGCGCGACGCTTGAAGATATGAAAAGTACCAGGGTGTGACGAGATAGAAAACATTGTTTTTATGAAGCTACCCCAATAGGAGTGGCAGAGTTGCTGACCATCATCGACGAAATCTATCGTGATTCCCAAGCCAGGAAAGAATCGGATGCACCCCTCAAGTTAAAGGCCCATCAGCTTACTACCGGCGCGACGATGGGCAACATATCGGAAAGGATAATGCTGGACAGAGTGCTGGTATACTCCGAGGAGCTGCGGTCATACCAGACGAACAATTCGTCTCGTAGAGCACGTAACGGAAGGCCTCAGAATGACCTTTCTTGATGTCACCAAGGCATTTAACAAGGTTTGGCACGTCGGACTCCTAATCAAGATATTCGACGCTGGTACCCCATCACAATTGTTAAGCTGATAAAATCCAACCTTCTATAGAGGCAACTTTAGATTTGTTCTTCCCGATATGAATCAGTTGGGTGGCACACACTTTTTTTAAACTACTCCATTTTATTCAATAATATAGTATATACGCACCATGGAAAATACCAATATAAATATGCGATCGAAAAATTAAATTGAAAACATCCTTCTACGTCGAAAGTTACTGGGGTACTTAAAGTTTGTTAACAAAGTTTCCCACTACCGTGTGGGAAACTAAATTTTGTTGTCGGTAATGATTTTAGATACATTCGACAATTATTATTTTTGTTGGCGACAATATCGGCGATAAAGTTGCTTTGGTCTGAATGATACGTTTCAAAGCTCCGTATTATAGTGGACATTTCTGCAAAGTTCAGTTTGAATATGTTTTTGGACTACTAAAAATGGTGTCTTTTGAGTGGTAAAGGTCAGGAATGAATTTTCCATTTTTTTTCCAATAACTTGTTTTTCTGCTAGAAATATGTAACCGGTCATTTCAATCGACAGGAATAGACCATGTATGCCTCATTTTCGCAAAATATGAATGTCCGTCATCTTAAATCCAAGGTACTAATTAATATTTTAAAATAAAATATAAGCGTTGTTTTGCACCGATTCATACTGAACGTTTTTCGTTATTGACGAAGGAAATGATACAGAACACAACATACAATGGAAAACATCCTTTAAACAATAAACTTATAAATATTTTAAGTTCAAGGAATTCAGGATTGTAAAAAGCCTTATAAATATTTACGTAGATTTTTAAGGTAGGTTAAGTCTAGTGTTGGTGATAAATATGTAGTTATGAACTTATATAAAGAATTTTTCATTGGTGTTATAACAACCAAACCCATTTTATGAAACCTCGACTTAAAAGCCAATTAACATAAGCTATTATTAGTCATAGATAAAAAACATACATTTGAGCACTTGTAGGCGACAATGGGACACCCATTATTTATTTCTACACAATGCCATTCATACTTTCATTGTTCTTAAACAGAGTATATATGTATGTATGTATATCCGTTAATGCTTACTCACCGTAGTAAGATAATTTGTTACATACTTATTTGTAGTCAATATAAAATTCAAAGGCTCAATACTTACAGTAAAAACATATCTAATGAATGATAAGGATATGGATAAAGCTACATATATATCTGCAGAGTCTTGCATTCCAACCTCATTTATAGCTTATTTGCATAGGCGCCCGCAATAATTCATCCAGGGGAGCAAAATAAATTCGGGCAAATTCCGAGTTGAATGATTTCAGTCAAAGTGCGCGACAAAGTATTGATAAGTGATTTGTCGTAATCCAAACTCTGAGGAATCAATTTCAGACTACTTTAACTACTAACAATTGCCTACGACAAGTGCGCCACGCTAACGTTAACGATATAACGTTCGCCACACTAACGTTAGCGATATAACAGTTAGTAGAAAGTTGAAATAAGTCAACTTGCAAGCACGAAGATCAGCAAGCGCACCAAAATTGCATAGTTCGCCTTGACTTTAGTAGGGAGCGAAAAAATTGGAACTTGGAGCAATGGTATAAAGTAATATTTGCTGACGAATCTCCATTCTGTCTGCGATCATCCAATGGGCGGCAAAGAGTCTGGAGGTCAAGTTTTTAAGGCGTTTCTGTTATGGTGTGGACGTGGATCCCATTTGAAGCTCACACAGAACTTTTTATGATACTAAGAAATTCTTTGGGTATATTGGGTACATTCAAATTTTGAAGGAACGTGTTCATTTGCTACTTTCATTGGTGAAGGCTTTTTCTTCATGAAAGACGATGTACGACCACGTTGCTCGTATTGTGATTCAATATCTGGATGAGGTTGGCATAAAACGTTCACCCTGGCCGGCCTGTATTTAGGTGAAATTTGAATTGATCACAAATGAATAGTATTCTAATGTTCCTAAAGAATTACTCATAAAAATAAAAAGAAGTTATCGAGCATTAAACTTATGGAAAATTTGAGGTGCGCCACTTTTTTTTGTATGTGTATATAGGTATAGCCCAACACAGGCTATAAGAAACTTAGGCACTATTGTTTGTGATATATAAGGACAATTGATTTGCGGCAATTGTAACAAAGACACCTAGGGATATTTATTAACGTATTTCCTTTGTCGATAGTGGCATACTGTCAAAAGAGTAGATAAATAGCCCATGGCGACTGCTGCAAGCTTTCGAAGTCAAGCAATTTAAATTTATAGCTTAGATTTTCTATTTCTTACATATTGTGTTGCACAATTTTCTTTCAATATAAATATTTTTGTTTTTTAACCATACCGTGTTTGATTGATGATTAATGAAATATTCACAACCTGCAAAACGTTACTGCAGTTATGTATTGTTAATTTTGTAGTATCGTTTAAAATTGCTTTAGTGCGTTCCTATGTTTTATGCAATTTCTATATTAACTGCGAACCTTAAGAAACACAGACAGTGACAATACAGTACAAGCATATGAAGGCAAACAAGGACTTCAGACTCTCAAATTCAAGTCGATAAATTCTTACCTGAATTTAACAAGTTTGTACCTGTTTACGACCATTTATAAAGCACGAAGAATGAATGGACTTTTCGCGTTTGTTTTTCTCTCCAAATAATATTGGGTTAAAGCTCTATCGGTTATATTTATTACAAAATATCACTTTTTTATGTTACATTATATAAACAACAAAAGACTGTCACATTATTTAACAACAAAAAGAGAACCTTGCAAGCTTTTCAGTCTGAATTAATATTTTTAAGAAATGTTTGTAAAAGTATATTTGTCTTGGGCGGTTTATTTTCATTTTATATAGTATTTGATTTATTTTTCAATCTAAAAATAAAAGGTGACATATCAATTTATTTTTTCAACTGTGTATATATTTCTAGAAAATATCACTTGAAATTAAAACAAATAGTAAACAAGTGATGCATCAGATAGATCTTAGGCCAAAGTCCTGTGATAAAATATAATCAACCTTTTTTATAGATGAATATTTTAGACACAGTTTAAAATCTGGTGAATATCACACCAAATTGACACCTTTCGAGACGCACTCCAATTAGGTGTTATACTAGACACCAATGTTGGGTTTTTACCATTTTTGTGTCACACCACCATTACACAATTGAATTATAAACTTACTAGTTCTCCTTTTGATTACATTGAAATTGTTTAAAAAGTGAAAAGCAAACATTATAAAAGATAGTATTCTTACGGGGTGGAAAACATTAATTTTAATAAGACTTCTGTAAAAAGATGAAAACAGTAGTATTTATTTTTAAATATAATTGTCACTTTTCTAATAGTATACACGGAGAGAAAACTATTCTATATCAAAGTAATCGATTATTCCTGAA